>CM059450.1:22691469-23145712 GCA_030390025.1 Squalus acanthias
GGTGAGTCGATCCCTGGTCTGGGTGGGAGGGTGAGTCGATCCCTCAGTGTCTGGGTGAGAGGGTGAGTAGATCCCTCAGTGTCTGGGTGGGAGGGTGAGTCGATCCCTCCGTGTCTGGGTGGGAGGGTGAGTAGATCCCTCAGTGTCTGGGTGAGAGGGTGAGTCGATCCCTCCGTGTCTGGGTGGGAGGGTGAGTCGATCCCTCAGTGTCTGGGTGAGAGGGTGAGTCGATCCCTCAGTGTCTGGGTGAGAGGGTGAGTCGATCCCTCAGTGTCTGGGTGGGAGGGTGAGTCGATCCCTCCGTGTCTGGTTGGGAGGGTGAGTCGATCCCTCAGTGTCTGGGTGGGGTGGTGAGTCGATCCCTCCGTGGGAGGGTGAGTCGATCCCTCCGTGTCTGGGTGGGAGGGTGAGTCGATACCTCAGTGTCTGGGTGGGATGGTGAGTCGATCCCTCAGTGTCTGGGTGGGATGGTGAGTAGATCCCTCAGTGTCTGGGTGGGAGGGTGAGTCGATCCCTCAGTGTCTGGGTGGGATGGTGAGTAGATCCCTCAGTGCCTGGGTGGGAGGGTGAGTAGATCCCTCAGTGTCTGGGTGGGAGGGTGAGTAGATCCCTCAGTGTCTGGGTGGGATGGTGAGTAGATCCCTCAGTGTCTGGGTGGGAGGGTGAGTAGATCCCTCAGTGTCTGGGTGGGAGGGTGAGTAGATCCCTCAGTGTCTGGGTGGGTGAGTAGATCCCTCAGTGTCTGGGTGGGAGGGTGAGTCGATCCCTCAGTGTCTGGGTGGGTGGGTGAGTCGATCCCTCAGTGTCTGGGTGGGTGGGTGAGTAGATCCCTCAGTGTCTGGGTGGGTGAGTAGATCCCTCAGTGTCTGGGTGGGTGGGTGGGTGAGTAGATCCCTCAGTGTCTGGGTGGGTGGGTGAGTCGATCCCTCAGTGTCTGGGTGGGTGGGTGAGTAGATCCCTCCGTGTCTGGGTGATGGACTCGCTCATTTTCTGAGGCAATCCGAATGAAACAAATCAGCCTTTCCTAGCCCCTGGTTTAATGTGTTTGAGGGTTTTACCCTTTGCTCTCCGAGGTGTTGACTCCTTCAGGATCACAGCCTGCCATCCAGGTTCGCCCACCTCGTGTGTGAGCTCAGGCCCTGAGTGCTGACTGGCTGTTCCACTGCTGGGGCCTTCACAGCCGAGCTGATTTCCGTGGAGGGGGTGGGGGAATTTTCTGATTATTTTGTTTTTAGCTGTGACTCTGCGAGGGTCACACCAGGGGGGGTAAGACGAGCATTTAGAGAATATACAGTAGAGGCGGGCTTTAAACTGCATTGTTTTTATTAGGAGTTAAATGGCGTGTTTGAACCTCTCCCGATTTCAGTGCAGTGGCCAGCTTCAGACCATGGCACGCAGGAATAAGAAAGAGTGGGGTTTGAAGCCGGTAAATTGTGGCTGACAGGTTAGTGTAGCCCCTCACAGCAGCTCAGTGTTTAAGTCGCCTCCTGTAGGGAGGCTGCAGCTTCATGCAGTGGTCCGGTGACCCTAGCAAATTCATCATACTTCATCATGTGATTAGTAGCAGGATATTACAAGTGTAGTGTGATACAGGTGTGTAATAGGGTAAGATAAATGGTGAACTGTTACTGCACTGAGATACAGGCCCCTCACGGGAGGATTCAACTTCAATCAATTACAAAAATTCTTCCAGTTTATTGCTGACTTTAATCCAAAATAGGACCCGTCATCTGCATGTTCACCTTGATTTGAAAGGGTAGAGTGAGGAGGGGGAATGTATGGAAACAAGCCCGTCCCCAGTGACAGTCAACACTAACCGGGCTGTGGCCATTGGGAATGGACTGGGCCAGGAGAACAGGCCTGTACCCCAATCCCAGCATCCACAGACTCCCCCTACTCCATACCCAGCTGCTGCAGCTGGATTTGGGGGAGGAAGGGACAAGTTATCCTGTGTCCATCACTGTCAGTCTCCCGGCGCTCCACTGAACCATTCTGGCCTGTGACTGGGAGGAGTGTGTAATCCATGCTGGAGAGCAGCTGCCTGGGAGCTATTGCAGCTCGGTGCTGGTGGTGATGGGGCATGTCTGCACTGTTGGTGTGTTCCTGAGAACCTTTGCGTCGCTCGGCTCCAGTGTCGGCTCGGCCCATGCCTTTGGGAACGGGCAACATTTACAACGAAACTGCAGCGATGCCATTCGCACGCAGGGCAAATACTTATTTAGTGGCGATACTGTCTGGTGTACTGTCTTGCCTGTGAGTGGGAAGCCCCACTCCAGAGACTTGAGCAGGTAGCCAGGGCTGACCCTTTGGTGCAGTGCTACACTGTCGGATGAGACATTAAACCGAGGCCCCCGTCTGCTCACTCCGGTGGGTGTAAAAGATCCCATGGCACTATTTCGAAGAAGAGCAGGGGAGTTCTCCACGCTGTCCTGGCCAATATTTATCCCTCAATCAACATCACTAAAACAGATTATCAATATCTCGTTCCTGTCTGTGGGATCTTGCTGTGCGCAAATTGGCCGTTGCGTTTCCTCCATTACAACAGTGACGACACTTCAAAATGTAACGCGCTTTGGGCCGTCCCGAGGTTGTGAAAGGCGCTATAGAAATGAAGTTATTTCTTTGTGAGACACAAATATTTCTAGGTTGTGGCGGGGTGGGCGAGTGCTGAGCATGATGTCCCGCTGCTGTTTATTCAGACCTGTCACTGATCCCGTGTTTGACAATAATCCCATTCCAACAAGTGTGCTGATTATAAGCGGCAGCTAGTTGGCCAGAGGCTTTTGCGGGGAAACTCCCAAAGCTGTAACTGTTGACATGTTGCATTCGAGGGATGGACTTAGTTTTAAATAAACTTGTTTTTAACAAAAGAAACCTCCAGGAGTAGCTTGGTTTGCCGTAGCTACGTGTTGAGCCCACAAACCGTATGAAGCAGAGGTTTGTAACAGCCTCAGACAGTGCTCGGGGTCTCGGTGGGAGAGGGAGCTGAGCCTGGGCGACGCGGGCAGTCTGCTCACAGTCTGTATCCAGGTGCACTGGGGCTGACTGTGTGTTGACCCAGGAGTGCTACTGTTGCAGATGTAACTGGGCCGGGTTATCAGCTGAGGTAGGCTGCCGGCGTCGTTTGACACAAACTGGATGTCAGAGTAACAGGAGCCTGGGGGTAAATTGTGGCAGAGCTGATTGTCCTGGACGCCATGCTGTGAGCCGCCACTCTGACTGACCCACACCGCCTGTCGTGTTGTTGTGCCCGGAAGGTGACCACTTTGAGCAGGTTTTTCTGTGCTGGAGTTGGACCATTTTAAATCAGGTGCTTTGTGCACCAGGCGAGGACCGTGTCTGATATATACCAGCATCGGTAGGGGACGGGTTGTGTAAATAGGTTTATCTTATAAAATGTGTTCTGTTCCTCATTTACGATACAGCCTAAATAGACATTGTACAGAAAAATAACCTGCCGTCTCTTGTCTTTCTCTTAAAGATTAAAATTAAACAAATGCACAATAAATGGGGATTTCCTGATAACAGGTTAAACAGCACAGAAGGAGGCCATTCGGCCCATCGTGCTCAGAACCAATTCAGCTTTTCACTGCGGCAGGTGTGCACTGGGCCCTTCACAAATACTAACCAATGTTCAGGATATTTTCAACTTGATCTATTGACCTGCAGCCCCTCCCCGGCCTCCAGCCACAGGAAAGGGTTTTTCTCAACCCCCGGCCAGCGCTCTGCCCTCCTGCACATCACCCAATTGCCCCTCCTTCGTGTGTAAACTTCGGTGTCCGGCTATTCGGCCTCACAAAGCATCACAGTCAAGCCCGCTCTGTCCTCACCTGCTGCCCGTATACAGGTTAATTCCAGGCCCGGGGCACTGCGGCCAGTTACAGCACCCCTGCTGTCCGAAAGCCATCTGTTTTCATATTAAGTTAAAAGTTTTAATGGTTTAGAATCACACAGCACAAAGGGAGACCTGTGAAAGAACGATCCAATTAGTCCCACTCCCCCGCTCTTTCCCCACAGCCCTGCAAATTCTTCCTATTCTAGTATTTATCCAATTCCCTTTTGAAAGTTACTATTGAATCTGCTTCACCGCCCTTTCAAGCAGCGCATTCCAGATCACAGCAACTCGCTGCATAAAAACATTTCTCCACATCTGGCCTCTGGTACTTTTGCCAGATATATTAAATCTGTGTCCTCTGGTTACCGACCCTGCTGCCACCAGGAACAGATTCTCCTTATTTACTCCTGTCAAAACCCTTCATGGTTTTGAACATTTCTGTTGAATAAAGTTGTGGGCCATGGCTTTGAATCCAGGCCCGACTAACGGGTTCCATGGCTTCTTTCCGCCACATGTTAAGGGACTGGCATGAATTTAGCTGCAGCTAGTCTCACCCCGGTTCCTACCTTTTTATTTGTTTATGGGATGTGGGCATCGCTGGCAAGGCCAGCATTTATTGGCCATCCCTACTTGCCCTCGAGAAGGTGGTGGTGAGCCACCTGCTTGAACCGCTGCAGTCCGTGTGGTGAAGGTGCTCCCACAGTGCTGTTAGGTAGGGAGTTCCAGGATTTTGACCCAGCGACGATGAAGGATCGGCGATATCCTTCTAAGTCAGGATGGTGTGTGACTTGGAGGGGAACTTGAAGGTGATGGTGTTCCCATGCGCCTGCTGCCCTGCTCCTTCTAGGTGGAAGAGGTCGCGGGTTTGGGAGGTGCTACCGAAGAAGCCTTGGTGAGTTGCTGCAGTGCAACTTGTAGATGGTACACACTGCAGCCACGGTGCGCCGGTGGTGGAGGGAGTGCCAATCAAGCGGGATGCTTTGTCCTGGATGGTGTCGAGCTTCTTGAATGTTGTTGGAGCTGCACTCATCCAGGCAAGTGGAGAGTATTCCATCACACTCCTTACTTGTGCCTTGTAGATGATGGAAAGGCTTTAGGGAGTCAGGAGGTGAGACACTCACCGCAGAATACCCAGCCTCTGACCTGCTCTTGTTGCCACAGTATTTATGTGGCTGGCCCAGTTAAGTTTCTGGTCAATGGTGACCCCAAGGATATTGATGGTGGGGGATTCGGCGATGGTAATGCTGTTGAATGTCAATGGGCGGTGGTTAGACTTGCGCTTGTTGGAGATAGTCATTGCCTGGCACTTCTGTGGCGCGAATGTTACCTGCCACTTATCAGCCCAAGTCGTCCAGGTCTTGTTGCATGTGGGCATGGACTGCTTCATTATCTGAGGAGTTGTGAATGGAACTGAACATTGTGCAGTCATCAGCGAACATCCCTATTTCTGACCTTATGTTGGAGGAAAGGTCATTGATGAAGCAGCTGAAGATGGTTGGGCCTAGGACACTGCCCTGAGGAACTCCTGCAGCGATGTCCTGGGGCTGTGATGATTGACCTTTAACCACCACAACCATCTTCCTTTGTGCTAGGTATGACTCCAACCAGTGGAGAGTTTTCCCCCTGATTCCATTGACTTGAGTTTTACTAGGGCTCCTTGATGCCACACTCGGTCAAATGCTGCCTTAATGTCTAGAGCAGTCACTCTCACCTCACCTCTGGAATTCAGCTCCTTTGTCCATGTTTGGACCAAGGCTGTAATGAGGTTGGGAGCCAAGTGGTCTTGGCAGAACCCAAACTGGGCATCATTGAGCAGGTTATTGGTGAGTAAGTGCTGCTTGATAGCACTGTCGATGACATCTTCCATCACTTTGCTCATGATTGAGAGTAGACTGATGGGGCGGTAATTGGTCGGAGTGGATTTGTCCTGCTTTTGTGGACAGATGTGAGAAGTCGCACAACACCAGGTTGTAGTCCAACAGCTTTATTTGAAATCACAAGCTTTCGGAGCGCTGCTCCTTCGTCAGGTGAAGTGAAGAGATGCATATAGGCACAGCATATATAGTCAGAGAACACTGCCAGATGATTACAGTTAATCTTTCTAACTGCCCTTTATCACACCTCGGCAGAGAGATAATCACGGCAATCAAAGGTGTGGATGGTGTCCAAACAGGTCAGTCAGGAAAACATTACATCAAAGACAATGAGGTGGGGTCACAAGGGGTCAAATGGACAGGACATACCTTGGCAGTTTTCCACATTGTCGGATAGATGCCAGTGTTGTAGCTGTACTGGAATAGCATGGCTAGAGGCACGGCTAGTTCTGGAGCACAAGTCTTCAGCACAATAGCCGGGATGTTGTCGGGGCCCATAGCCTTTGCTGTATCCAGTGCGCTCAGCCATTTCTTGATATCACGTGGAGTGAATCGAATTGGCTGAAGATTAGCTTTTGTGATGGTGGGGACCTCAGGAGGAGGCCGATATGAATCATCCACTCGGCACTTCTGGCTGAAGATGGTCGCAAAAGCTTCAGCCTTGTCTTTTGCACTCACGTGCTGGACTCCACCATCATTGAGGATGGGGATATTCGTGGAGCCTCCTCCTCTTCCCGTTAGTTGTTTAATGGTCCACCACCATTCACGACTGGGTGTGGCAGGACTGCAGAGCTTTGATCTGATCCGTTGATTGTGGGATCGCTTAGCCCTGTCTATAGCATGCTGCTTCTGCTTTTTAGCATGCATGTAATCCTGTGTTGCAGCTTCCCTAGGTTGGCACCTCATTTTTAGGTACGCCTGGTGCTGCTCCTGGCATGCTCTTCTACACTCCTTATTGAACCAGTGTTGGTCGCCTGGCTTGATGGTAATGGTAGAGTGAAGGATATGCCGGGCCATGAGGTTACAGATTGTGGTGGAATACAATTCTGCTGCTGCTAGATCTGTTCTGAATCTATCCCATTTAGCTCAGTGGTAGTGCCACACAACACGATGGAGGATGTCCTCAGTGTGAAGTCCGCAGCACAGACGTGACCATCTATAACACGTTAAAAATCTTGCGTGCCCAGCTGGTCGCACCTGCTCCGCTAGTTTGCAGGGCTATGAGGAGCGGAGTGGGGAGAATTCCAGCTTCATGGTCACTTTTACTGATACCTGCTTTTTATTTTATTTCCACATTTTTTTTTACTGAATTCAAATTCACAAACTGCCGCGGTGGGATTCACTCACATTCTCTGGATTACTAATCCACTAATATAACTACTGCACTGCTGTAACCTTAAATGCTGGACTTAAATCTACTTTGCTCTTGAAAGGAGCTCTCTGCCGTAAGTTTTGCTTTACCGCCACAACTACTGAGATTCTGTCACCACGGTAGAAGCAGGAAGATGCTCCTGATGGCACATCCACACCCGTGTCAGAAGATGCTGGACGCTGTCGTCCCTGACTGATTGCTCAAGGACTGTGTGAGCTGGTGGTGCACTTGGGGACCTTACTCCAGCTGGTGAGAAGAGGAGGATCAGTTGGGACCACAAGTCATGTTAAAAATTCATTTAGATTGGGAGAACATGGTGTTGAGGGGAGGTCTGTGATGAGGGAGTGGTGGAGGTGTAATGGGACTGTAATGTGGGGTGTAATGGGACTGTAATGAGGGAGTGGTGGAGGTGTAATGTGGGCTGTAATGGGACTGTAATGAGGGAGTGGTGGAGGTGTAATGTGGGCTGTAATGGGCCTGTAATGTGGGCTGTAATGGGACTGTAATGCGGGCTGTAATGGGCCTGTAATGTGGGCTGTAATGGGCCTGTAATGTGGGCTGTAATGGGACTGTAATGTGGGCTGTAATGGGCCTGTAATGTGGGCTGTAATGGGACTGTAATGTGGGCTGTAATGGGACTGTAATGTAGGTGTAATGGGACTGTAATGTAGGTGTAATGGGACTGCAATGTGGGGTGTAATGGGACTGTAATGTAGGTGTAATGTGGGCTGTAATGGGACTGTAATGTGGGAAGCAATGGGCCTGTAATGTGGGTGTTATGAGACTGTAATGTTGTGTGTAATGGGACTGTAATGGGACTGTAATAAATGGGTCTTTTTCCGAGTGGCAGGCAGTGACTAGTGGGGTACCACAGGGATCGGTCCTAGGACCCCAGCTATTCACAATATATATTAATGATCTAGACGAGGGAATTGGATGTAATATCTCCAAGTTTACAGACGACACAAAGCTGGGTGGGAGTGTGTGCTGTGAGGAGGATGCCGAGAAACTCCAGTATGATTTGGACAGGTTGGGTGATTGGACAGAAGCGTGGCAGATGCAATATGATGTGGATAAATGCGAGGTTATCCACTTTGGTGTCAAAAACAGGAAGGCAGATTATTATCTGATTGGCAATAGATTGGGAGAAGGGGAAGTGCAACGAGACCTGGGTGTCCTTGTGCACCAGTCGCTGAAGGTAAGCATGCAGGTGCAGCAGGCGGTTAAGAAGGCAAATGGTATGTTGGCCTTCGTAGTGAAAGGGTTTGAGTACAGGAACAAGGATGTCTTGCTGCAGTTGTACAGGGCCTTGGTGAGACCACATCTTGAGTATTGTGTGCAGTTTTGGTCGCCTTATCTGAGGAAGGATGTTCTTGCCCTGGAGGGAGTGCAGCGAAGATTCACCTGGCTGATACCTGGGATGGCAGGAATGACGTATGAGGAGAGATTGGGTCGATTGGGCTTATACTCGCTGGAGTTTAGAAGAATGAGAGGGGATCTTATTGAAACTTATAAAATTCTAACAGGACTAGACAGACTAGATGCAGGAAGGATGTTCCCGATGGCCGGGGAGTCCAGAACCAGGGGTCACAGTCTAAGGATAAGGGGTAAGCCATTTAGGACTGAGATGAGGAGGAATTTCTTCACCCAGAGAGTGGTGAAGCTGTGGAATTCTCTACCACAGAAGGCAGTAGAGGCCAATTCATTAAATATATTCAAGAAGGAGTTAGATATATTTCTTAAAGCTAAAGGGATCAAGGGATATGGAGAGAAGGCAGGGACAGGGTACTGAATTTGAATGATCAGCCATGATCTCATTAAATGGCGGAGCAGGCTCGAGGGGCTGAATGGCCTACTCCTGCTCCTATCTTCTATGTATGTTTCTATGTAATGTGGGGTGGTAATGGGAGGGCTCTGCTGGCCCCACAGCAGGAGGGAGTTTCCCACTCCTGCTGATGGGGACTGGTCTCGGTAAAGCTAGAGCGATCCCTTGAACAACTGCAGACTGCCCAAAGTGACTGCTCTGATTTGAGGCCACCAGAAAAGATTTTTGGTCCACGCGGGAGCGTCCCGTACCTGCATCCGGGGATCCCCTTCTGGAGGGAGTAAAATCACAGGAACTATTGATTTAGAAGGGTTTGCTGGTGGGTTGAATATCAGCATTTTGACAGGAAGACAGCCGAAGTTTGGCAACATTGAGAGTCGGGTTCAGGCAGCGTGGATACAGGGTAAGCCGGAAGATACAGATGGAATATTGGGGTGAACTGGCTGGAAAGATGTGGTGTAGCAGTAGACAAGGCTAACCATTGCTCATGAAGAGAATAGAGAAGGAAGGATGTATTCATTTAATGGGAGTTTAGAAGGGATATCATTTAGGGACCGTATTAACCCATGATGATCCTGTAGTACAAGAGATCCTTGTACAGACAAAATGTTGGGCTACTCACAAGAATGATTGTGGGAAGATAGAACAGGAGCTGATAGTACAGTGACCTGACCCTCAGGGACCTGACCCTCTGCGTCCCGCCCGGCAATATCGATCACCAAAAGCAGAGGGACCGGTAGCTGAGATTATACAGTCCTATTACATGGAATTCTCCACCCCAGAGGGCTGTGGATGTTCAGTCTTTGAGTATATTCAAGGCTGAGATCGATAGATTTTTGGACTCTAGGGGAATCAGGGGATATGGAGATCGAGCGGGAAAGTGGAGTTGAGGTCGATGATCAGCCATGATCTTATTGAATGGCGGAGCAGGCTCGAGGGGCCGAATGGCCAACTCCTGCTCCTAAATCTTATGTTCTTATGTTCAATATGGCCAGTTAAAAAACCAGACTGGAGCAGACACATACTGCCTGCGAGAGACATTTTCTAGCAGTGTATTGGGGGGCAGTAAAATTCTATGGGACTGGATAAAGTCATTCTTCTGCCCGCTCACACCCTTATGGAGATATTGTTATGGGGTCCTCAAGGATGGGTCAGTTTCGAACAGCCGTGCAGCAAGGTGGACTTTAGGACTGCAGGAGAGAACCTCGAGCATGTCCGCACCCCTTTGGCAGCTGTTACCTGGAAAGCCACCTGAGTGTGCTGTAACCATCCCTGAACCCTTGGTCCCGGGACCTACAGAGGGTTCCACACGTGTTTGTAGATGGATCTAGTCACCTCACCCCAGGAGGATCGATAGCGTCCCAAGTTGCAGGCTGAAAAGTAGAGCGGTTAAAGGGAGGCCACTCCCAACATAAAATCGCCCCGTGGGCCAGAGTGAATGACAAGGCAGATCAGCTGGCGGAGGAGTTCGAGATTGCCCCAGAAGTGTGTGAACCACCCCGTAGCCTTGCAGGGCCAGAGAAACAAAACTCAAAGTGAAACAGCCCCTGGAGATCTTGCAGGTGTGTTTAGCTCAGGGAAACAGTGAAATCTATTGATGCACAGGAACAAAGGCGGGCTCATTGCATTGGAGGCAGTTCAGAGAAGGTTCACGAGGTTGATTCCAGAGATGAGGGGGTTATCTTATGAGGAAAGGTTGAGCAGGTTGGGCCTATACTCATTGGAGTTTAGAAGAATGAGAGGGGATCTTATTGAAACATCTTGACAGGGTAGATGCAGAGAGGATGTTTCCCCTAGTGGAGGAATCTAGAACTAGGGGGCATAGTTTCAGAATAAGGAGTCGCCCATTTAAAACAGATGTGAGAAGTCGCACAACACCAGGTTATAGTCCAACAGCTTTATTTGAAATCACAAGCTTTCGGAGCGCTGCTCCTTCGTCAGGTGAGCAGCGCTCCAAAAGCTTGTGATTTCAAATAAAGCTGTTGGACTATAACCTGGTGTTGTGCGACTTCTCACATTTGTCCACCCCAGTCCAACACCGGCATCTCCACATCATTTAAAACAGATGAGGAGGAATTTCTTCTCTCAGAGGGTCGTGAATCTTTGGAATTCTCTGCCCCAGAGAGCTGTGGAGGCGGAGTCATTGAATATATTTAAGGTGGAGATAGACAGATTTTTGAACGATAAGGGAGTCAAGGGTTATGGGGAATGGCGGGGAAGTGGAGTTGAGGCCAAGATCAGATCAGCCATGATCTTATTGAATGGCGGAGCAGGCTCGAGGGGCCGAATGACCTACTCCTGCTCCTATTTCTTCTGTTCTTATGTTCTCAGGTTCCCTTCTTCTTAGGCATGAGTAATTCAGCGAGTGATTTAATGTACATAAGGCAGACACAATGCCCAGAATATTAGAACATTCTCGGAGTGATTCTGGACCAGCTCACGTGTTACCACCAGGACAGTCGAGATCGATCACCTCGAAACCTTGTCGATGTTGACAGGTTTTATCTCTCTTACATTACTGTGCTATGAGTATAATCTTTGTATTTTAACTCTTGTGTTGTAGTTTCTTTTATAACTGTAATAAACATATCCACTTTGTACAAGACTTCTTCCAGTCCTTCAGAACCAAAGATCGAATCTGATATCAATTACGTTTCAGGATGTCCTGTTAACATTCTCCAGGAATTGCCTGTTTTTGCAAATCACTGGAGAAACTGTCTTGGACACATCATGAGGTTCAGGTTCCCAGTGGATCCGAATACACTTTGGCATCGTGCGGTTTCTGCATCCAGTGAGCTGGGCTACAACAAATCTCCGCCGGCCTCTTCAGCCGTCGCTGAAACGAGCTGAGGAATGAAAGGTTTAATCCACCAGACTCCGGGAGCTGACAACCATTCTATATGATCACTTACTCCCGTTGCCCAGTGCCTGGGTCCAGTTGGTATGTGGCTGTTGTCCATGAATGCCGTTCAGTTTAGAGACAAAGGCCTTGATTTTAACCCGCGACAGGCGGGAGAGGGTCGGGCGAGGGTTAAAATGTAGAATTTGAGTTCCTGTCTCCGGGTTAATATCGGGACCAATAAACCGAAGTGGGGGATGGAATGGGATGGGTCCGCTCACTGGGGAATGAGAATGACCATCCCCACCGCACTTTATTGTCAAAATAAAATTGTTTCATTTTCTTTCACAACGCACATTTCACTACAGGAGAGTTTAAATTCAACACGTCTTTGAACTGAGAGTGAAGCGGCCTCAGCTTCATTTGTTCCTCAAACACCAATGTCCCGCTGTCCGGTTGATTGAAAATCAGCGCAATCAGGCTGTTTCTCTGAGATTCGCATTTCCCTTTAATCTGTGTTGACCTTCAACAGTTCAAGACTTGTCCCGGCATTCGGTGGAAAGCTGGATCCATGCGGTGTCCGTCCGCTGAACCTGGACCTTCTATTCCCCAGGAGCCCTGTGGCATCAGCTGTCAGGCTGTGCAGGTCATTTACCAACGATTCGTCTGCGGCATCTGATCTGTTCCAAAGTGGAATCATTTCCTCAACCTGTGTGAGGGGGCGGGGCCTGTGTGAGGGGGAGAGGGAGGGGCGGGGCCTGTGTGAGGGGGAGAGGGAGGGGCGGGGCCTGTGTGAGGGGGAGGGGGAGAGGGAGGGGCGGGGCCTGTGTGAGGGGGAGAGGGAGGGGCGGGGCCTGTGTGAGGGGGAGGGGGAGGGACGGGGCCTGTGTGAGGGACGGAGCCTGTGTGAAGGGGAGAGGGAGGGGCGGGGGCCTGTGTGAGGGGGAGAGGGAGGGGCGGGGCCTGTGTGAGGGGGAGGGGGAGGGGCGGGGCCTGTGTGAGGGGGAGAGGGAGGGGCGGGGCCTGTGTGAGGGGGAGAGGGAGGGACGGGGCCTGTGTGAGGGACGGAGCCTGTGTGAAGGGGAGAGGGAGGGGCGGGGCCTGTGTGAGGGGGAGAGGGAGGGGCGGGGCCTGTGTGAGGGGGAGGGGGAGGGGCGGGGCCTGTGTGAGGGGGAGAGGGAGGGGCGGGGCCTGTGTGAGGGGGGAGAGGGAGGGGCGGGGCCTGTGTGAGGGACGGAGCCTGTGTGAAGGGGAGAGGGAGGGGCGGGGCCTGTGTGAGGGGGAGAGGGAGGGGCGGGGCCTGTGTGAGGGACGGAGCCTGTGTGAAGAGGAGAGGGAGGGGCGGGGCCTGTGTGAGGGGCGGAGCCTGTGTGAAGGGGAGAGGGAGGGGCGGGGCCTGTGTGAGGGGCGGAGCCTGTGTGAAGGGGAGAGGGAGGGGCGGGGCCTGTGTGAGGGGCGGAGCCTGTGTGAAGAGGAGAGGGAGGGGCGGGGCCTGTGTGAAGGAGAGTGGGGGGCGGGGCCTGTGTGAGGGGGGGCGGGGCCTGTGTGAGGGGCGGAGCCTGTGTGAGGGGCGGAGCCTGTGTGAAGAGGAGAGGGAGGGGCGGGGCCTGTGTGAGGGGCGGAGCCTGTGTGAAGGGGAGAGTGAGGGGAGGGGCGGGTCCTGTGTGAAGGGGAGAGGGAGGGGCGGGGCCTGTGTGAGGGGCGGAGCCTGTGTGAAGGGGAGAGGGAGGGGCGGAGCCTGTGTGAAGGGGAGAGGGAGGGGCGGGGCCTGTGTGCGGGGGAGAGGGGCCTGTGTGCGGGGGAGATGGAGGGCTTGGGCCTGTGTGAGGGACGGAGCCTGTGTGAAGAGGAGAGGGAGGGGCGGTGCCTGTGTTAGGGGCGGAGCCTAGTGAGGGGGAGAGGGAGGTGTGAGGGGGTGGAGACTGTGTAGAACACAGAAAAACATAGAAAAATAGGAGCAGGCCATTCGACCCTGCTCCGCCATTCAATATGATCATGGCTGATCCTCTATCTCAATACCATATTCCCGCTCTCTCCCCATACCCCTTGATGCCTTTTGTGTCTAGAAATCTATCTATCTCCTTCTTAAATATATTCAGTGACTTGGCCTCCATAGCCTTCTGTGGTAGAGAATTCCACAGGTTCACCACCCTCTGGGTGAAGAAATTTCTCATCTCAGTCCTAAATGTCCTACCCCATATCCTGAGACTGTGACCCCTCGTTCTAGACCCCCCCAGCCAGGGAAACATCCTCCCTGCATCCAGTCTGTCTAGCCCTGTCAGAATTTTATACGTTTCAATGAGATCCCCTCTCAATCTTCTAAACTCGTGAATACAGGCCTAGTCGACCCAATCTCTCCTCATACGACAGTCCTGCCATCCCTGGAATCAGTCTGGTGAACCTTCGCTGCACTCCCTCTATGGCAAGTATATCCTTTCTTAGGTAAGGAGACCAAAACTGCACACAGTACTCCAGGTGTGGTCTCACCAAGGCCCTGTATAACTGTAGTAAGACATCCTTGCTCCTGTACTCAAATCCTCTTGCAATGAAGGCCAACATACCGTTTGCCTTCCTAACTGCTTGCTGCACCTGCATGTTTGCTTTCAGTGACTGGTGTACAAGGACACCCAGGTCCCTTTGTACATCAACATTTCCCAATCTATCACCATTTAAATAATACTCTGCCATTCTGTTTTTCCTACTGAAGTGGATAACTTCACATTTATCCACGTTATACTGCATCTGCAATGTATTTGCCCACTCACTCAACTTGTCTAAATCGCCTTGAAGCCTAGTTTTGTGTCGTCAGCAAACTTGGAAATATTATATTTGGTTCCCTCATCCAAATCACTGATATATATTGTGAATAGCTGGGGCCCAAGCACTGATCCCTGCGGTACCCCATTAGTCACCGCCTGCCACCCCCGAAAAAGACCCATTTATTCCTACTCTCTGTTTCCTGTCTGTGAACCAATTTTCAATCCATGCCAGTATATTACCCCCTAACCCATGTGCTTTAATTTTGCACACTAACCTCTTATGTGGGGGGTGGGGCCTACGTCAGGGTGTGACGTCGTTCTGCGGTTGTCCAATCGGCACCGCTGGGCGGGACTTCCTGTGGTGACGTGTTTCCGGAGTGAGCGGGATGGCGCCGCGCGGTTTGGGTTCGCGGGGATTCTCAGGTAGCGGCGGGGGGAAGCGGGCCCGGGGAGGGCGGGGCTGTGTGGGGTGTCGGGGGCCGGGTGAGGGGAGCGCGGGGGCCGGGTGAGGGGAGCCAGGGGGGCTTGGTGAGGGGCGCGGGGGGGCCGGGTGAGGGGAGCCGGGGGGGCCGGGTGAGGGGAGCCGGGGGGGCCGGGTGAGGGGCGCGGGGGAGCCGGGAGCCGGGGGGGGCGGTGTGAGGGGCGCGGGGGGGGCCGGGTGAGGGGCGCGGGGGGGCCGGGTGAGGGGCGCGGGGGAGCCGGGAGCCGGGGGGGCGGTGTGAGGGGCGCGGGGGGGACGGGAGTCGGGGGCTGCGGCCTCGCCGCCTTTTGCCTTCAATGATCTGGGGTTTTCTCTCTGGTCGCCAGCGATCCCGGTGAGATTCTCGGAGCAGCGCCGGGCCTCTCGCCACCTGTACGTGAAGGAGCACCGGGTCCGCCAGGGCGCCGACGGCACCAGGCCGCAGGACCGCACTCTGTTCGTCCTCAACCTGCCTCCCTATTGCACCAAGGTACCGCTCACCGCCGGGGTTTGGGTGGTGGCTGGGGGTGGGGTGAAGGGTCTGGGGGTGGGGTGAAGGGTCAGTGGCTGGGGGTGGGGTGAAGGGTCAGTGGCGGAGTGGGGTGAAGGGTCAGTGGCGGAGTGGGGTGAAGGGTCAGTGGCGGAGGGTGGGGTGAAGGGTCAGTGGCGGGGGGTGGGGTGAAGGGTCAGTGGCGGAGTGGGGTGAAGGGTCAGTGGCGGAGTGGGGTGAAGGGTCAGTGGCGGGGGGTGGGGTGAAGGGTCAGTGGCGGGGGGTGGGGTGAAGGGTCAGTGGCTGGGGGTGGGGTGAAGGGTCAGTGGCTGGGGGTGGGGTGAAGGGTCAGTGGCTGGGGGTGGGGTGAAGGGTCAGTGGCGGAGTGGGGTGAAGGGTCAGTGGCGGAGTGGGGTGAAGGGTCAGTGGCGGAGGGTGGGGTGAAGGGTCAGTGGCGGGGGGTGGGGTGAAGGGTCAATCCTAAAGGGGGTGCATGAACAGAGAGACCTAGGGGTATGTGTGCCCAAATCGTTGAAGGTGGCAGGGCAGGTTGAGAAAGCAGTTAAAAAGGCTTATGGGATCCTGGGCTTCATAAATAGAGGCATAGAGTACAAAAGCAAGGAACTTATGATGAACCTGTATAAAACACTGGTTTGGCCCCAACTGGAGTATTGTGTCCAATTCTGGGCACCGCACTTTAGGAAGGATGTGAAGGCCTTCGAGAAGGTGCAGAAAAGATTTACGAGAATGATTCCCGCTGGGGTTGTTCATCTTGGAGCAGAGAAGATTGCGAGGAGATTTGATAGAGATGTTCAAAATCATGAGGAGTCTGGACAGAGCAACTGTTCCCATTGGCAGAAGGGTCGAGAACCAGAGGACACAGATTTAAGGTGATTGGCAAAAAAGCCAAAGGCGACGTAAGAAAAAACTTTTTTACGCAGCGAGTGGTTAAGATCTGGAATGCGCTGCCTGAAAGAGCGGTGGAGGCAGATTCAATCTTACCTTTCAAAAGGGAGTTGGATAAGTGCCTGAAGGAAAAACAATTGTACGGCTACGGGGAGAGGGCAGGGAGTGGGACTAGCTGAGAGTCGGCACGGGCTCGACGGGCCAAATGGCCGCCTTCCGTGCTGTAACCATTCTATGATTCCATGACTGTGCCGATGGTATCACCGGAGTGGCCAGTGACTGTGCCGCTGGCATTATCGAAGTGCCGGGTCATTGTGCGTCTGGTATCACCGGAGTGCCCGGTGACTGGTATTACTGGAGTGCCCGGTGACTGTGGGGCTGGTATCACCGGAGTGCCCGGTGACTGGTATTACTGGAGTGCCCGGTGACTGTGGCGCTGGTATTACCGGAGTGCCCGGTGTCTGTGGCGCTGGTATTACCGGAGTGCCCGGTGTCTGTGGCACTGGTATTACCGGAGTGCCCGGTGTCTGTGGCACTGGTATTACCGGAGTGCCCGGTGTCTGTGGCACTGGTATTACCGGAGTGCCCGGTGTCTGTGGGACTGGTATTACCGGAGTGCCCGGTGTCTGTGGGGCTGGTATTACCGGAGTGCCCGGTGTCTGTGGCGTTGGTATTACCGGAGTGCCCGGTGTCTGTGGCGTTGGTATTACCAGAGTGCCCGGTGTCTGTGGCACTGGTATTACCGGAGTGCCCAGTGACTGTAGCACTGGTATTACCGGAGTGCCCAGTGACTGTAGCACTGGTATTACCGGAGTGCCCGGTAACTGTAGCACTGGTATTACTGGAGTGCCCGATGACTAGCACTGGTATTACCAGAGTGCCCGGTAACTATCCTTCCCCCTGTCCCAGTATAAAATGATCCAGGGATCACATGGCTGCACTGCTCCATGCCAACACTCTCCGCCTCCCTCCTGTGTTCCTCCTCCCTCTGTTTACCGCTGGATTTAATCTCCTGCCAGGAATCCTCTCCAGGCTTTCTTGTGATTCTGGAAAAACAGTTTTGAAATCGCGAAAGTGAAGAGTCAGTGGAATGCTGCCGGTGTCACAGTCCCACTACTTACCAATAGCAGGCGATCGAACAATATACACAGCACGGTAGATCTCCTCTAGAGGTTGGAGGAGAAACTGGGGGTGCAGTCATTAGAATCATGCAGCAAGCGTCTGATTTGGGGGTAATATTGGGGGTTAGAAGGGAGCAAACGTTACCCTATATTGAAAATGGGACAACCGAACAAACCAAGTAACTACTAACCAGAGACTTTAACCACAGTAATTGGAAAATTGGTCGAGTCCGCTGCCATGGACAGAGTAAGTGTGTAATTGGAAAGTGTAAGTTGATTTGGGAGAACGGGCATGTTTAGTGAAAGGTCGGCCATGTCAACCGATAGAGATCTGTGTTATAGAGTCATGGAGAGAGGAGGGCCAGTGGATGGATAATACCATGCAATTTGACATGGTTCCTCAGTGCTTCACTTGCATATAAATGACCTGGAATTCACCATAGAGGGGGGCACATTCAAGTTTGCTAAGCTGGGAGGTACAGTCAATCGGGATGGAGAGAAGCAAATAGCCCACGGCCATTGTAAGTGGTGGAGATTGGCTGATCCCTGGAGATGATTAGGTTGAAGGCTGATCATGATCGGGTTTGACAGGGTGGATATGGAACAACCCTCGCCTTGCATAAGGAAATCCAGAACAAGGGGACGGAGCCTTAGAATTTGAACTAAGACAGTTAAAGATTTCTTCACACGGAGGAGGATGTGGGGTTCACTGCTCTAGAAGGCCAGAGGAAATTCAGGTGTTTAAAGGGGAGAGGGAAGGGTTATGGGGATGTGGAGAGGGGGCAGTTATGGTGCAACAGGTTGGCATAATCATAGAATCACAGAATAGTACAGCACAGAAGGAAGCTGTTCGGCCCATCGAGTCTGCGCCAGCTCTTTCGAAGAACGATCCAGTCAGTCCCACTCCCCCGCTCTTCCCCCATATCCCTGCATTTTTTTTCTCCAAGTATTTATCCAATTCCCTTTTGAAGACAGTCCATTCCAAATTCTAGCCACTCGTTGCGTATAAACGGTTTTCCTCATGTCGCCTCTGGTTCTTTTGTCAATCAGCTTAAATCTGTGCCCTCTGGTTATCGACCCTTCAGCCATTGGAAATAGTTTCTCTTTATTTACTCTATCCAAACCCTACATGATTTTAAACACCTCCATCAATTCTCCTCTTAGCCTTCTCTGCTCTAAGGAGAACAACCCCAGCTTCTCCAGTCTATCCACGTAACTGTAATCCCTCATCTCCGGAACCATTCTAGTAAATCTCTTCTGTACCCTCTCCAATGCCTGCGTGTGCTTCCTAAAGTGTAGAGCCCAGAATTGGACACAACACTGAAGCTGTGGCCGAACTAGTGTTTCATATAAGTTTAGCATAACATCCTGGCTTTTGTACTAGACTCTATTTATAAAGCCCAGGATCCCATATGCTTCATTAACTGCTTTGTTAACTTGTCCTGGCACCTTCAAAGATTTTCGGCAGCACCTCCCAAACCCGCGACCTCTACCACCTAGAAGGACAAGGGCAGCAGGCGCATGGGAGCACCACCACCTCCAAGTTCCCCTCCAAGTCGCACCATCCTGATTTGGAAATATATCGCCGTTCCTTCACAGACACTGGGTCAAAATCCTGGAACTCCTTCCCTAATAGCACTGTGGGAGTACTTTCACCTCAGTGTCAGCTGTGGCTCAGTGGGCAGCACACTCGCCTCTGAGTCAGAAGGTTGTGGGTTCAAGTCCCACTCCAGGGACTTGAGCGCATAAATCTAGGCTGACACTCCAGGGCAGTGCTGAGGGAGTGCTGCACTGTCGAAGGTGCTGTCTTTCGGATGAGACGTTAAAGGTGGACGTAAAAGAACCCATGGCACTATTTCGAAGAAGAGCAGGGGAGTTCTCCCCGGTGTCCTGGGCCAATATTTATCCCTCAATCAACATCACCAAAACAGATTATCTGGTCATTATCACATTGCTGTTTGTGGGAGCTTGCTGTGCGCAAATTGGCTGCCACATCACAACAGTGACTACACTCCAAAAGTGCCTCATTGGCTGTAAAGCGCTTTGAGACGTCCGGTGGCCGTGAAAGACGCTATAGAAATGCAAGTCTTTTTTCACTGACTTTTTTCAAGAAGGCAGCTCACCACCACCTTCTCGAGGGCAATTAGGGATGGGCAATAAATGCTGGCCTTGTCAGCGATGCCCACGTCCCATGAATGAATAAATAAAAAATTTTAAAAGCCCAGAGGTCTCTCTTTTTGCACCCCCTTTAAAATTGTACCATTTAGCTTGTATTGTCTCTCCTCATTCTTCCTCCCAAACTGTATCACCTCACACTTTTCTGTGTTGAATTTCATCTGCCATGAGTCCGCCCATTCCACCAGCCTGTCTGTGTCCTCTTGAAGTCTATTACTATCTCCCTCACTGTTTACTGCACTTCTAGGTTTCATGTCATCTGCAAATTTTGAAATTGTGCCCTGTACCCCCAAGTACAAGTCATTAATGTATATCAAAAACAGCAGTGGTCCTAGTACTGAACCTTGGGAAACACCACTGTATACCTCCCTCCAGTCTGAAAAAACAGCCATTCACCACAACTCTCTGTTTTCTATCCCTTGGCCAATGTTGTTTCCATGCTGCTACTGTCCCTTTTGCCCCATGGGCTTCAACTTTGCTAACAAGCCTAATATGTGGTACTTTATCAAACGCCTTTTGATAGTCCATGTGCACAACATCAACTGCACTGCCCTCATCCACCCTGTCCGTTACCTCATCAAACAACTTAATCATGCTGGTCAAACACGATTTTCCCTTAACAAACCCGTCCTTTATTAATCCACGCTTGGCCAAGTGGCTGTTCATTTTCTTCCGGATTGTTGTTTCTAAAAGCTTCCCCACCACCGAGGTTAAACTGACTGGCCTGTAGTTGCTGGGTTTATCCTTCTCTCCTTTGTGAACAAAGATGTAACATTTGCAATTCTCCAGTCCTTTGGCACCACCCCTGTATCTAAGGAGGATTGGAAGATTGTGGCCGGCACCAAAGTTCCCTCTAAACTGCGAGGCCGCACAGCTCTCTGCCAGTCCTGCGCTTTTCCCGTGTTAAAGAGGCCACACACCCAAAAAAAAATTAGGGGGAGCCAGCCCCTCTGCAATTTCTACCCTTACTTCCCTCAGCAACCTAGGATACATCCGGACTGGGTGACTTATCTACTTTAAGTACTGCCAGACTTTCTAGTACCTCCGCTTTATCTACTTTTATCTCATCTAGTATCCCGATAACCTCCTTGTTTACCATAGCTTTGGCAAAGTCCTCTTGCTTAGTAAACATCGATGCAAAGTACTCAGTTAGTACCTCAGCCATGCCTTCTGCCTCCACCAGTAGATCTCCATTTTGGTCTCTAATTGGCCCCAGCGCTCCTCTGACAACCCTTTTACTGTTAATATGCCTTTAGAAACATAGAAGATAGGAGCAGGAGTAGGCCATTCGGCCCCTCTAGCCTGCTCCGCCATTCAATGCGATCATGGCTGATCATCCAAATTCAGAACCCTGTCCCTGCTTTCTCCCCATATCCCTTGATCCCTTTAGCCTTAAGAAATATATCCAACTCCTTCTTGAATCTATTTAATGAATTGGCCTCTACTGCCTTCTGTGGTAGAGAATTCCACAGGTTTACCACTCTCTGGGTGAAGAAATTCCTCCTCATTTCTGTCCTAAATAGCTTACCCCTTATCCTTAGACTGTGACCCCTGGTTCTGGACTCTCCGACCATCGGGAACATTCTTCCTGCATCTAGTCTGTCCAGTCCTTTCAGAATTTTATAAGTTTCAATGAGATCCCCTCTCATTCTTCTGAACTCCAGCGAGTATAAGCCCAATCGACCCAATCTCTCCTCATATGTCATTCCTGCCATCCCAGGTATCAGCCTGGTGAATCTTTGCTGAACTCCTTCCATGGCAAGAACCTCCTTCCTCAGATAAGGCGACCAAAACTGCACATAATACTCAAGATGTGGTCTCACCAAGGCCCTGTGCAACTGCAGCAAGACACCCTTGTTCCTGTACTCAAACCCTCTCGCTATGAAGGCCAACATACCATTTGCCTTCTTAACAGCCTGCTGCACCTGCCTGCTTACCTTCAGCGACTGGTGCACAAGGACACCCAGGTCTCGTTGCACTTCCCCTTCTCCCAATCTATTGCCATTCAGATAATAATCTGCCTTCCTGTTTTTGACACCAAAGTGGATAACCTCGCATTTATCCACGTTATATTGCATCTGCCATGCATCTGCCCAGTCACCCAACCTGTCCGAATCATCCTGGAGTTTCTCGGCATCCTCCTCACAGCACACACGCCCGCCCAGCTTTGTGTCGTCTGCAAACTTGGAGATATTACAGCTAGTTCCCTTGTCTAGATCATTAATAAGACCTTTGGATTCCTTTTTATGTTAGCCACCAATCTATACTCTCACTGTCTCTTTGTCCCTCTTATTTCCTTTTTCACTTCTCTTCTGTACGTTTTATAATCAGCCTGATTCTCCCTTGTATTATCAAGCTGACATCTGTCAAAAGCCCCCTTTTTCTGCTTCATCCTACCCTCTAACTCCTTCTTCATCCAGGGAGCTCTGGCTTTGGCTGCCCTCCATTTCCCCCTTGTAGGAATGTACCTAGACTGTACCCAAACCATCTCCTCTTTAAAGGCCTCCCATTGTTCCATTACATTTCTGCCTTCCAGTTTTTGACTTTATTTTACCCGGTCCCGATCCCTCCTCAATTCTCTGAAATTAGCCCTCCTCCAGTTCAGTATTTTTATTCTAGATTTCTCCTTGTCCTGCTCCATAACTAATCTAAACCTTACGGTACTATGATCACTATTCCCGAGATGCTCCCTGACTGTGACATTCTCCGCTTGATCCACTTCATTCCCAGGAATAGACCCAGCAATGCCTCCTTCCTCATTGGGCAGGAAACATAATGATCAAGAAAGTTCTCAACACACCCTCCTGCGCCATGTCTGTAGCCACACATTAACCTGCCGTATCCTCGTATTTCTACTCTCACTAGAGCGTGGCACTGGGAGTAATCCAGAGATTACTACCATTGAGGTCCTGTGTTTTAACTTCCTCCCTAGCTCCTTAAACTCTGACTGCAGGACCTCAACCCTTGTCCTCCCTATATTGTTGGTTCCGACATGGACCACAACCTCTGGGTCTTTCCCCCCCCCCCCCCCCCGCAGAATGTTCTGCACCCTCTCTGTGATGTCCCTTACCCTGGCACCAGGGAGGCAAGATACTCTATGGGTCTCACGTCGACGGTAGCAGAACTCCTTATCTGTCCCCCAACTATCGAATCCCCAATTACTACTGGATTCCTGCACTTTGCTGTAACCCCCCCCCGTGCAGTCCTTTGCCTCACGGTGCCAGGCTCGGGACTGCACTCCTTCGAGGTGTCGTCACTCTCACCAGTATTCAATGCTGAATATCAGTTTGAGAGTGCCACATTCCAAAAGGATTCCTGCATTACCTGTCTCTTCCTACCTTTCCGCGTGGCCACCCACTTGCTATTCTGAACTCTATCTGGCTGTGGGGTGACCACCTCTTAGAACCTACAATCAGGGAAACAGTCAGCCACCCGTATGCCCTCCAGTGAATCCAACTGCCCCTCAAGCTCAGAGTTTGAGCACTTGCTGCAAACATGGGCCTCCGGGACACATGAAGCGTCCTGAAGTTTCCACATGGCACAAGAATTGCAGGCTACGGGTCGCAGCTGTCCCTCCATTCTAATTTGGTGCAACGGGTTGGCATGTTGGTGCGGCCGGTTGGCGTGGATAGCATGCCGGACATCCCAAAGAAACTAATATTGAATCGGGGACAGGGACTCGCCAAAGTTAACGTAAGCAAACTAACAGTAATAAAGAAAATAGCGGCACAAGTGACAAATCCCCAGGACCAGATGGTTTCCATCCCAGGGGTTTAAGGGAAGTAGGTGAGAACATTGCAGATGCCCTAAGTAAGATCTTCCAAAGTTCTCTCGATTCAGAAACCGTTCCTTTAGATTGGAAAATTGCACCTTCACTCCACTAGTACAAAGAGATATTAATAGATTAAGTGAATGGACAAAACTGTGACAAATGATAGTGTAGGCAAGTGCGAGGTCATCCACTTTGGACCAAAAAAGGATAGAACAGAGTACTTTCTAAAAGCTAGAAACCGTGGAGGTCCAAAGAGACTAAGCCGTCTTTGTACATAGATCATTAAAATGTCCTGGATAGGTACAGAAAACGATTTTTTTAAAAGGCTAATGGAATGCGGGCCTTTATATCCAGAGGACTAGAATACAAGGGGGTAGAAATTATGCTGCAGCTATACAAAGCCCTGGTTAGACCACACCTGGAGCACTGTGAGCAGTTCTGGGCACCACACCTGAGGAAGGATATATTGGCCTTGGAGGGAGTGCAGCGTAGATTTACCAGAATGATACCCAGACTGCAAGGGTTAAATTACGAGGAGCGATTACACAAACTAGGGTTGTAGTCCCTGGAATTTAGAAGATTAAGGGGTGATTTGATCGATCTATTCAGGATATTAATGGGAACTGATAGGGTAGAGAGAGAGAAACTATTTCCGCTGGTTGGGGATTCCAGGACTAGGGGGCATCGTCTAAAAATTAGAGCCAGACCTTTCCGGAGTGAAGTTAGGAAACACTTCTACACACAAAGGGTGGCAGAAGTTTGGAAAACTCTTCCGCAAATGGCAATTAATGCTAGATCAGTTATTAATTTTAAATCGGAGATTGATAGCTTTTTGTTAACCAAAGGTATTGGGATATGGGGCAAAGGCGGGTATGTGGAGTTAGAGCACAGATCAGCCAGGATCGCATTGATGGCGGAACGGGCTCGAGGGGCTAAATGGCCTCCTCCTGTTCCTATGTTCCTAACGGCCACATGGGGTGGACTTGGAAGGCCCCTAACACCCAGGGAACTGTACCCCAGCTTGGGTCAACACCTTTAGGAAAGGAGGGGACTTGGAGGAGCAGCCCCTTGAGTAGCCTTTGCCTCCCTCCAGGCCCCAGATGGTTGTGAGCCTCCTGTGTCCATCTGTGGATAGAGATTTAGTGGGGAAACTGGACCAGGGTGGGTTATGAGAACATGTAATCACAGCACTGAGAGGAGGGGTATATGGACATGTGCTTTGGTACAGTTTAAACATAAGAACATAAGAAATAGGAGCTGGAGTAGGCCATTTGGCCCTTCGAGCCTGCATTGCTCACACAGTTGCTGTACTTGTGATTTTATACAAAGTGGGGTCTTCAACCTGATCAACTGGGGCATGCCTTTCACTGGGGCCCGTCCCTGATCCAGTCAGTGTAAATCAGTCAGTGTGGGTGTCGGGTGTCAGCTGTGGTTCAGTGGGTAGCACTCGCCCCTGAGTCAGAAGGTCCTGGGTTCAAGTCCCACTCCGTAGACCTGAGCACATAATCTAGGTTGATACTCCCAGTGCAGTACTGAGGGAGTGCCGCACTGTCAGAGGTGATGTCGTTTGGATGAGACATTAAACCGAGGCCCCCGTTTGCCCTCTCAGATGGGCATAAAAGATCCCATGGCACTATTTCAAAGAGCAGGGGAGTTCTCCCCGGCGTCCTGGTCAACATCTATCCCTCAATCAACATCACCAAAACAGATTATCATTGTCTCATTGCTGTTTGTGGGAGTTTGCAGTACGCAAATTGGTTGTCGCTTCTCCTAACATTACAACAGTGACTACACTTCAAAAGTACTTCATTGGCTGTAAAGCGCTTTGGGATTTCATGAGGTGGTGAAAGGCGCTATATAAATGCAAGTCTTTCTTTAATTTCTCCAGCTTGTGCTATGCCTCTGGTCGGCTGCACAAAGCTGCTGCTATACTTAACGTAATAACTGGAGTGTTTTCATTTCACATTCACAGAAAAAACCTGTTGCTCCTGTGCTGTCTCATCCCTTGGGAATGCGAATCAACGTGGTGAATGACCAGAGCCCAGGCCAGGTGAGCATTCGCTGGCATTACAGCACCGCAGGTAGACGGGAAAGGGAGAGCCATTAACTCCATACTCCGCTATGTCCACTGAGACTTTAATGAAATGTAAAACTAGGAGGTGTGAATATCACAAAGCTGCACATGTATAGTCCTTAAACATGGCTATTGGGTACAGGTCTGTCGCTGTATAACACTGGGGTACAGTACTGGTGGGTACAGGTCTGTCACTGTATAACACTGGGGTACAGTACTGGTGGGTACAGGTCTGTCGCTGTATAACACTGGGGTACTGTACTGATGGGTACAGGTCTGTCACTGTATAACACTGGGGTACTGTACTGATGGGTACAGGTCTGTCACTGTATAACACTGGGGTACAGTACTAGTGGGTACAGGTCTGTCACTGTATAACACTGGCGTACAGTACTGGTGGGTACAGGTCTGTCGCTGTATAACACTGGGGTAGAGTACTGATGGGTACAGGTCTGTCACTGTATAACACTGGGGTACAGTACTAGTGGGTACAGGTCTGTCACTGTATAACACGGGTGCAGTACTGGTGGGTACAGGTCTGTCACTGTATAACACTGGGGTACAGTACTGGTGGGTGCAGGGTTGCTGGGATGGGCAACTTCCCTCCAATACCTTCTCTGAACGGTCATTTTTTAGGTGTGACCCTAGACGGTGAGAGTTGCCGATCTAATTGACTCTGAAGGGCATCACAGTCAAGATGACCGTGTGTGTGGTTGTGTGTGTGTGTGTGTGGTTGTGTGTGTGAGAGAACTGGGATGGAGTCTCCTTGTCTGTAGAGCTGAGATATCTGTTAGTCGGCTGTTGTTCTATCCAGTTTCATGGAAGGGGATACATGACACACACGTCGAAGAGCATTTCACTGAGAGTGAGTCAGGTTACTGCTGTGAGCTCTACTCAGCCCAGTAAAGTGACACCCGCCCGCCATCTGGCAGGATGACGTCAGTCTTGTTGTTGTTTTATGTTCATCTTTCTTTCACTTGTAATCTCTCTCGGTGGGTTTTGAGAGGGTAAATAGTTTGTTTCCAATGGTTGGTGAACTCGTAACAAAGGAGCAGAGACTGCGGATTATCAGTTGTACAAGGGGTAGTGTGAAGAGACATTCTTGCACAGAGCGTGCAAAGCTTTACTCCAGCGGGGAGGGCAGGGAATGGGATTGCAGTAAACTGCTCCAGTTGAATAGCTAGCACCGGCACAGTGCGATGGACTGAACGGCCTCCATCTATACTGTAATCGCTCTAATTCTATAAAGTCCATCACTGCCAAAATAGTAATCAGGCCGGGCCCACTGTGATCTGGATTCAGGCCGGGCCCACTGTGATCTGGATTCAGGCCGGGCCCACTGTGATCTGGATTCAGGCCGGGCCCACTGTGATCTGGATTCAGGCCGGGCCCACTGTGATCTGGATTCAGGCCGGGCCCACTGTGATCTGGATTCAGGCCAGGCCCACTGTGATCTGGATTCAGGCCAGGCCCACTGTGATCTGGATTCAGGCCAGGCCCACTGTGATCTGGATTCAGGCCGGGCCCACTGTGATCTGGATTCAGGCCAGGCTGACACTGATCTGGATTCAGGCCGGGCCCACTGTGATCTGGATTCAGGCCGAGCCCACTGTGATCTGGATTCAGGCCAGGCTGACACTGATCTGGATTAAGGCCAGGTCCACTGTGATCTGGATTAAGGCCAGGTCCACTGTGATCTGGATTAAGGCCAGGTCCACTGTGATCTGGATTAAGGCCAGGTCCACTGTGATCTGGATTAAGGCCAGGTCCACTGTGATCTGGATTAAGGCCAGGTCCACTGTGATCTGGATTAAGGCCAGGCCCACTGTGATCTGGATTAAGGCCAGGCCCACTGTGATCTGGATTCAGGCCAGGCCCACTGTGATCTGGATTCAGGCCATGCCCACTGTGATCTGGATTCAGGCCAGGCTGACACTGATCTGGATTCAGGCCAGGCCCACTGTGATCTGGATTCAGGCCAGGCCCACTGTGATCTGGATTCAGGCCAGGCCCACTGTGATCTGGATTCAGGCCAGGCCCACTGTGATCTGGATTCAGGCCGGGCCCACTGTGATCTGGATTCAGGCCGGGCCCACTGTGATCTGGATTCAGGCCGGGCCCACTGTGATCTGGATTCAGGCCGGGCCCACTGTGATCTGGATTCAGGCCATGCCCACTGTGATCTGGATTCAGGCCATGCCCACTGTGATCTGGATTCAGGCCAGGCCCACTGTGAACTGGATTCAGGCCAGGCCCACTGTGATCTGGATTCAGGCCAGGCCCACTGTGATCTGGATTCAGGCCAGGCCCACTGTGATCTGGATTCAGGCCAGGCCCACTGTGATCTGGATTCAGGCCAGGCCCACTGTGATCTGGATTCAGGCCAGGCCCACTGTGATCTGGATTCAGGCCAGGCCCACTGTGATCTGGATTCAGGCCGGGCCCACTGTGATCTGGATTCAGGCCGGGCCCACTGTGATCTGGATTCAGGTCGGGCCCACTGTGATCTGGATTCAGGCCGGGCCCACTGTGATCTGGATTCAGGCCGGGCCCACTGTGATCTGGATTCAGGCCGGTCCCACTGTGATCTGGATTCAGGCCGGGCCCACTGTGATCTGGATTCAGGCCGGGCCCACTGTGATCTGGATTCAGGTCGGGCCCACTGTGATCTGGATTCAGGCCGGGCCCACTGTGATCTGGATTCAGGCCGGGCCCACTGTGATCTGGATTCAGGCCGGGCCCACTGTGATCTGGATTCAGGCCGGGCCCACTGTGATCTGGATTCAGGCCGGGCCCACTGTGATCTGGATTCAGGCCGGGCCCACTGTGATCTGGATTCAGGCCAGGCTGACTGATCTGGATTCAGGCCAGGCCCATTGTGATCTGGATTCAGGCCTGGCCCACTGTGATCTGGATTCAGGCCGGGCCCACTGTGATCTGGATTCAGGCCAGGCTAACTGATCTGGATTCAGGCCGGGCCCACTGTGATCTGGATTCAGGCCAGGCTGACTGATCTGGATTCAGGCCAGGCCCACTGTGACCTGGATTCAGGCCGGGCCCACTGTGATCTGGATTCAGGCCGGGCCCACTGTGATCTGGATTCAGGCCGGGCCCACTGTGATCTGGATTCAGGCCGGGCCCACTGTGATCTGGATTCAGGCCGGGCCCACTGTGATCTGGATTCAGGCCAGGCTAACTGATCTGGATTCAGGCCAGGCCCACTGTGATCTGGATTCAGGCCAGGCCCACTGTGATCTGGATTCAGGCCAGACCCACTGTGATCTGGATTCAGGGCGGGCCCACTGTGATCTGGAGTCAGACTAACTCTGGTCAAGCAGCCTGACTGTGGTCTGGATTCCGACTAACGTGAAGCAGTCTGACTGTGGTTTGCGAGCAGTTTGGTTGGGTTCAGACTAGCCCTGAACAGCCCCATGAAGCAGGGTTGGTTGTGGTCTCACGTTTGTATTTTTGTCACAGGTTCTTGAGGAAGAAGATATTGAGGAGGAGGAGGAAGAGGATATTCTACATTCAATACCCGTGACAAACAACCCCGTGAAAATCGCCACTGTGACAAACCACATCACTCAGAAGAGGGTGAGACAGTTTTTTATTCTTCTTGTTCAGAGAACCAAGCACATACAGAGATGTTGTGAAGTCCCTATGTGGTTTGTTACAGGAGAATACAGTGACATACTGGGGCTGTTGGCACAGTACTGGGAGGCGCACATTTTTAGGGACATGTAGATTAATAGAGGTGTTCAAAATCATGAAGGGCTTTGATAGAGCCGGCACAGACATGATGGGCCGAATGGCCTCCTCCTGTGCTGCATCATTTTATGATTAAGGAGAAACTGCTTCCGGTGGCAGGAGGATTGGTAACCAGAGGACACAGATTTAAGGTCATTGGCAAAATCATTTTTTCGCTCAGCGAGTTGTTGTGATCTGGAACGCGCTGCCTGAAAGGGCGGTGGAAGCAGATTCAATAGTAACTTTCAAAAGGGAATCGGAGAAACACTTGAAGGGGAAAAAACTTCCAGGGCTGTGGGGAAAGAGCAGGGGAGTGGGACTAATTGGAGAGCTCTCTCAGAGAGCCGGCACAGGCACGATGGGCCGAATGGTCCCTTTCTGTACTGTACCATTCTGTGATTTTTGACTGGAGCAGACAGGTGTCAGGGATCTTACCCGTGTAGAAAAGGATCTCACCGGGGTAGGTTGTTACATTAGAGGCCCAGCCATGTGGAAGAAAGCTGCTGTTGGCTTAGGGTGGTGTTCAAAGTTGGGGGCCAGAGTGGGTTGGGGGGGGTGGGGTGATGTCTGGTAGAACAGATGTTTTTCTCCCAGAAGGGGAGGGCTGCACTTCCTGGGGGGTGGGGGAGGTAGGTCTTGTGGTGAAGCAGTAAGAGCTGTGCTAGGCCCTGAGGGGCTGGCTCCAGGCCTGGGCATGTGGGAACTTTCAGGCCCATTGTGTTCTCTAGCCTCCTGTACAGCTGCTGGATTTCATTCCGGGAGGGGTCCCTAATTTAATGCTCCTCTTCCGCATGTTGTTCACCTTGCTCCTGCCCCCGCCCCATCCAAATAAATCCGCCTTTTAAACTGTTCAGTCATTGACTTGCCTGGGGTGGAGAATGCCAAAGATTCACAACCCTCTGAGTGAAGAAATTCCTCCTCATCTCGGTCTTAAATGGACGACCCCTTATCCTGAGACTATGCCCCCTAGTTCTAGACACGCCAACCAGGGGAAACAATCTCTCAGCATCTACCCTGTCAATCCCCCTCAGAATCTTATATGTTTCAATGAGATCACCTCATTCTTCTAAACTCCAGAGAGTATCGGCCCATTCTACTCAATCTCTCCTCAGAGGACAACACGGAACTCTCTGTATCTACCCGTACAGGGCGTGCTTGGTGCTGACACAGGCTACCTGCAGTGGAAAGTGTTTCCTTTCCCCGCATCACCAACACAAAAACTCACAGACCAACACAAAGTCCTGAACTCATTCTCCATTCCCCTCTGCTTTCATTGCCTTCCCAGCTGCCCAGTTAAGAACATAAGAAATAGGAGCAGGAGTAGGTCAATCGGCCCCTCGAGCCTGCTCTGCCATTCAATAAGATCATGGCTGATCTGATCCTAACCTAAACAAGAAGTAGGAGCAGGACCCGGCCACTCAGCCCCTGGGCCCGCTCCGCCACCCACAGGGCCTTGACCGATCCGAACTCAGCCTCGTCCAATTTCCTGCCCGCTCACCGTAACCCCTAATTCCCTTTACCTCTAGGAAACTGTCTATTTCTGTTTTAAATTTATTTAATGATGTAGCTTCCACAGCTTCCTGGGGCAGCAAATTCCACAGACCCTCTGAGTGAAGAAGTTTCTCCTCATCTCAGTTTTGAAAGAGCAGCCCCTTATTCTAAGATTATGCCCCCTAGTTCTAGTTTCACCCATCCTTGGGAACATCCTTACCGCATCCACCCGATCAAGCCCCTTCACAATCTTATATGTTTCAATAAGATCGCCTCTCATTCTTCTGAACTCCAATGAGTAGAGTCCCAATCTACTCAACCTCTCCTCATATGTCCACCCCCTCATCCCCGGGATTAACCGAGTTCCTTGATTTCCTTTCCTGGTTTTCTGACCTTCCCTGCTGGGATTTTTCCTGCCTTGTCAGGTTCCCACAGACTCGGCTGCGAGTATTGTACCGGTTTACCCGGGACTTTCTTTTTACTCTAGCTTTGGAATTTCAACGGGGAAAATGAGCATTTACAAGGGAAGACCGTCTGGGGGAGAACTTACTGGAAATAGCAAACTCCTGACCCAAGTGGAAACCCGCCATCTCTGGCCCATTCCACCTGGCCGTGAAGCTTCGTGTTATCACCCGGGACATGTTACACTGGAGATGCTGATCAGTATATTGGACTTGTGTTGTCGGCAGTAACTGATCCGATACCGACCTCAGTCCCATCTGATTGATTTGAAATTATTGGAATGAAGACCAGTTCGGGAGGGGGTGAGGGCAGAGGTGACATTAAATGGTCTAAAACTACCGAACTTGTAAAGCGACAACAGATTGCAAGGAGAGGGCTGAATGCTGGAAATATGAATTTAAAAACTGGGAATGCTGAGCAGGCAGAACGGGTCCAGCGCTATCTGAAGAGGTTACTGTTTGAGATGGGACCTTCAGCAGACTCCTAGCTACACAATCTGATTTTAGTTCGATAGTTGAGAGTAGTGTTTCAAACAGGGACACAGTCAATGCCACGTTCCGTTACAGGCCTGCATTTCAAAGTTAGTGTATTTTTAAATTGTTAAATATTCAGCTTTAAAGAACCTTAACTGTCCAAAGAATCATTCAGTCAGAGTGATTCACACGAATCACCCAGATGGGGTGTGTACGTGGGTTAGGTTTACTGTGGAGTATTTGAGCAGGAATAACCCTCTCCTTTTTATTCCCTCTGCTCTTTCCGTGCAGCCTGGTTTCACGGCCTCGAAGCTCTCCCTTGGAAAGCCTGTTCCTCTGACAAAAGTGGTCCAGAACGACTCGTACACTGCTCCTCCGCCGGTGCCTCTCACCCTCACTCGCTCCAGACCCCTGGCAAACGTATCGAGAACGGCGGCACTAGCAGCAGAGCAGGACCCGGCTGATGATGCGCTGCCTCTGGAGGTACCCCGGTCCGATTAACACTGTCCCTCCGTCAGTGGGTTCCTGCGAGCCCATCAGCCTCTCTGAATTGTGCCAGGCCTTTAATGAAAGCGAGCGGCCACGGTTAGGGTCCCTCCTGACACGGGTTCGATATTACAGCCCCGAGGCTGTTGACGGTGGAATGTATTTCGCAACTCGGGGTCTTTCTGTATTCCGTTCACGCCCGACTGGAGGAAGCTGTGAATGAGTGGGTTTCTCTCCTCATCCTCCTGTGGGGTCCTTCGCTGGTGAAGGGTCCGGGATGCTCGACATTGAGTGATGCTTTTAGATTATAAACGATTCAGCACTGAGGGGTTCTTCCCAATTTACTCTCTCTTGCAAGGCCCCCCTCCCGGCCGCCCCCAAAACCCTGACTCGCTCTGGGCTGTTGCTCCACGGGTGCCCTTCATAGATTCACTTAAAATCATAGAAATTTATGGCGCAGAATTGAGGCCATTTGGCCCATCGTATCCGTGCCAGCCGAAAAATAGCTCTCCTGCTTAATCCCACTTTCCAGCTCTTGGTCCGTAGCCCTGTAGGTTAAAGTACTTCAGTACCTCACCAAGTGGCCTTTCCTCCCCCGTGTGAGTCAGCAGACTATTTGACTTTATGGGGCATCACATCAAGGCCCTACTCCAACATCACCTGACCTTCTAGCAGGGGTCACTGGATAGTGACCAGGAGTGGGCACGCTGCCTTGTGCACCCCCCACCCCCTGAAGTCTGCTTTTGATGCTGGTATCTGAGGGCACTGAGACTGGGGGTGACCCAGGGTGGACCCTGGTGCTCCATTCACGTCAGCCCCCAGAGAATTGTTGCAGCAGCTCAGTCAGCCTCCTGCCTGCGCGCACACCCTGGTTAACCGACAGACAGGAACCGATAGCCAGCCCTGGGAGCTGCTGCCTCCCAGTGAGCTCATGCTGTGCCCTTGCTCACGTTACTGAAGGTGTAACACGTCTCTCTCTGCTCTCTCTCACAGCTCAATCTGAGCCCATTAGAAGGAACAAAAATGACCGTCAACAATCTCCATCCACGAGTGACTGAGGAGGACATTGTGGTGAGTTTGATCCAGCTCTGCCCGGGTGGGGCTGGGGTGTTATTGTGCTGAGTGCAGTCTAACTCTGTTCCCGGGGGGGGGGGGGAGGGGGTTTTTGCGGTGAGTGCAGTCTAACTCTGTTCCCGGGCGGGGGGGGGGGTTATTGCGGTGAGTGCAGTCTAACTCTGTTCCCGGGGGGGGGGGGGGGGTCGGGTTATTGCGGTGAGTGCAGTCTAACTCTGTTCCCGGGGGGGTGGGGCGGGGGGGTTATTGCAGTGAGTGCAGTCTAACTCTGTTCCCGGGGTGGGGTGGGGGGGGTTATTGCGGTGAGTGCAGTCTAACTCTGTTCCCGGGGGGTGGGGCGGGGGGGTTATTGCAGTGAGTGCAGTCTAACTCTGTTCCCGGGGGGGGGGGGGGGGGGTTATTGCGGTGAGTGCAGTCTAACTCTGTTCCCGGGGGGGGGGGGGGGGGGGTTATTGCGGTGAGTGCAGTCTAACTCTGTTCCCGGGGGGGGGGGGGGGGGGGGGTTATTGCGGTGAGTGCAGTCTAACTCTGTTCCCGGGGTGGGGGGGGGGGGGGGTTATTGCGGTGAGTGCAGTCTAACTCTGTTCCTGCGGGGGGTGGGGTGGGTTATTGCGGTGAGTGCAGTCCAACTCTGTTCCCGGGGTGGGGGGGGGGGTGTTATTGCGGTGAGTGCAGTCTAACTCTGTTCCCGGGGTGGGGGGGGGGTTATTGCGGTGAGTGCAGTCTAACTCTGTTCCCGGGGTGGGGGGGGGGGGGGGGGGGGTTATTGCGGTGAGTGCAGTCTAACTCTGTTCCCGGGGTGGGGGGGGGGGGTTATTGCGGTGAGTGCAGTCTAACTCTGTTCCCGGGGGGGGCGGTGAGTTTTAAAGGAATGAGTGGATTTTAGTTGTGGTGCATGTATAAGCCACCAAACGTCACCACCCCCCCCCACAGTACTGGCTGGGGTCTCTGGTCAAAGAGGCTGTGTGAGTGCCCGGGGTGGATGGGCGAGGGGAGTAGAGCGGAGATCTGTTCTGAGGAGTGAGCCAGAAGGAGCAGCGGTTTCTCTGAGCACGGGCTCCTTGATTCACTGTTTCCCTTCCCTCCTGTGTTTAGGAGTTGTTCTGTGTCTGTGGCGCTCTGAAGCGAGCCCGCCTCGTACATCCGGGGGTCGCAGAAGTCGTCTTCGTCAGAAAGGATGACGCCATCACAGCTTACAAGAAGTACAACAACAGATGTTTAGATGGTAAATCAGTTATCGCAAACCCTGCTCTAAATCCCATCCTGCTGGTATCAGGTCCACCAGCTGGTGTCTGGAGCTGGCTGCTGGTGTGGGGCCTACTGGCTGGTGTGGTGTACATTAACTGATGGGGAGGGTGATTGTGCTGAGATCCTTCCCTCCCGCCTTCCCTCCCTCCCACCCTCCTTCCCTCCCACCCTCCCTCCCTCCCACCCTCCTTCCCTCCCACCCTCCTTCCCTCCCTCCCTCCTTCCCTCCCACCCTCCTTCCCTCCCACCCTCCTTCCCTCCCACCCTCCTTCCCTCCCACCCTCCTTCCCTCCCACCCTCCTTCCCTCCCACCCTCCTTCCCTCCCACCCTCCTTCCCTCCCACCCTCCTTCCCTCCCACCCTCCTTCCCTCCCACCCTCCTTCCCTCCCACCCTCCTTCCCTCCCACCCTCCTTCCCTCCCACCCTCCTTCCCTCCCACCCTCCTTCCCTCCCACCCTCCTTCCCTCCCACCCTCCTTCCCTCCCACCCTCCTCCCTCCCACCCTCCTTCCCTCCCACCCTCCTTCCCTCCCACCCTCCTTCCCTCCCACCCTCCTTCCCTCCCACCCTCCTTCCCTCCCACCCTCCTTCCCTCCCACCCTCCTTCCCTCCCACCCTCCTTCCCTCCCACCCTCCTTCCCTCCCACCCTCCTTCCCTCCCACCCTCCTTCCCTCCCACCCTCCTTCCCTCCCACCCTCCTTCCCTCCCACCCTCCTTCCCTCCCACCCTCCTTCCCTCCCACCCTCCTTCCCTCCCACCCTCCTTCCCTCCCACCCTCCTTCCCTCCCACCCTCCTTCCCTCCCACCCTCCTTCCCTCCCACCCTCCTTACCTCCCACCCTCCTTACCTCCCACCCTCCTTACCTCCCACCCTCCTTACCTCCCACCCTCCTTACCTCCCACCCTCCTTACCTCCCACCCTCCTTACCTCCCACCCTCCTTACCTCCCACCCTCCTTACCTCCCACCCTCCTTACCTCCCACCCTCCTTACCTCCCACCCTCCTTCCTTCCCTCCCTCATCAGTGCTGAAGTACAGGGCAGGTCTGCACTGGGACCTGCATGGAGCGAGTGCCCAGGCTCATTTCACCGTTTCTTCAATAGCAGAGTCTCCTCCCCCAGACCCAAATGGCTGCTCAGCACCAACCTGTGCTTTTCACCCTCCATCACTATTGAAAAAAGGCGAGATGTTAGACAAATGTGTTCATCATTCATTGTGGAAGGGTAGGCTGAACACGGCAACAAACATGGACCCAGCCTCCAACTAATTGCAGACCAGCACCAGTATCCTGACTGGGGTCTCTCAGTCCCCACCTCAGGGAGATATCTGTACACTGACTGGTGTCTCTCAGTCCCCACCTCAGGGAGATATCTGTACACTGACTGGTGTCTCTCAGTCCCCACCTCAGGGAGATATCTGTACACTGACTGGTGTCTCTCAGTCCCTCTCCCTCAGGGAGATATCTGTACACTAACTGGTGTCTCTCAGTCCCTCTCTCTCTCAGGGAGATATCTGTACACTGACTGGTGTCTCTCAGTCCCTCTCCCTCAGGGAGATATCTGTACACTGGTGTCTCTCCAATCCCCCCCTCTCAGGGAGATATCTGTACACTGACTGGTGTCTCTCAGTCCCTCTCTCTCAGGGAGATATCTGTACACTGACTGGTGTCTCTCAGTCCCTCTCCCTCAGGGAGATATCTGTACACTGACTGGTGTCTCTCAGTCACTCTCCCTCAGGGAGATATCTGTACACTGACTGGTGTCTCTCCAATCCCCCTCTCTCAGGGAGATATCTGTACACTTACTGGTGTCTCACAGTCCCCTCTCTCTCTCTCAGGGAGATATCTGTACACTTACTGGTGTCTCACAGTCCCCCTCTCTCAGGGAGATATCTGTACACTGACTGGTGTCTCACAGTCCCCCCTCTCTCTCTCTCAGGGAGATATCTGTACACTGACTGGTGTCTCACAGTCCCCTCTCTCTCTCAGGGAGATATCTGTACACTGACTGGGGTCTCTCAGTCCCCTCTCTCTCAGGGAGATATCTGTACACTGACTGGTGTCTCACAGTCCCCTCTCTCTCTCAGGGAGATATCTGTACACTGACTGGGGTCTCTCAGTCCCCTCTCTCTCTCAGGGAGATATCTGTACACTGACTGGTGTCTCACAGTCCCTCTCAGGGAGATATCTGTACACTGACTGGTGTCTCTTCAATCCCCCTCTCGGAGAAATCTGTACGGGTGAAAGTTGTGGGACGATGAGAGGAAGGTTCGGGGAGCTGTATTGATGCAGCACGCAGGGTGAGGGCTGTTAGTTTTGTGGGTTCTCACTAAATGTCCTTTTCTTTCCCTCCACAGGTCAGCCAATGAAATGCAACCTTCATGTAAATGGAAATGTCATCACCTCAGAGCAGCCAATCCTATTGTAAGTTGACTGGAGTATCTTTACTTTTGCTCCGGTACTGAGCCCCCCCCACAGACCAGCAGCTCCATCCCTGCTCTGGCCCTACAGACCAGCAGGACCCCAGCTCCATCCCCTCTACAGACCAGCAGGACCCCAGCTCCATCCCTGCTCTGGCCCTACAGACCAGCAGGACCCCAGCTCCATCCCCTCTACAGACCAGCAGGACCCCAGCTCCATCCCCGCTCCGGCCCCACAGACCAGCAGGGCCCCAGCTCTATCCCCGCTCTGGCCCTACAGACCAACAGGGCTCCAGCGCTGTCCCTGGTCTGTGCTGAGTTAGCTGGGGCAGTGGTGAGGAAGCTACATTTCACCTCAGTTCTGTGGCTAGGGAGGACGATCAGCTGGGGTGCATGCTTCTGATTCGTACCCAGTGACTCTCTCTGGATGGCGGTTTGAGGCATTTCAGCTGCTGTAGAACCACACCCTCGCTGACACTCACCGGCTGGGCTCTCTGGGGGTGGCTGGAATCTGCAACCCAGGGATAGTTGGTGAGGGGGGAGTGGGGTTAAAACATCTGCCACATTTGAGCTCCCTGAGGCGAGAGATGGGGGAAGGGTTTTTACTGCCTCACTCTCCTCCCATTGGCTGAATCACGATCAGTAATGGGGGGCAGTCGCTGTTTCCTGGGGGTCTCCTACACTTTTCCCCCTTCGCCTGTCTTGTGTTTGGGGCACCTCCTGTGGACTGAGGCTGGTGTGGGGGGAGTTTACACTCGCCCCTGCCGCTCGCAGTCCCTGACTCGAGCACTGATGAAAAGCTGTCAGCGTATCACGACAAGGCGAAGGAGCTGGCGAGAGCTCACCATTGAAGCTGTCTTGGGACTGTTCTCTCCCCAAAACATTAAGCACACAGGAGGTGAGTGCGGGCCGATCTCGCACTGCTGCAGCCCAGAAACCAGCGGGACACACTCGACCGTGTGCTTCCCGATATCTGAGCACTCCGGCCGGAGACAGCATCAGGGAGCTGGCTGATCCACTCTCTCCAGCCCACCGTACTGCCCGTCCTGCTGCCTGGGCTCAGTCCACACGCGCCCTGGCCTCCTGGTCTGTGTGGCTCAGTGTCGTGCTGGCTGCTTCTAATGGCCATTAAAGCGTACGGGGCTTGCTGGAGGCGGAGTGGTTTCTCACGCAGAACCGGATCGCTGATTCAGCCCCGTCAGGAGATGGGTCCACTCTGTCATGGGGGTTGGTGCCAACTGTGAGGGGGGGGTCGGGGTTGGTGCCAACTGTGAGAGGGGGGGTCGGGGGTTAATGCCAACTGAGGGGGGTTCAGGGGTTAGTGCCAACTGAGGGGGGGTCGGGGGTTAGTACCAACTGTGAGGGGGGGGTCGGGGGTTAGTGCCAACTGAGGGGGGTTCAGGGGTTAGTGCCAACTGAGAGGGGGGGTCGGGGGTTAGTGCCAACTGAGGGGGGTTCAGGGGTTAGTGCCAACTGAGGGGGGGTCGGGGGTTAGTACCAACTGTGAGGGGGGGGTCGGGGGTTAGTACCAACTGTGAGGGGGGGTCGGGGGTTAGTGCCAACTGAGGGGGGGTCGGGGGTTAGTGCCAACTGTGAGGGGGGGTCGGGGGTTAGTGCCAACTGTGAGGGGGGGTCGGGGGTTAGTGCCAACTGTGAGGGGGGGTCGGGGGTTAGTGCCAACTGTGAGGGGGGGTCGGGGGTTAGTGCCTGCTGTGAGGGGGGGTCGGGGGTTAGTGCCTGCTGGCAGGCGAATGATGGTGCGTGCTTTTTCAATCGCTGATCACCTCTGACCTTCTCTGCAGGAGACTGAGTGACACTCCGGCGGTGAAGAAACCCGAGATCCCCAGGACCAAGCCTCGCCCGTCCAATCAGCCACCGGCAGAGGTCGACCCGGAGACCGTCCTGAAAGCGCTTTTCAAATCCTCGGGCCCTTCGACATCAGCCCAGCCCACTGCTTTCAAGATCAAACTCTAACCTGCGCCAGTGGCGGCCACCTCCGCACTCAACCACAGCTCGGGTCCTCTCTTTGTCCAATCTGTTCTTTTGTTTAACACAGTTCCGTAAAAATAGTTTTCCGACTCGTTTCTTTTTAGTCCCTTCCGTCTGAGGCTTTCTGCAGCTGGCGATTCGCGATGGGCAAAAAGCCCGAGGCCCCCCGTGCCACCTGCCCCAGGTATTCTGATCTCACTATTCGGCAGCTCGCTGCCTCTTGGCCTGATCAGTCGCACCAGTGAACTTGCCTTTTAAACTGCCTGGTCTGGTTCCTCAGCTGTGCTGGAGAAACAGATTGTCTCGGTGGACTGAGTGGAATACAGTGTCGCTCACGATGCTGCTCCCGTTCCCCCCTCGCTCCCGGGAAAGCTGGCTGCGGCTGAGCTCCCTGGGAGGTGAGTTGAACGACGGGCAGATGCAGCGTTGTAACCTGTTGCCCGCCCCCTGTGAGCTCTACGTCCCCCCACAAGTGACAGAAGTTGAGTAATGTGCCTCTGCCCACGTCGTTGCCTCAGTCTGTGTCTCAGCACCTCGCCCTTAGCTCTCCTCAGACCTGCCCCAAACTGCCTTAATCATACGATCGAGGGAAGAAGGCAAACTGGGAATGTTGGATATGCACCGCAAACCTCTCGGGAATTAACCACATTCCCTATTTGTATTCCTGACGGACTTGCTGTGTATTCCCGGCGTTCCCTGTTTATATCCCTGATGGAGTTTCTGTGTATTCCCGGCGTTCCCTGTTTACATTCCTGACTGACTTGCTGTGTATTCCTGGCGTTCCCTGTTTGTATTCCTGATGGTTGTGTATATCTGTGGGGCTAGGTTATGGTGAGCTGCATGTTCACTTGGTTAGTTTGAGGCAGTGTAAATCACCATTCTAAGATTTCGAAGTACTGCAAGAGTTGATTCAGTGCCTCACCTGATCATTTCTCAACCCTGTAAAAGATCCTACACACATTTACCCCCCCCACACCCCAAAATAGCCCGGCCCCGGCCTGGGAACTCACCCTTCAGGGCTGCAGCCCCCTCGTGCTGCTGGGTGGGGGTGGAGGGATAGAAATCACCGCACCACCGGGTGGCTGTAGACTCTGGGTGGGAGGGTGAGTAGATCCTCTGGTGGGAGGGTGAGTAGAACACTCCGTGTCTGGGTGGGAGGGTGAGTCGATCCCTCAGTGTCTGGGTGGGAGGGTGAGTAGATCCCTGTGTCTGGGTGGGAGGCTGAGTCGATCCCTGTGTCTGGGTGGGAGGGTGAGTCGATCCCTCAGTGTCTGGGTGAGAGGGTGAGTAGATCCCTCAGTGTCTGGGTGGGAGGGTGAGTAGATCTCTGTGTCTGGGTGGGAGGGTGAGTCGATCCCTCAGTGTCTGGGTGGGAGGGTGAGTAGATCCCTGTGTCTGGGTGGGAGGGTGAGTCGATCCCTGTGTCTGGGTGGGAGGGTGAGTCGATCCCTCAGTGTCTGGGTGAGAGGGTGAGTAGATCCCTCAGTGTCTCGGTGGGAGGGTGAGTAGATCTCTGTGTCTGGGTGGGAGGGTGAGTCGATCCCTCAGTGTCTGGGTGGGAGGGTGAGTAGATCCCTGTGTCTGGGTGGGAGGGTGAGTCGATCCCTGTGTCTGGGTGGGAGGCTGAGTCGATCCCTGTGTCTGGGTGGGAGGGTGAGTCGATCCCTCAGTGTCTGGGTGGGAGGGTGAGTAGATCCCTGTGTCTGGGTGGAAGGGTGAGTAGATCCCTGTGTCTGGGTGGGAGGGTGAGTAGATCCCTGTGTCTGTGTGGGAGGGTGAGTCGATCCCTGTGTCTGGGTGGGAGGGTGAGTCGATCCCTCAGTGTCTGGGTGGGAGGGTGAGTCGATCCCTCCGTGTCTGGGTGGGAGGGTGAGTAGATCTCTGTGCCTGGGTGGGAGGGTGAGTCGATCCCTCAGTGTCTGGGTGGGAGGGTGAGTAGATCCCTGTGTCTGGGTGGGAGGGTGAGTCGATCCCTGTGTCTGGGTGGGAGGGTGAGTCGATCCCTCAGTGTCTGGGTGAGAGGGTGAGTAGATCCCTCAGTGTCTGGGTGGGAGGCTGAGTCGATCCCTGTGTCTGGGTGGGAGGGTGAGTCGATCCCTCAGTGCCTGGGTGGGAGGGTGAGTAGATCCCTGTGTCTGGGTGGAAGGGTGAGTAGATCCCTGTGTCTGGGTGGGAGGGTGAGTAGATCCCTGTGTCTGGGTGGGAGGGTAAGTCGATCCCTGTGTCTGGGTGGGAGGGTGAGTCGATCCCTCAGTGTCTGGGTGGGAGGGTGAGTCGATCCCTCAGTGTCTGGGTGAGAGGGTGAGTAGATCCCTCAGTGTCTGGGTGGGAGGGTGAGTAGATCTCTGTGTCTGGGTGGGAGGGTGAGTCGATCCCTCAGTGTCTGGGTGGGAGGGTGAGTCGATCCCTGTGTCTGGGTGGGAGGGTGAGTCGATCCCTGTGTCTGGGTGGGAGGGTGAGTCGATCCCTGTGTCTGGGTGGGAGGCTGAGTCGATCCCTGTGTCTGGGTGGGAGGCTGAGTCGATCCCAATGTCTGGGTGGGAGGGTGAGTCGATCCCTCAGTGTCTGGGTGGGAGGGTGAGTAGATCCCTGTGTCTGGGTGGAAGGGTGAGTAGATCCCTGTGTCTGGGTGGGAGGGTGAGTCGATCCCTGTGTCTGGGTGGGAGGGTGAGTCGATCCCTGTGTCTGGGTGGGAGGGTGAGTCGATCCCTCAGTGTCTGGGTGGGAGGGTGAGTAGATCCCTCAGTGTCTGGGTGAGAGGGTGAGTCGATCCCTCAGTGTCTGGGTGGGAGGGTGAGTCGATCCCTCAGTGTCTGGGTGAGAGGGTGAGTCGATCCCTCAGTGTCTGGGTGAGAGGGTGAGTCGATCCCTCAGTGTCTGGGTGGGAGGGTGAGTCGATCCCTCAGTGTCTGGGTGGGAGGGTGAGTCGATCCCTCAGTGTCTGGGTGGGAGGGTGAGTCGATCCCTCGGTGTCTGGGTGGGAGGGTGAGTCGATCCCTCAGTGTCTGGGTGGGAGGTGAGTCGATCCCTCAGTGTCTGGGTGGGGTGGTGAGTCGATCCCTCCGTGTCTGGGTGGGAGGGTGAGTCGATCCCTCCGTGTCTGGGTGGGAGGGTGAGTCGATCCCTCCGTGTCTGGGTGGGAGGGTGAGTCGATCCCTGTGTCTGGGTGGGAGGGTGAGTCGATCCCTCAGTGTCTGGGTGAGAGGGTGAGTAGATCCCTCAGTGTCTGGGTGGGAGGGTGAGTAGATCTCTGTGTCTGGGTGGGAGGGTGAGTCGATCCCTCAGTGTCTGGGTGGGAGGGTGAGTAGATCCCTGTGTCTGGGTGGGAGGGTGAGTCGATCCCTGTGTCTGGGTGGGAGGGTGAGTCGATCCCTCAGTGTCTGGGTGAGAGGGTGAGTAGATCTCTGTGTCTGGGTGGGAGGGTGAGTCGATCCCTCAGTGTCTGGGTGGGAGGGTGAGTCGATCCCTGTGTCTGGGTGGGAGGGTGAGTCGATCCCTCAGTGTCTGGGTGGGATGGTGAGTCGATCCCTCAGTGTCTGGGTGGGATGGTGAGTAGATCCCTCAGTGTCTGGGTGGGAGGGTGAGTCGATCCCTCAGTGTCGGTGGGATGGTGAGTAGATCCCTCAGTGCCTGGGTGGGAGGGTGAGTAGATCCCTCAGTGTCTGGGTGGGAGGGTGAGTAGATCCCTCAGTGTCTGGGTGGGAGGGTGAGTAGATCCCTCAGTGTCTGGGTGGGTGAGTAGATCCCTCAGTGTCTGGGTGGGAGGGTGAGTCGATCCCTCAGTGTCTGGGTGGGTGGGTGAGTCGATCCCTCAGTGCCTGGGTGGGAGGTTGAGTCGATCCCTCAGTGTCTGGGTGGGTGGGTGAGTCGATCTCTCAGTGTCTGGGTGGGTGGGTGAGTCGATCCCTCAGTGTCTGGGTGGGTGGGTGAGTCGATCCCTCAGTGTCTGGGTGGGTGGGTGAGTCGATCCCTCAGTGTCTGGGTGGGTGGGTGAGTAGATCCCTCAGTGTCTGGGTGATGGACTCGCTCATTTTCTGAGGCAATCCGAATGAAACAAATCAGCCTTTCCTAGCCCCTGGTTTAATGTGTTTGAGGGTTTTACCCTTTGCTCTCCGAGGTGTTGACTCCTTCAGGATCACAGCCTGCCATCCAGGTTCGCCCACCTCGTGTGTGAGCTCAGGCCCTGAGTGCTGACTGGCTGTTCCACTGCTGGGGCCTTCACAGCCGAGCTGATTTCCGTGGAGGGGGTGGGGGAATTTTCTGATTATTTTGTTTTTAGCTGTGACTCTGCGAGGGTCACACCAGGGGGGGTAAGACGAGCATTTAGAGAATATACAGTAGAGGCGGGCTTTAAACTGCATTGTTTTTATTAGGAGTTAAATGGCGTGTTTGAACCTCTCCCGATTTCAGTGCAGTGGCCAGCTTCAGACCATGGCACGCAGGAATAAGAAAGAGTGGGGTTTGAAGCCGGTAAATTGTGGCTGACAGGTTAGTGTAGCCCCTCACAGCAGCTCAGTGTTTAAGTCGCCTCCTGTAGGGAGGCTGCAGCTTCATGCAGTGGTCCGGTGACCCTAGCAAATTCATCATACTTCATCATGTGATTAGTAGCAGGATATTACAAGTGTAGTGTGATACAGGTGTGTAATAGGGTAAGATAAATGGTGAACTGTTACTGCACTGAGATACAGGCCCCTCACGGGAGGATTCAACTTCAATCAATTACAAAAATTCTTCCAGTTTATTGCTGACTTTAATCCAAAATAGACCCGTCATCTGCATGTTCACCTTGATTTGAAAGGGTAGAGTGAGGAGGGGGAATGTATGGAAACAAGCCCGTCCCCAGTGACAGTCAACACTAACCGGGCTGTGGCCATTGGGAATGGACTGGGCCAGGAGAACAGGCCTGTACCCCAATCCCAGCATCCACAGACTCCCCCTACTCCATACCCAGCTGCTGCAGCTGGATTTGGGGGAGGAAGGGACAAGTTATCCTGTGTCCATCACTGTCAGTCTCCCGGCGCTCCACTGAACCATTCTGGCCTGTGACTGGGAGGAGTGTGTAATCCATGCTGGAGAGCAGCTGCCTGGGAGCTATTGCAGCTCGGTGCTGGTGGTGATGGGGCATGTCTGCACTGTTGGTGTGTTCCTGAGAACCTTTGCGTCGCTCGGCTCCAGTGTCGGCTCGGCCCATGCCTTTGGGAACGGGCAACATTTACAACGAAACTGCAGCGATGCCATTCGCACGCAGGGCAAATACTTATTTAGTGGCGATACTGTCTGGTGTACTGTCTTGCCTGTGAGTGGGAAGCCCCACTCCAGAGACTTGAGCAGGTAGCCAGGGCTGACCCTTTGGTGCAGTGCTACACTGTCGGATGAGACATTAAACCGAGGCCCCCGTCTGCTCTCTCCGGTGGGTGTAAAAGATCCCATGGCACTATTTCGAAGAAGAGCAGGGGAGTTCTCCACGCTGTCCTGGCCAATATTTATCCCTCAATCAACATCACTAAAACAGATTATCAATATCTCGTTCCTGTCTGTGGGATCTTGCTGTGCGCAAATTGGCCGTTGCGTTTCCTCCATTACAACAGTGACGACACTTCAAAATGTAACGCGCTTTGGGCCGTCCCGAGGTTGTGAAAGGCGCTATAGAAATGACGTTATTTCTTTGTGAGACACAAATATTTCTAGGTTGTGGCGGGGTGGGCGAGTGCTGAGCATGATGTCCCGCTGCTGTTTATTCAGACCTGTCACTGATCCCGTGTTTGACAATAATCCCATTCCAACAAGTGTGCTGATTATAAGCGGCAGCTAGTTGGCCAGAGGCTTTTGCGGGGAAACTCCCAAAGCTGTAACTGTTGACATGTTGCATTCGAGGGATGGACTTAGTTTTAAATAAACTTGTTTTTAACAAAAGAAACCTCCAGGAGTAGCTTGGTTTGCCGTAGCTACGTGTTGAGCCCACAAACCGTATGAAGCAGAGGTTGTAACAGCCTCAGACAGTGCTCGGGGTCTCGGTGGGAGAGGGAGCTGAGCCTGGGCGACGCGGGCAGTCTGCTCACAGTCTGTATCCAGGTGCACTGGGGCTGACTGTGTGTTGACCCAGGAGTGCTACTGTTGCAGATGTAACTGGGCCGGGTTATCAGCTGAGGTAGGCTGCCGGCGTCGTTTGACACAAACTGGATGTCAGAGTAACAGGAGCCTGGGGGTAAATTGTGGCAGAGCTGATTGTCCTGGACGCCATGCTGTGAGCCGCCACTCTGACTGACCCACACCGCCTGTCGTGTTGTTGTGCCCGGAAGGTGACCACTTTGAGCAGGTTTTTCTGTGCTGGAGTTGGACCATTTTAAATCAGGTGCTTTGTGCACCAGGCGAGGACCGTGTCTGATATATACCAGCATCGGTAGGGGACGGGTTGTGTAAATAGGTTTATCTTATAAAATGTGTTCTGTTCCTCATTTACGATACAGCCTAAATAGACATTGTACAGAAAAATAACCTGCCGTCTCTTGTCTTTCTCTTAAAGATTAAAATTAAACAAATGCACAATAAATGGGGATTTCCTGATAACAGGTTAAATAGCACAGAAGGAGGCCATTCGGCCCATCGTGCTCAGAACCAATTCAGCTTTTCACTGCGGCAGGTGTGCACTGGGCCCTTCACAAATACTAACCAATGTTCAGGATATTTTCAACTTGATCTATTGACCTGCAGCCCCTCCCCGGCCTCCAGCCACAGGAAAGGGTTTTTCTCAACCCCCGGCCAGCGCTCTGCCCTCCTGCACATCACCCAATTGCCCCTCCTTCGTGTGTAAACTTCGGTGTCCGGCTATTCGGCCTCACAAAGCATCACAGTCAAGCCCGCTCTGTCCTCACCTGCTGCCCGTATACAGGTTAATTCCAGGCCCGGGGCACTGCGGCCAGTTACAGCACCCCTGCTGTCCGAAAGCCATCTGTTTTCATATTAAGTTAAAAGTTTTAATGGTTTAGAATCACACAGCACAAAGGGAGACCTGTGAAAGAACGATCCAATTAGTCCCACTCCCCCGCTCTTTCCCCACAGCCCTGCAAATTCTTCCTATTCTAGTATTTATCCAATTCCCTTTTGAAAGTTACTATTGAATCTGCTTCACCGCCCTTTCAAGCAGCGCATTCCAGATCACAGCAACTCGCTGCATAAAAACATTTCTCCACATCTGGCCTCTGGTACTTTTGCCAGATATATTAAATCTGTGTCCTCTGGTTACCGACCCTGCTGCCACCAGGAACAGATTCTCCTTATTTACTCCTGTCAAAACCCTTCATGGTTTTGAACATTTCTGTTGAATAAAGTTGTGGGCCATGGCTTTGAATCCAGGCCCGACTAACGGGTTCCATGGCTTCTTTCCGCCACATGTTAAGGGACTGGCATGAATTGAGCTGCAGCTAGTCTCACCCCGGTTCCTACCTTTTTATTTGTTTATGGGATGTGGGCATCGCTGGCAAGGCCAGCATTTATTGGCCATCCCTACTTGCCCTCGAGAAGGTGGTGGTGAGCCACCTGCTTGAACCGCTGCAGTCCGTGTGGTGAAGGTGCTCCCACAGTGCTGTTAGGTAGGGAGTTCCAGGATTTTGACCCAGCGACGATGAAGGATCGGCGATATCCTTCTAAGTCAGGATGGTGTGTGACTTGGAGGGGAACTTGAAGGTGATGGTGTTCCCATGCGCCTGCTGCCCTGCTCCTTCTAGGTGGAAGAGGTCGCGGGTTTGGGAGGTGCTACCGAAGAAGCCTTGGTGAGTTGCTGCAGTGCAACTTGTAGATGGTACACACTGCGGCCACGGTGCGCCGGTGGTGGAGGGAGTGCCAATCAAGCGGGATGCTTTGTCCTGGATGGTGTCGAGCTTCTTGAATGTTGTTGGAGCTGCACTCATCCAGGCAAGTGGAGAGTATTCCATCACACTCCTTACTTGTGCCTTGTAGATGATGGAAAGGCTTTAGGGAGTCAGGAGGTGAGACACTCACCGCAGAATACCCAGCCTCTGACCTGCTCTTGTTGCCACAGTATTTATGTGGCTGGCCCAGTTAAGTTTCTGGTCAATGGTGACCCCAAGGATATTGATGGTGGGGCATTCGGCGATGGTAATGCTGTTGAATGTCAATGGGCGGTGGTTAGACTTGCGCTTGTTGGAGATAGTCATTGCCTGGCACTTCTGTGGCGCGAATGTTACCTGCCACTTATCAGCCCAAGTCGTCCAGGTCTTGTTGCATGTGGGCATGGACTGCTTCATTATCTGAGGAGTTGTGAATGGAACTGAACATTGTGCAGTCATCAGCGAACATCCCTATTTCTGACCTTATGTTGGAGGAAAGGTCATTGATGAAGCAGCTGAAGATGGTTGGGCCTAGGACACTGCCCTGAGGAACTCCTGCAGCGATGTCCTGGGGCTGTGATGATTGACCTTTAACCACCACAACCATCTTCCTTTGTGCTAGGTATGACTCCAACCAGTGGAGAGTTTTCCCCCTGATTCCATTGACTTGAGTTTTACTAGGGCTCCTTGATGCCACACTCGGTCAAATGCTGCCTTGATGTCTAGAGCAGTCACTCTCACCTCACCTCTGGAATTCAGCTCCTTTGTCCATGTTTGGACCAAGGCTGTAATGAGGTTGGGAGCCGAGTGGTCTTGGCAGAACCCAAACTGGGCATCATTGAGCAGGTTATTGGTGAGTAAGTGCTGCTTGATAGCACTGTCGATGACATCTTCCATCACTTTGCTCATGATTGAGAGTAGACTGATGGGGCGGTAATTGGTCGGAGTGGATTTGTCCTGCTTTTTGTGGACAGATGTGAGAAGTCGCACAACACCAGGTTGTAGTCCAACAGCTTTATTTGAAATCACAAGCTTTCGGAGCGCTGCTCCTTCGTCAGGTGAAGTGAAGAGATGCATATAGGCACAGCATATATAGTCAGAGAACACTGCCAGATGATTACAGTTAATCTTTCTAACTGCCCTTTATCACACCTCGGCAGAGAGATAATCACGGCAATCAAAGGTGTGGATGGTGTCCAAACAGGTCAGTCAGGAAAACATTACATCAAAGACAATGAGGTGGGGTCACAAGGGGTCAAATGGACAGGACATACCTTGGCAGTTTTCCACATTGTCGGATAGATGCCAGTGTTGTAGCTGTACTGGAATAGCATGGCTAGAGGCACGGCTAGTTCTGGAGCACAAGTCTTCAGCACAATAGCCGGGATGTTGTCGGGGCCCATAGCCTTTGCTGTATCCAGTGCGCTCAGCCATTTCTTGATATCACGTGGAGTGAATCGAATTGGCTGAAGATTAGCTTTTGTGATGGTGGGGACCTCAGGAGGAGGCCGATATGAATCATCCACTCGGCACTTCTGGCTGAAGATGGTCGCAAACGCTTCAGCCTTGTCTTTTGCACTCACGTGCTGGACTCCACCATCATTGAGGATGGGGATATTCGTGGAGCCTCCTCCTCTTCCCGTTAGTTGTTTAATGGTCCACCACCATTCACGACTGGGTGTGGCAGGACTGCAGAGCTTTGATCTGATCCGTTGATTGTGGGATCGCTTAGCCCTGTCTATAGCATGCTGCTTCTGCTTTTTAGCATGCATGTAATCCTGTGTTGCAGCTTCCCTAGGTTGGCACCTCATTTTTAGGTACGCCTGGTGCTGCTCCTGGCATGCTCTTCTACACTCCTTATTGAACCAGTGTTGGTCGCCTGGCTTGATGGTAATGGTAGAGTGAAGGATATGCCGGGCCATGAGGTTACAGATTGTGGTGGAATACAATTCTGCTGCTGCTAGATCTGTTCTGAATCTATCCCATTTAGCTCAGTGGTAGTGCCACACAACACGATGGAGGATGTCCTCAGTGTGAAGTCCGCAGCACAGACGTGACCATCTATAACACGTTAAAAATCTTGCGTGCCCAGCTGGTCGCACCTGCTCCGCTAGTTTGCAGGGCTATGAGGAGCGGAGTGGGGAGAATTCCAGCTTCATGGTCACTTTTACTGATACCTGCTTTTTATTTTATTTCCACATTTTTTTTTACTGAATTCAAATTCACAAACTGCCGCGGTGGGATTCACTCACATTCTCTGGATTACTAATCCACTAATATAACTACTGCACTGCTGTAACCTTAAATGCTGGACTTAAATCTACTTTGCTCTTGAAAGGAGCTCTCTGCCGTAAGTTTTGCTTTACCGCCACAACTACTGAGATTCTGTCACCACGGTAGAAGCAGGAAGATGCTCCTGATGGCACATCCACACCCGTGTCAGAAGATGCTGGACGCTGTCGTCCCTGACTGATTGCTCAAGGACTGTGTGAGCTGGTGGTGCACTTGGGGACCTTACTCCAGCTGGTGAGAAGAGGAGGATCAGTTGGGACCACAAGTCATGTTAAAAATTCATTTAGATTGGGAGAACATGGTGTTGAGGGGAGGTCTGTGATGAGGGAGTGGTGGAGGTGTAATGGGACTGTAATGTGGGGTGTAATGGGACTGTAATGAGGGAGTGGTGGAGGTGTAATGTGGGCTGTAATGGGACTGTAATGAGGGAGTGGTGGAGGTGTAATGTGGGCTGTAATGTGGGCTGTAATGGGCCTGTAATGTGGGCTGTAATGGGACTGTAATGCGGGCTGTAATGGGCCTGTAATGTGGGCTGTAATGGGCCTGTAATGTGGGCTGTAATGGGCCTGTAATGTGGGCTGTAATGGGACTGTAATGTGGGCTGTAATGGGCCTGTAATGTGGGCTGTAATGGGACTGTAATGTGGGCTGTAATGGGACTGTAATGTAGGTGTAATGGGACTGTAATGTAGGTGTAATGGGACTGCAATGTGGGGTGTAATGGGACTGTAATGTAGGTGTAATGTGGGCTGTAATGGGACTGTAATGTGGGAAGCAATGGGCCTGTAATGTGGGTGTTATGAGACTGTAATGTTGTGTGTAATGGGACTGTAATAAATGGGTCTTTTTCCGAGTGGCAGGCAGTGACTAGTGGGGTACCACAGGGATCGGTCCTAGGACCCCAGCTATTCACAATATATATTAATGATCTAGACGAGGGAATTGGATGTAATATCTCCAAGTTTACAGACGACACAAAGCTGGGTGGGAGTGTGTGCTGTGAGGAGGATGCCGAGAAACTCCAGTATTTGGACAGGTTGGGTGATTGGACAGAAGCGTGGCAGATGCAATATGATGTGGATAAATGCGAGGTTATCCACTTTGGTGTCAAAAACAGGAAGGCAGATTATTATCTGATTGGCAATAGATTGGGAGAAGGGGAAGTGCAACGAGACCTGGGTGTCCTTGTGCACCAGTCGCTGAAGGTAAGCATGCAGGTGCAGCAGGCGGTTAAGAAGGCAAATGGTATGTTGGCCTTCGTAGTGAAAGGGTTTGAGTACAGGAACAAGGATGTCTTGCTGCAGTTGTACAGGGCCTTGGTGAGACCACATCTTGAGTATTGTGTGCAGTTTTGGTCGCCTTATCTGAGGAAGGATGTTCTTGCCCTGGAGGGAGTGCAGCGAAGATTCACCTGGCTGATACCTGGGATGGCAGGAATGACGTATGAGGAGAGATTGGGTCGATTGGGCTTATACTCGCTGGAGTTTAGAAGAATGAGAGGGGATCTTATTGAAACTTATAAAATTCTAACAGGACTAGACAGACTAGATGCAGGAAGGATGTTCCCGATGGCCGGGGAGTCCAGAACCAGGGGTCACAGTCTAAGGATAAGGGGTAAGCCATTTAGGACTGAGATGAGGAGGAATTTCTTCACCCAGAGAGTGGTGAAGCTGTGGAATTCTCTACCACAGAAGGCAGTAGAGGCCAATTCATTAAATATATTCAAGAAGGAGTTAGATATATTTCTTAAAGCTAAAGGGATCAAGGGATATGGAGAGAAGGCAGGGACAGGGTACTGAATTTGAATGATCAGCCATGATCTCATTAAATGGCGGAGCAGGCTCGAGGGGCTGAATGGCCTACTCCTGCTCCTATCTTCTATGTATGTTTCTATGTAATGTGGGGTGGTAATGGGAGGGCTCTGCTGGCCCCACAGCAGGAGGGAGTTTCCCACTCCTGCTGATGGGGACTGGTCTCGGTAAAGCTAGAGCGATCCCTTGAACAACTGCAGACTGCCCAAAGTGACTGCTCTGATTTGAGGCCACCAGAAAAGATTTTTGGTCCACGCGGGAGCGTCCCGTACCTGCATCCGGGGATCCCCTTCTGGAGGGAGTAAAATCACGGGAACTATTGATTTAGAAGGGTTTGCTGGTGGGTTGAATATCAGCATTTTGACAGGAAGACAGCCGAAGTTTGGCAACATTGAGAGTCGGGTTCAGGCAGCGTGGATACAGGGTAAGCCGGAAGATACAGATGGAATATTGGGGTGAACTGGCTGGAAAGATGTGGTGTAGCAGTAGACAAGGCTAACCATTGCTCATGAAGAGAATAGAGAAGGAAGGATGTATTCATTTAATGGGAGTTTAGAAGGGATATCATTTAGGGACCGTATTAACCCATGATGATCCTGTAGTACAAGAGATCCTTGTACAGACAAAATGTTGGGCTACTCACAAGAATGATTGTGGGAAGATAGAACAGGAGCTGATAGTACAGTGACCTGACCCTCAGGGACCTGACCCTCTGCGTCCCGCCCGGCAATATCGATCACCAAAAGCAGAGGGACCGGTAGCTGAGATTATACAGTCCTATTACATGGAATTCTCCACCCCAGAGGGCTGTGGATGTTCAGTCTTTGAGTATATTCAAGGCTGAGATCGATAGATTTTTGGACTCTAGGGGAATCAGGGGATATGGAGATCGAGCGGGAAAGTGGAGTTGAGGTCGATGATCAGCCATGATCTTATTGAATGGTGGAGCAGGCTCGAGGGGCCGAATGGCCAACTCCTGCTCCTAAATCTTATGTTCTTATGTTCAATATGGCCAGTTAAAAAACCAGACTGGAGCAGACACATACTGCCTGCGAGAGACATTTTCTAGCAGTGTATTGGGGGGCAGTAAAATTCTATGGGACTGGATAAAGTCATTCTTCTGCCCGCTCACACCCTTATGGAGATATTGTTATGGGGTCCTCAAGGATGGGTCAGTTTCGAACAGCCGTGCAGCAAGGTGGACTTTAGGACTGCAGGAGAGAACCTCGAGCATGTCCGCACCCCTTTGGCAGCTGTTACCTGGAAAGCCACCTGAGTGTGCTGTAACCATCCCTGAACCCTTGGTCCCGGGACCTACAGAGGGTTCCACACGTGTTTGTAGATGGATCTAGTCACCTCACCCCAGGAGGATCGATAGCGTCCCAAGTTGCAGGCTGAAAAGTAGAGCGGTTAAAGGGAGGCCACTCCCAACATAAAATCGCCCCGTGGGCCAGAGTGAATGACAAGGCAGATCAGCTGGCGGAGGAGTTCGAGATTGCCCCAGAAGTGTGTGAACCACCCCGTAGCCTTGCAGGGGCAGAGAAACAAAACTCAAAGTGAAACACCCCTGGAGATCTTGCAGGTGTGTTTAGCTCAGGGAAACAGTGAAATCTATTGATGCACAGGAACAAAGGCGGGCTCATTGCATTGGAGGCAGTTCAGAGAAGGTTCACGAGGTTGATTCCAGAGATGAGGGGGTTATCTTATGAGGAAAGGTTGAGCAGGTTGGGCCTATACTCATTGGAGTTTAGAAGAATGAGAGGGGATCTTATTGAAACATCTTGACAGGGTAGATGCAGAGAGGATGTTTCCCCTAGTGGAGGAATCTAGAACTAGGGGGCATAGTTTCAAAATAAGGAGTCGCCCATTTAAAACAGATGTGAGAAGTCGCACAACACCAGGTTATAGTCCAACAGCTTTATTTGAAATCACAAGCTTTCGGAGCGCTGCTCCTTCGTCAGGTGAGCAGCGCTCCAAAAGCTTGTGATTTCAAATAAAGCTGTTGGACTATAACCTGGTGTTGTGCGACTTCTCACATTTGTCCACCCCAGTCCAACACCGGCATCTCCACATCATTTAAAACAGATGAGGAGGAATTTCTTCTCTCAGAGGGTCGTGAATCTTTGGAATTCTCTGCCCCAGAGAGCTGTGGAGGCGGAGTCATTGAATATATTTAAGGTGGAGATAGACAGATTTTTGAACGATAAGGGAGTCAAGGGTTATGGGGAATGGCGGGGAAGTGGAGTTGAGGCCAAGATCAGATCAGCCATGATCTTATTGAATGGCGGAGCAGGCTCGAGGGGCCGAATGACCTACTCCTGCTCCTATTTCTTCTGTTCTTATGTTCTCAGGTTCCCTTCTTCTTAGGCATGAGTAATTCAGCGAGTGATTTAATGTACATAAGGCAGACACAATGCCCAGAATATTAGAACATTCTCGGAGTGATTCTGGACCAGCTCACGTGTTACCACCAGGACAGTCGAGATCGATCACCTCGAAACCTTGTCGATGTTGACAGGTTTTATCTCTCTTACATTACTGTGCTATGAGTATAATCTTTGTATTTTAACTCTTGTGTTGTAGTTTCTTTTATAACTGTAATAAACATATCCACTTTGTACAAGACTTCTTCCAGTCCCTCAGAACCAAAGATCGAATCTGATATCAATTACGTTTCAGGATGTCCTGTTAACATTCTCCAGGAATTGCCTGTTTTTGCAAATCACTGGAGAAACTGTCTTGGACACATCATGAGGTTCAGGTTCCCAGTGGAGCCGAATACACTTTGGCATCGTGCGGTTTCTGCATCCAGTGAGCTGGGCTACAACAAATCTCCGCCGGCCTCTTCAGCCGTCGCTGAAACGAGCTGAGGAATGAAAGGTTTAATCCACCAGACTCCGGGAGCTGACAACCATTCTATATGATCACTTACTCCCGTTGCCCAGTGCCTGGGTCCAGTTGGTATGTGGCTGTTGTCCATGAATGCCGTTCAGTTTAGAGACAAAGGCCTTGATTTTAACCCGCGACAGGCGGGAGAGGGTCGGGCGAGGGTTAAAATGTAGAATTGGAGTATTTGAGTTCCTGTCTCCGGGTTAATATCGGGACCAATAAACCGAAGTGGGGGATGGAATGGGATGGGTCCGCTCACTGGGGAATGAGAATGACCATCCCCACCGCACTTTATTGTCAAAATAAAATTGTTTCATTTTCTTTCACAACGCACATTTCACTACAGGAGAGTTGAAATTCAACACGTCTTTGAACTGAGAGTGAAGCGGCCTCAGCTTCATTTGTTCCTCAAACACCAATGTCCCGCTGTCCGGTTGATTGAAAATCAGCGCAATCAGGCTGTTTCTCTGAGATTCGCATTTCCCTTTAATCTGTGTTGACCTTCAACAGTTCAAGACTTGTCCCGGCATTCGGTGGAAAGCTGGATCCATGCGGTGTCCGTCCGCTGAACCTGGACCTTCTATTCCCCAGGAGCCCTGTGGCATCAGCTGTCAGGCTGTGCAGGTCATTTACCAACGATTCGTCTGCGGCATCTGATCTGTTCCAAAGTGGAATCATTTCCTCAACCTGTGTGAGGGGCGGGCCTGTGAGGGGAGAGGGAGGGGCGGGGCCTGTGTGAGGGGGAGGGGGAGAGGGAGGGGCGGGGCCTGTGTGAGGGGGAGGGGCGGGGCCTGTGTGAGGGGGAGAGGGAGGGGCGGGGCCTGTGTGAGGGGGAGAGGGAGGGGCGGGGCCTGTGTGAGGGACGGAGCCTGTGTGAAGGGGAGAGGGAGGGGCGGGGCCTGTGTGAGGGGGAGAGGGAGGGGCGGGGCCTGTGTGAGGGACGGAGCCTGTGTGAAGAGGAGAGGGAGGGGCGGGGCCTGTGTGAGGGGCGGAGCCTGTGTGAAGGGGAGAGGGAGGGGCGGGGCCTGTGTGAGGGGCGGAGCCTGTGTGAAGAGGAGAGGGAGGGGCGGGGCCTGTGTGAAGGAGAGTGGGGGGCGGGGCCTGTGTGGGGGGGGGAGGGGGGGGCCTGTGTGAGGGGCGGAGCCTGTGTGAGGGGCGGAGCCTGTGTGAAGAGGAGAGGGAGGGGCGGGGCCTGTGTGAGGGGCGGAGCCTGTGTGAAGGGGAGAGTGAGGGGAGGGGCGGGTCCTGTGTGAAGGGGAGAGGGAGGGGCGGGGCCTGTGTGAGGGGCGGAGCCTGTGTGAAGGGGAGAGGGAGGGGCGGAGCCTGTGTGAAGGGGAGAGGGAGGGGCGGGGCCTGTGTGCGGGGGAGAGGGGCCTGTGTGCGGGGGAGATGGAGGGCTTGGGCCTGTGTGAGGGACGGAGCCTGTGTGAAGAGGAGAGGGAGGGGCGGTGCCTGTGTTAGGGGCGGAGCCTAGTGAGGGGGAGAGGGAGGTGTGAGGGGGCGGAGACTGTGTAGAACACAGAAAAACATAGAAAAATAGGAGCAGGCCATTCGACCCTGCTCCGCCATTCAATATGATCATGGCTGATCCTCTATCTCAATACCATATTCCCGCTCTCTCCCCATACCCCTTGATGCCTTTTGTGTCTAGAAATCTATCTATCTCCTTCTTAAATATATTCAGTGACTTGGCCTCCATAGCCTTCTGTGGTAGAGAATTCCACAGGTTCACCACCCTCTGGGTGAAGAAATTTCTCATCTCAGTCCTAAATGTCCTACCCCATATCCTGAGACTGTGACCCCTCGTTCTAGACCCCCCCAGCCAGGGAAACATCCTCCCTGCATCCAGTCTGTCTAGCCCTGTCAGAATTTTATACGTTTCAATGAGATCCCCTCTCAATCTTCTAAACTCGTGAATACAGGCCTAGTCGACCCAATCTCTCCTCATACGACAGTCCTGCCATCCCTGGAATCAGTCTGGTGAACCTTCGCTGCACTCCCTCTATGGCAAGTATATCCTTTCTTAGGTAAGGAGACCAAAACTGCACACAGTACTCCAGGTGTGGTCTCACCAAGGCCCTGTATAACTGTAGTAAGACATCCTTGCTCCTGTACTCAAATCCTCTTGCAATGAAGGCCAACATACCGTTTGCCTTCCTAACTGCTTGCTGCACCTGCATGTTTGCTTTCAGTGACTGGTGTACAAGGACACCCAGGTCCCTTTGTACATCAACATTTCCCAATCTATCACCATTTAAATAATACTCTGCCATTCTGTTTTTCCTACTGAAGTGGATAACTTCACATTTATCCACGTTATACTGCATCTGCCATGTATTTGCCCACTCACTCAACTTGTCTAAATCGCCTTGAAGCCTAGTTTTGTGTCGTCAGCAAACTTGGAAATATTATATTTGGTTCCCTCATCCAAATCACTGATATATATTGTGAATAGCTGGGGCCCAAGCACTGATCCCTGCGGTACCCCATTAGTCACCGCCTGCCACCCCGAAAAAGACCCATTTATTCCTACTCTCTGTTTCCTGTCTGTGAACCAATTTTCAATCCATGCCAGTATATTACCCCCTAACCCATGTGCTTTAATTTTGCACACTAACCTCTTATGTGGGGGGTGGGGCCTACGTCAGGGTGTGACGTCGTTCTGCGGTTGTCCAATCGGCACCGCTGGGCGGGACTTCCTGTGGTGACGTGTTTCCGGAGTGAGCGGGATGGCGCCGCGCGGTTTGGGTTCGCGGGGATTCTCAGGTAGCGGCGGGGGGAAGCGGGCCCGGGGAGGGCGGGGCTGTGTGGGGTGTCGGGGGCCGGGTGAGGGGAGCCAGGGGGGCTTGGTGAGGGGCGCCGGGTGAGGGGAGCCGGGGGGCGGTGTGAGGGGCGCGGGGGGGCCGGGTGAGGGGCGCGGGGGGGCCGGGTGAGGGCGCGGGGGGGCCGGGTGAGGGCGCGGGGGGGCCGGGTGAGGGGCGCGGGGGGGCCGGGTGAGGGGCGCGGGGGGGCCGGGTGAGGGGCGCGGGGGGGCCGGGTGAGGGCGCGGGGGGGCCGGGTGAGGGGCGCGGGGGGGGCCGGGTGAGGGGAGCCGGGGGGGCCGGGTGAGGGCCGCGGGGGGGCCGGGAGAGGGGCGCGGGGGGGCCGGGTGAGGGGAGCCGGGGGGGCCGGGTGAGGGCGCGGGGGAGCCGGGAGCCGGGGGGCCGGGTGAGGGGCGCGGGGGGGACGGGAGTCGGGGGCTGCGGCCTCGCCGCCTTTTGCCTTCAATGATCTGGGGTTTTCTCTCTGGTCGCCAGCGATCCCGGTGAGATTCTCGGAGCAGCGCCGGGCCTCTCGCCACCTGTACGTGAAGGAGCACCGGGTCCGCCAGGGCGCCGACGGCACCAGGCCGCAGGACCGCACTCTGTTCGTCCTCAACCTGCCTCCCTATTGCACCAAGGTACCGCTCACCGCCGGGGTTTGGGTGAGGGTCTGGGGGTGGGGTGAAGGGTCAGTGGCTGGGGGTGGGGTGAAGGGTCTGGGGGTGGGGTGAAGGGTCAGTGGCTTGGGGTGGGGTGAAGGGTCAGTGGCGGAGTGGGGTGAAGGGTCTGGGGGTGGGGTGAAGGGTCAGTGGCTTGGGGTGGGGTGAAGGGTCAGTGGCGGAGTGGGGTGAAGGGTCAGTGGCGGAGTGGGGTGAAGGGTCAGTGGCGGAGGGTGGGGTGAAGGGTCAGTGGCGGGGGGTGGGGTGAAGGGTCAGTGGCGGGGGGTGGGGTGAAGGGTCAGTGGCGGGGGGTGGGGTGAAGGGTCAGTGGCGGGGGGTGGGGTGAAGGGTCAGTGGCTGGGGTGGGGTGAAGGGTCAGTGGCTGGGGGTGGGGTGAAGGGTCAGTGGCTGGGGGTGGGGTGAAGGGTCAGTGGCTGGGGGTGGGGTGAAGGGTCAGTGGCTGGGGGTGGGGTGAAGGGTCAGTGGCTGGGGGTGGGGTGAAGGGTCAGTGGCTGGGGGTGGGGTGAAGGGTCAGTGGCTGGGGGTGGGGTGAAGGGTCAGTACGTGGTCCATTACACCTGTTCATGTGACTGTCTCTAACTGGCAGTAATGGGGTGGGGGTGAGAACCTGCTGACTGGTGGGGGGGATGGGGTGAGAGTGACCTGTGCTGATCGACTGTGTGAGGAAGTGCCTGGCCTCCCCTGAGCATTGACCCCGCGGACAGTCGCTGTTGTGTCCCGGGGCTGGGGGCATTATTTCTGAGCCTGCTGTAGATTAATTTTGTCTTTTTTTATTATCGGTTTAGCAATGCTTGAGCTGTGTAAATGTTGTGTACCTTTCTGTGTGTTGTGGGCTAGGCGTGTGTGCGCAGGCTGTTCTCTCAGTGCGGCCCAGTCGCCTCTGTGGAGCTGCAGGAAAAGCCAGGCCCAGGGAGCAAGCCTGAGACGCAGAAATCAAAGTTCTTCCCAGGCCGATCGGTGCAGGTACGTAGCGTCGATGTCCAGCGTGACGTGGGTCAGCGCGGTTCCGGGAGTCATTCCCACCACTCAGGCCACCAGTCCTCAGTCTTGATAAAGGTGTCTGACTGACTGCCCTGCCCTGTAACACGCCAAGGCAAGAGGCTGTGCTGATTGGGCGAGGAGGTTCGGCTCCTTTCCCACGCACTGTGGCGAGGCAGCGCCTGGAACAGGGTCCATTCACCCAGTGTGGACTGTGATTCACATTCTATCCATGTTTAATTAAATTTCTCTGTGTTTTCCATTTATTAATTAACCCAGAACAGACTCGGCCTGTACAAGGGGGGGGGGGGGGTGCGCGGACTGTCTGATATTAGCTCTGTCGAGGTGATGGGTCATCGCCGTCAGTCTGGGGCTGCACTGATCCAGAGACAGAGTAAACAGGCGGCTGTGTGTGTGAACAGGGTGGCTCTGTCAGACATGGCTCTGGGTCCCATCGGCAACTGTTTACCAGACTGGCAGTGTGACCCGTGACACTGGGCTTGACCCTCGGCTTTGCCAGGGCCCCTAGACACGGATACTGGCCCTAGGGATCATGGGAATGAGGGGAAAGGTCGGCTGGGGTCCCCGGACACTAGCTGAAGTTGGGATCTGGGCCTGGCCTCACTGTAGGTTGCTCAGGGGGGGGGCCGCAGACTGGCAGTGCCCCCAGGAGTCAGACCTCAGCTCCCTGTGTGCCCTGGGGCAGAGCCCCGGCCTAGACCAGGGTGGCCCGGGGTTGTACCCCACGGCTCCATGTTCCCGGGACCCTGCTTTGTGCCGTGTTGTCTAACTCTCTTCTTGCTGCAGGGTTTCCGAGTGGCTTACGTCGTGTTTAAGAGCCCAGCTGGGGTGAAATGTGCAACGTCCCTAAATCCCCGAGACCCCTGGGTCCTGTCACCGAGTCAGCACCCCATCACAACAGGCCTTCAGAGTGAGTGCCCCAGACCGACTGGGAATGGAGGGGGGGGGGGGGCAGAGCGTGGTGCCCGGGGGGTGGGGGGGCGGAGCGTGGTGCCCGGGGGGTGGGGGGGGCGGAGCGTGGTGCCCGGGGGGGTGGGGGGGGCGGAGCGTGGTGCCCGGGGGGTGGGGGGCGGAGCGTGGTGCCGGGGGGGGGGGCGGAGCGTGGTGCCCGGGGGGTGTGGGGCGCGGAGCACGGTGCCCGGGGGGGGGGGGTGTGTCAGCAGTGCCGGGGGGGGAGGGGCGGAGTGCGGTGCCCGGGGGTGGGGGCGGAGCGTGGTGCCCAGGTGGAGGGCGATGCCGGGGGGGGTGTTTGCAGTGCCAGTGTAGCGTAGTGCCCGAGGGAGTGCGGTGCTGGCGGAGTGTGGTGCACGGGTGGGGGCAGAGCGCGGTGCCCAGGGTGGGCAGTGCAGTGCCGGTGGAGCGCAGTGTCCGGGGGCAGGGGCGGAGTGCAGTGGTGGGTGGGGGTGGACATTGGATGGTGCCACCCTCGGTCAGAGACCGCGATCCTGAACCTTTTCTTCTTTCCCAGAGTGGATCCGGGATTATTGCTCTCACGTCACTGACCCCGGGGAACTGCAGAGTGATGTCGACCAGTTCATGCAGCAACACGACCAGCGGGTGGCAGAGGTACGGGGGCGGGTGGTCTCGCTCGGTGGGGCGGGTGGTCTCGCTCGGTGGGGCGGGAGGTCTCGCTCGGTGGGGCGGGAGGTCTCGCTCGGTGGGGCGGGAGGTCTCGCTCGGTGGGGCGGGCGGTCTCGCTCGGTGGGGCGGGCGGTCTCGCTCGGTGGGCGGGTTTGTGGGGCGGGTGGTCTCGCTCGGTTCCCGCGGTTTCTCACACCGCTCGCTCTGTTCCCAGGTGGAGGCGCTTGCGGAGGCTGAAGACGGTGTCCCAGACGAGGAAGGCTGGGTGAAGGTGACCAGGAAAGGCCGGCGCCCGGGCCTCCCCCGGACCGAGGCGGGTAATCTGCGGGCGATCCAGCGCGAGAAACGCAAGCGGGCTCAGAAGGAACTGCTGAACTTCTACAGCTGGCAGCACCGGGATACCAAGCGGGAACGTGAGTCACGGCGGGGCTGAGTGCACGGCGCAGGGGCCTGAGGAGGGGCAGGAGGCACGGCGCGCGCGGCAGTGTGCAGAGTGAGCGGCAAAGGCCACCAGGCCCGCTTCAGGAGGCCGGGACCTTGGACTCGGTGAGCAGGTCCTGCAGTGGGTGGGAGACTCGCCGCTCAGTGTAACTGGACTCAGTTTCTCTCCAGGGCTGGCCATCACTGGATACAAACCACCTGAGCTGGGCCCCATTAAACGTGCGAGGAGGAGGGACATTTCTGAAGGGAGTGAGGAACAGCTTGGAACCGCCTCATGGCTCCAAGTGCAGCCCCGACTGGGACTGTCTCAGATTATATCGTAGCTCAGTCCCAATCGCTCGCTTGCTCTGATTATATCGTAACTCAACCCCAATCGCTCGCTCGCTCTGATTATATCGTAACTCAGCCCCAATCGCTTGCTCTCTGATTATATCGTAACTCAGCCCCAATCGCTCGCTCTCTCATTATATCGTAACTCAGCCCCAATCGCTAACTCTCTCTGATTATATCGTAACTCAGTCCCAATCGCTCGCTCTCTGATTATATCGTAGCTCAGTCCCAATCGCTCTCTCTGATTATATCGTAACTCTGTCCCAATCGCTCGCACTCTGATTATATCATAGCTCAGTCCCAATCGCTCGCTCTCTCTGATTATATCGTAGCTCAGCCCCAATCGCTCTCTCTGATTATATCGTAACTCAGTCCCAATCGCTCGCACTCTGATTATATCGAAGCTCAGTCCCAATCGCTAACTCTCTGATTATATCGTAGCTCAGTCCCAATCGCTCGCTCTCTCTGATTATATCGTAACTCAGTCCCAATCGCTCCCTCTCTGATTATATCGTATCTCAGTCCCAATCGCTCACTCTCTGATTATATCGTAGCTCAGTCCCAATCGCTCACTCTCTGATTATATCGTAACTCAGTCCCAATCGCTCGCTCTCTGATCATATCGTATCTGATTCCCAATCGCTCGCTCTCTGATTATATCGTAGCTCAGTCCCAATCGCTCAATCTCTCTGATTATATCGTAACTCAGTCCCAATCGCTCGCTCTCTGATTATATCGTAGCTCAGTCCGAATCGCTCGCTCTCTGATTATATCGTAGCTCAGTCCCAATCGCTCGCTCTCTGATTATATCGCAGCTCAGTCCCAATCACTCTCTCTGATTATATCGTAACTCAGTCCCAATCGCTCCCTCTCTGATTATATCGTAGCTCAGTCCCAATCGCTCACTCTCTGATTATATCGTAACTCAGTCCCAATCGCTCGCTCTCTGATCATATCGTATCTCAGTCCCAATCGCTCGCTCTCTCTGATTATATCACAGCTCAGTCCCAATCGCTCCCTCTCTGATTATATCGTAGCTCAGTCCCAATCGCTCGCTCTCTCTGATTATATCGTAGCTCAGTCCCAATCGCTCGCTCTCTCTCATTATATCGTAGCTCAGTCCCAATCGCTCGCTCTCTGATTATATCGTAGCTCAGTCCCCATCGCTCGCTCTCTCATTATATCGTAGCTCAGTCCCAATCGCTCGCTCTCTGATTATATCGTAGCTCAGTCCCAATCGCTCGCTCTCTGATTATATCGTAGCTCAGTCCCAATCGCTCTCTCTGATTATATCGTAACTCAGTCCCAATCGCTCGCACTCTGATTATATCATAGCTCAGTCCCAATCGCTCACTCTCTGATTATATCGTAGCTCAGCCCCAATCGCTAACTCTCTGATTATATCGTAGCTCAGTCCCAATCGCTCCCTTTCTGATTATATCGTAGCTCAGTCCCAATCGCTCACTCTCTGATTATATCGTAACTCAGTCCCAATCGCTCGCTCTCTGATCATATCGTATCTCAGTCCCAATCGCTCACTCTCTGGTAATATCGTAGCTCAGGCCCAATCGCTAACTCTCTGATTATATCGTAGCTCAGTCCCAATCGCTCGCTCTCTCTGATTATATCACAGCTCAGTCCCAATCGCTCCCTCTCTGATTATATCATAGCTCAGTCCCAATCGCTCACTCTCTCATTATATCGTAGCTCAGTCCCAATCGCTCACTCTCTGATTATATCGTAGCTCAGTCCCAATCGCTCGCTCTCTGATTATATCGTAGCTCAGTCCCAATCGCTCGCTCTCTGATTATATCGTAACTCAGTCCGAATCGCTCGCTCTCTGAATATATCGTAACTCAGTCCCAATCGCTCGTGCTCTCTGATTATATCGTAGCTCAGTCCCAATCGCTCCCTCTCTGATTATATCGTAACTCAGTCCCAATCGCTCGCTCGCTCTGATTATATCGTAGCTCAGTCCCAATCGCTCGCTCGCTCTGATTATATCGTAACTCAGTCCCACTCGCTCCCTCTCTCTGATTATATCGTAACTCAGACCCAATCACTCGCCCTCTCTGATTATATCGTTGCTCAGTCCCAATCGCTCCCTCTCTCATTATATCGTAGCTCAGTCCCAATCGCTCTCTCTCTCTGATTATATCGTAACTCAGTCCCAATCGCTCACTCTGATTATATCGAAGCTCAGTCCCAATCGCTCGCTCGCTCTGATTATATCGTAGCTCAGTCCCAATCGCTCACTCTCTCTGATTATATCGTAACTCAGTCCCAATCGCTCACTCTGATTATATCGTAGCTCAGTCCCAATCGCTCCCTCTCTCATTATATCGTAACTCAGTCCCAATCGCTCGCTCGCTCTGATTATATCGTAGCTCAGTCCCAATCGCTCGCTCGCTCTGATTATATCGTAACTCAGTCCCACTCGCTCCCTCTCTCTGATTTATATCGTAACTCAGTCCCAATCGCTCGCTCGCTCTGATTATATCGTTGCTCAGTCCCAATCGCTCCCTCTCTCATTATATCGTAGCTCAGTCCCAATCGCTCGCTCTCTCTGATTATATCGTAGCTCAGTCCAAATCGCTCCCTCTCATTATATCATAACTCAGTCCCAATCGCTCGCTCTCTCTAATTATATTGTAGCTCAGTCCCAATCTCTCCCTCTATCTGATTATATCGTAGCTCAGTCCCAATCGCGCTCTCTCTCTGATTATATCGTAGCTCAGTCCCAATCGCTCCCTCTATCTGATTATATCATAGCTCAGTCCCAATCGCTCGCTCTCTCTGATTATATCATAGCTCAGTCCCAATCGCATTCTCTCTCTGATTATATCGTAACTCAGTCCCAATCGCTCGCTCTCTGATTATATCGTAACTCAGTCCCAATCGCTCACTCTCTGATTATATCGTAGCTCAGTCCCAATCGCTCACTCTCTGATTATATAGTAGCTCAATCCCAAACACTCGCTCTCTGATTATATCGTAGCTCAGTCCCAATCGTGCTCTCTATCTGATTATATCGTAGCTCAGTCCCAATCGCTCCCTCTATCTGATTATATCGTAACTCAGTCCCAATCGCTCGCTCTGATTATATCGTAGCTCAGTCCCACTCGCTCCCTCTCTCTGATTATATCGTACCTCAGTCCCAATCGCTCCCTCTCTCGGAATATATCGTAACTCAGTCCCAATCGCTCGCTCCCTGATTATATCATAGCTGAGTCCCATCGCTCGCTCTCTGATTATATCGTAGCTCAGTCCCAATCGCTCCCTCTCTGATTATATCGTAACTCAGTCCCAATCGCTCGCTCTCTGATTAGATCGTAACTCAGTCCCAATCGCTCTCTCTCACTGATTATATCGTAACTCAGTCCCAATAGCTCGCTCTCTCTCATTATATCGTAGCTCAGTCCCAATCGCTCACGCTCTGATTATATCGTAGCTCAGTCCCAATCGCTCGCTCTCTCTGATATCGTAACTCAGTCCCAATCACTCGCTCTCTCTGATTATATCGTAGCTCAGTCCCAATCGCTCGCTCTGATTATATCGTAGCTCAGTCCCACTCGCTCCCTCTCTCTGATTATATCGTAGCTCAGTCCCACTCGCTCCCTCTCTCGGAATATATCGTAACTCAGTCCCAATCGCTCGCTCCCTGATTATATCATAGCTCAGTCCCATCGCTCGCTCTCTGATTATATCGTAGCTCAGTCCCAATCGCTCGCTCTCTGATTATATCATAGCTCAGTCCCATCGCTCACTCCCTGATTATATCATAGCTCAGTCCCATCGCTCGCTCTCTGATTATATCATAGCTCAGTCCCATCGCTCACTCTCTGATTATATCGTAGCTCAGTCCCAATCGCTCGCTCTCTGATTATATCGTAGCTCAGTCCCATCGCTCGCTCTCTGATTATATCGTAGCTCAGTCCCAATCGCTCCCTCTCTGATTATATCGTAACTCAGTCCCAATCGCTCGCTCTCTCTGATTAGATCGTAACTCAGTCCCAATCGCTCTCTCTCACTGATTATATCGTAACTCAATCCCAATAGCTCGCTCTCTCTGATTATATCGTAGCTCAGTCCCAATCGCTCACGCTCTGATTATATCGTAGCTCAGTCCCAATCGCTCACGCTCTGATTATATCGTAGCTCAGTCCCAATCGCTCGCTCTCTCTGATTATATCGTAACTCAGTCCCAATCACTCGCTCTCTCTGATTATATCGTAGCTCAGTCCCAATCGCTCGCTCTGATTGTATCGTAGTTCAGTCCCAATCGCTCGCTCTGATTATATCGTAGCTCAGTCCCACTCGCTCCCTCTCTCTGATTATATCGTACCTCAGTCCCACTCGCTCCCTCTCTCGGAATATATCGTAACTCAGTCCCAATCGCTCGCTCTCTCTGATTATATCGTAACTCAGTCCCAATAGCTCGCTCTCTCTGATTATATCGTAACTCAGTCCCAATCGCTCGCTCTCTCTGATTATATCGTAACTCAGTCCCAATCGCGCTCTCTCGCTGATTATATCGTAACTCAGTCCCAATAGCTCGCTCTCACTGATTATATCGTAGCTCAGTCCCAATCGCTCGCGCTCTGATTATATCGTAGCTCAGTCCCAATCGCTCGCTCTCTCTGATTATATCGTAACTCAGTCCCAATCACTCGCTCTCTCTGATTATATCGTAGCTCAGTCCCAATCGTTCATTGTCTTTGGTTACAGATATCGCTCAGCTTCGGAAGAAGTTTGAAGAGGATAAACAGAAGATCGCTCTGATGAGGGCCGAGCGGAAATTCAAACCTTACTGAAGACCTGTCGGCCTGTGGGAGCTGGACTGGGGCTTCCGGCGGGGGGGTCAGGGTGGGGTCGGGGCTCCGGTCCTGGTGGGGTCGGGGCTCCGGTCCTGGGGGGGTCAGGGTGGGGTCAGAGCTCGGGCCCCGGGGGGTCAGGGTGCGGTCGGGGGTCCGGTCCTGGGGCGTCAGGGTGGGGTCGGAGCTCTGGCCCCGGGGGGGCAGGGTGGGGTCGGAGCTCCGGCTGCTGTTCACCAGTCTGTCAGTAACGGGCTTGGGTCGTTACTCTCACTCTTGCACTCGGTCATATATTTCTGGAAGTGTAGCTCTGAGTCTGCTACACACCTGGATGAGGGGGCTGTAAATATTTCACAGGATCGGGGTTGGGGGAGAGAACAGCAAATTGGTGAGCATTGTCCATCGGGCTGACCGGCCTGGGGGCTGACGGTGACCGGACCTCAGGCTTTGCCCCGTTATCCCAGGGCCCGTGTGAATCCGGTTCGGGGGGGTTTATATTAAGATACGGGCGTGAGTTGCAGGCTGGAATCTAATCCAGGGGTTCGGGGGCTGGGAGTTACTAAATGATCCCATCCAATCTGGCAGCAAGAGGTTGGATAAGCGGTGTGACTGTGAGGTGCAGGTTTCTCCCATTGTGAACTGTAAACTAGCTGCTGATTAAAATGCTTATTTTTCACATTGTGTTTATTGTGAATGTTTCAACTTTCTGCTCTGGAAAATATGGTTTAGAATCTCAACAAGATTTTTGTAAATAAATCTGACCAGATCTTGAATACTGCGTCCACTTCTGCTCACTGGGATACAAGGGAGATATTCAGGCATGGAGGCAGTGCAGCGAGGAGCCACAGGGCTGATTTCCACCCCGGTCGGTGTGAGGGGTCCGAGTTATGCGGGAAGGCTGGAGCGACTCGGGCTTTCAGTCTGGGAAAAGGGTCCGAGAGTGATCTTGTAGAGAGAAATAAAATAGTAAATGAGATGGAAAAGGTAAATCGAGGACGTATCTTTATACGGGGACAGGTTCAAACCATTAAAAGGTCATTTTTAGATTGATGTCGGGGAGCTTTTCACACAGACAGTGAGCAACACCTGGAGTGGGCACTGGATCGGGTTGTGAAGGTTCGAAGCCTGGGATTGGGGTGGGGAGGGCGGTGCTGTGAATTAAGCTGGGCCGAATGGCCTTCCTGGTCTGACTTGTGCTCGTTGACTGTCGGCGGCCGTTTGCTGCAGTTCCACCTTCTTCCAACAGGTGTCCTGGTCCTGTGTGGATACCGTGCGTGCAGTTGCACATTAATCCAAGAGGGGGCCTCGGTCTTCCTGTGGGTTGATGGTGTTTTAAGATTAAGGGAAGTGGGAGGGTTTGTGGCTTTTGTTGTTTATGGAAAGCTCCACTTGCAATGATCCTGATGGACATTATTTTAAACGTAAATGTTCTGCGACCGTACTGACTATGGAGGGGGTCAGCCCTTTTGTTTTGGAATGGCTGAGTTGGCAATAGGAGCCCAGGAGCTGACGTTAACTCCTCATCCCTGGCCCCAGGAGCTGACGTTAACTCCTCATCCCTGGCCCCAGGAACTGACGTTAACTCCTCATCCCTGGCCCCAGGAGCTGACGTTAACTCCTCATCCCTGGCCCCAGGAGCTGACGTTAACTCCTCATCCCTGGCCCCAGGAGCTGACGTTAACTCCTCATCCCTGGCCCCAGGAGCTGACGTTAACTCCTCATCCCTGGCCCCAGGAGCTGACGTTAACTCCTCATCCCTGGCCCCAGGAGCTGACGTTAACTCCTCATCCCTGGCCCCAGGAGCTGACGTTAACTCCTCATCCCTGGCCCCAGGAACTGACGTTAACTCCTCATCCCTGGCCCCAGGAGCTGACGTTAACTCCTCATCCCTGGCCCCAGGAGCTGACGTTAACTCCTCATCCCTGGCCCCAGGAGCTGACGTTAACTCCTCATCCCTGGCCCCAGGAGCTGACGTTAACTCCTCATCCCTGGCCCCAGGAGCTGACGTTAACTCCTCATCCCTGGCCCCAGGAGCTGACGTTAACTCCTCATCCCTGGCCCCAGGAACTGACGTTAACTCCTCATCCCTGGCCCCAGGAGCTGACGTTAACTCCTCATCCCTGGCCCCAGGAGCTGACGTTAACTCCTCATCCCTGGCCCCAGGAACTGACGTTAACTCCTCAGTCTGATTCCTGCAACCCTGAGGTCACTCAAAACTCTTTGAAATTCAAAACATCATCTTTTGTCTAAAATGGTTAAAAGTCCTTTTCTTCCCCAACATTCCTTCCATTTTTTAAAAACAAAATGGAGTGGAAAAATGGTCCCAAAGGGAGGAAGATTTCTGCTGTTTCTCATAAAATTGAAAACTTAGTCATAGAACTTTACAGCACAAAGAGGCCATTCGGCCCATCGTGCCTGTGCCGGCTCTTTGAAAGAGCTGTTCAAGTTAGTCCCACTCTGTTGCTCTTTCTCCATAGCCCTGCAAATTATTAAAGATATTTAATATGCAGTGGAAATCTTCCCCCAAGGTTTTTCAAGAGCTTTAGATAATTTTGGATGGGTGCCTTATGTTCAGGAGTGTGCCCATACTGCCCAATATATGATGTAACCGAAGGGGTAGCACCCAACTGTGATCTGGACCAGATCTTTGTGTCTTTTGCATGAGTATTTCAATCTTTTAGAATCCAGACAGAGCTAATACTTGGTGAAACAAAGCCAGTCAACTGACTAAAGTACCACGTAAGAGACTTGTTAGCAAAATATAAACTGGGGTTTCACGTGCACAAACCGTTGAAGATGACAGGCCTCTGAGATGCTTGGCTGAGGTTGAAATCTACTGCCCTTACCCAGTCTGGCCTATATGTGACTCCAGACCCACAGCAATGTGGTTGAGGGGAGCAAGGGCACAGAATGTACTCTGGGTGGGGGACTTCAATGTCCATCAAGAGTAGCTCGGTAGCACCACCTCTGACAGAGCCGGCCAAGTCCTGAAGGACATCGCTGCCAGTCTGGCCCTGCGACAGGTGGTGAGAGAACAAACACGAGGGAAAAACCTACGTGACCTCGTCCTCACCAATCTACCTGTCGCAGATGCATCTGTCCATGACAGAATTGGTAGCAGTGACCACCAGGACAGTTCTTCTGGAGACAAAGTCCTGTCTTCACACTGAGGACACCCTCCATCGTGTTGTGTGGCACTACCACCGTGCTAAATGGGATAGATTCAGAACAGAGCTAGCAGCTCAAAACTGGGCATCCATGAGATGCTGTGGGCCATCAACAGCAGCAGAATTGTATTCCACCACAATCTGTAACCTCATGGCCCGGCATATCCCTCACTCTACCATTACCATCAAGCCAGGGGACCATCCCTGGTTCAATGAGGAGCACAGAAGAGCATGCCAGGAGGAGCACCAATTGTATCTAAAAATGAGGTGCCAACCTGGGGAAGCTGCCACACAGGACTGCATGCATGCTAAACAGTGGAAGCAGCATGCTATAGACAGAGCTAAGCGATCCCACAATCAACAGATCAAAGCTCTGCAGTCCTGCCACATCCAGTTGTGAATGGTGGTGGACCATTAAACAACTAACGGGCGGAGAAGGCTGCAAGAATATCCCCATCCTCAATGATGATGGAGTTCAGCACGCAAGTGCAAAAGACAAGGCTGAAACGTATGCAACCATCTTCAGTCAGAAGTGCCAAGTGGTCCCCGACAACATCCTGGATATCGTGCTGAAGACTTGTGCACCAGAACTAGCTGTGCCACTAGCCAAACTGTTCCAGTACAGCTACAACACTGGCATCTACCCGACAATGTGGAAAACTGCCCAGGTATGTCCTGTCCACAAAAAACAGGACAAATCCAATCTGGCCAATTACCACCCCATCAGTCTACTCAATCATCAGCAAAATGATAGAAGGTGTCGTCGACAGTGTTATCAAGCGGCACTTACTCACCATAATCTGCTCACTGATGCCCAGTTTGGGTTCCGCCAGGACCACTCGGCGCCCGACCTCATTACAGCCTTGGTCCAAACATGGACAAAAGAGCTGAATTCCAGAGGTGAGGTGCGAGTGACTGCCCTTGACATCAAGGCAGCATTTGACTGAGTGTGGCATCAAGGAGCCCGAGTCAAACTGAAGTCAATGGGAATCGGGGGGGAAACTCTCCACTGGCTGGAGTCATCCCTAGCACAAAGGAAGATGGTTGTGATTGTTGGAGGTCAATCATCTCAGCCCCAGGACATCACTGCAGGAGTTCCTCAGGGCAGTGTCCTAGGCCCAACCATCTCCAGATGCTTCATCAATGACCTTCCCTCCAACATAAGGTCAGAAGTGGGGATGTTCGCTGATGACTGCACAGTGTTCAGTTCCATTCGCAACTCCTCACATAATGAAGCAGTCCATGCCTGCTTGCAGCAAGACCTGGACGACATTCAGGCTTGGGCTGATAAGTGGCAAGTAACAGTCGCACCACACAACTGTTATTTTCCTTACTCATTAGTTTAAGGCATATCTTCTTCGGCAGTCCCTCGGAACTGAGGATGACTTGCATCCACACTAAAAATGAGTTCTCAGGTGACTGATGAGTCCAATGCGGGTCCTACCGTCTCTGTCACGTGGGGCAGACGGTGGTTGAAGGGGCGGGCGGGTGGGGTGCTTGGGTTGACGTGCGCTCCTTCTGCTGTTTGCGCTTGGCTTCCGCTTGCTCCCAGCGAAGAGACTCGAGGTGTTCGGCGCCAATTTGTGCGGTCTTGGGCCAGGGATTCCCAGGTGTTGGTGTGGATGTTGCACTTTTTCAAGGAGGTTTTGAAGGTGTCCTTGAAGCATTTCCTCTGCCCACCTGGGCTCTCTTGCCGTGTCGGAGCTCCGAGTAGAGCGCTTGTTTTCGAGTTGCGTATCGGGCATGCGAACGATGTGGCCTGTCCATCGGAGCTGATCGAGCGTGGTCAAAGCTTCGATGCTGGGGATGTTGGCCTGAGCGAGAACACTGATGTTGGTGCGCCTATCCTGCCAATGGATTTGCAGGATCTTGCGGAGGCAGCGTTGGTGGTACCTCTCCAGTGCTTTGAGGTGCCTGCTGTACATGGTCCATGTCTCTGAAGCATACAGGAGGGCGGGTATCACTGCTGCTCTGTAGACCATGAGCTTGGTGCTGGGTTTGAGGTCCTGGTCTTCAAACACTCTTCCTCAGGTGACCAAAGGCTGCACTGGCACACTGAAGGCGGTGTTGGACTTCGTCACTCACTTAACCTATATATATCCCTTTGCAGACTCTTTGTGTCCTCCTTACAACTTGCTTTCCCACCTATCTTTGTATCATCAGCAAATTTGGCTACATTACACTCGGTCTCTTCATCCAAGCCATTAATATAGATTGTAAATAGTTGAGGCCCCAGCACTGATCCCTGTGGCACCCCACTAGTTACAGTTTGCCAACCTGAAAATGACCCATTTATCCCGACTCTCTGTTTTCTGTTAGTTAGCCAATCCTCTATCCATGCTAATATATTACCCTCAACACCATGAGCTCTTGTGCAGTAACCTTTTATGTGGCACCTTATTGAATGCCTTTTGGAAATCCAAATACACTACATCTACTGGTTCCCCTTTATCCACCCTGCTCATTACATCCTCAAAGAACTCTAATAAATTTGTCAAACACGATTTCCCTTTCATAAAACCATGTTGACTCTGCTTGATTGTATTATGATTTTCTAAATGTCCTGCTTTACTTCCTTAATAATGGATTCCAGCATTTTCCCAATGACAGATGTTAGCCTATAGTTTCTTGCTTTCTGTCTCCCTCCTTTCTTGAATATAGGCGTTACATTTGCTGTTTTCCTATCCGCTGGGACCTTTCCAGAGTCTAGGGAATTTTGGAAGATTACAACCGATGCATCCACTATCTCTGCAGCCACTTCTTTTAAGACCCTAAGATGCAGGCCATCGGGTCCAGGGGACTTGTCAGCCTTTAGTCCCATTAGTTTGCCTAGTACTTTTTCTCTAGTGATAGTTTTAAGTTCCTCCCTCCCTTTTGCCCCTTGATTTTTCACTATTATTGGGATGCTTTTAGTGTATTCTACCGTGAAGACAGATACAAAATATTTGTTCAAAGTCTCAGCCATTTCCTTGTTTCCCATTATTAATTCCCTAGTCTCATCTTCTAAGGGACCAACGTTTACTTTAGCTACTCTCTTCCGTTTTATATACTTGTAGAATCTCTTACTGTCTTTTTTTATATTTTTTGCTAGTTTATTCTCAATCTATTTTCTCCCTCTATTATTTTTTTAGCCATCCTTTGCAAGTTTCTAAAAATTTCCCAATCTTCTGGTCTACCACTAATCTCCGCAACATTGTATGCCTTTCCTTTCAATTTGATACCATCCTTAACTTCCTTAGTAAACCACAATGGTTTATCCTTTGTAACACTGTCATGGTAAACTTGACTAAATCTCCAATTGAGTGAATCTAAAAGGGACCAAATCTTACCATCATGCTTCGCTAGGACAAAGACTGGTTGCTGTGAGAACTTTGCAAAATAAACTGTTTGACTTGTAAGCTGTAAAAGCTGCCAATTGTCTTTCAACAGATATGGAAAACAAGCTTATTGAAGTTCTGTGGGAACAGACTATTGACCGTGAAATCGGTGCAATAACAGAACATCTTCAGACTATGGAATGTACCTAGCCTTGAAGGCCCACAGTTGCCTAACGAACTAGTGATGAGGGTCTGGGAAACAACTGTCGACCATTATGCCGTATAGTTAGGGCACACGTACGCAATGGGAGGGTTGCCAAATTTTGGGGTATAAAAGGTACTGTTTCAAAACATTCGGCACTGCAGTGGGGGCTATAGTCGATGGTGACAAAGTTAGTCATACGTCTAGTTCATCGTTGAATTGACCTTTCATCTGAGGAATAGTGTGTATGTGGTGTTGCTTATAATCACCTGAGCTTAAAGTAAATGATTTTAGATGCTTGCTTGTAATAAGTACATGAATTGAGTACATTTTGTATTCTGGTAATTACTTGTAACCTCTTGTTGATTTTTCACAGATTCATTGGGTTTTGTGTTGTCTGTTCCACGAGTCTGAACTCTATAAATGGTCAGACAATCAGAATGTCTTACACCTTCCCATAGAGTCTTTCTTTCTCACTGGAATATATCTTTATTGAGAGTTATGAAATATCTCCTTAAAAGTCTGCCACTGCTTATCTACCATCTTACTTTTTAATCTATTTTCCCAGTCCACTTTAGCCAACTCTGTCTTCATACCCTTGTAATTGCCTTTATTTAAGTTTAAGACCTAGTTTCAGACCCAAGTTTCTCACCCTCAAACTGAATGTGAAATTCTACCATGTTATGATCACTCTTCCCTAGAGGATCCTTTACTATGAGATCATTAATTAATCCTGTCTCATTACACATTACCAGATCTAAAATTGCCTGTTCCCTGGTTGGTTCCACAATGTATTGTTCTAAGAAACTGTCCTGAATATACTCTATGAACTCAAGGCTATCTTTGCCAATTTGATTTGTCCAATCTATATGAAGATTAAAATAGTCCACAATTATTGCAGTACCTTTCTTACAAGCCCCATTATTTCTTGATTTATACTCTGTCCCACAGTGTAGCTACTGTTATTAGGACAGGTGACCAAAAGCTTGGTCAAAGAGGTAGGTTTTAAGGAGCATCATAAAAGAGGAGAAAGAGGTAGAAGGGTGGAGAGGTTTAGGGAGGGAATTCCAGAGCTTAGGGCCGAGGCAGCTGAAGGCACGGCCATCAATGGTGGAGCGATTAAAATTGGGAATGCGCAAGCAGCCAGAATTGGAGAAGGACAGAGATCTCGGAGGGTTGTGGGGCTGGAGGAGATTACAGAGATAGGGAGAGGTGAGGCCATGGAGGGATTTGAAAACAAAGATAGAATTTTAAAATCAAGGCGTTGCTGGACCGGCAGCCAATGTAGGTCAGCGAGGGGGGAGGGGAGCGCAGGGGGAGGGGAGTATTTTGCTTTTGTGAAGTAACAGAGAGGGTTGACGAGGGTAACGCGGTTGATGTGTATATGGACTTTCAAAAGGTGTTTAACAAAGTACCACATAATAGACTTGTTAGCAAAATTAAAACCCATAGGATTAAAGGGACAGCATGGATACAAAATTGGCTGAGGGATAGAAATCAGAAAGATGTGGTGAATGGCTGTTTTTCAGAGTGGAGGGAGGTATACAGTGGTGTTCCCCCAGGGGCCGGTATTAGGACCACTGCTCTTTTTGAGATATATTAATGACCTGGACTTGACAATGGATAGACAGGGCATAATTTCAAAGTTTGCAGATGAAACAAAACTCTGAAATGTCGTAAACAGTGAGGAGTATAGTAACAGACTTTAGGAAAACAGATAGACTGGTGAAATGGGAAGACACGTGGCAGATAACATTTAACTCCGAGAAGTATGAAGTGATCATAGAATCTTACAGCACAGAAGGAGGCCATTGTGCCTGTGCCAGCTCTCTTAAAAGAGCTGTCCAATTTAGTCCCACACCCCAGTTTTTCCCCATAACCCTGTTCAAGTACATGTCCAATTCATTTTTGAAAGCTTCTATTGAATCTGATTCCACCACCCTTTCAGGCAGTGCATTCAGATCATAACAACCCTCTGTGATTAAAAATGTCTCCTCATCTCCCCTCTAGTTCTTTTGCCAATTATTTTAAATCTATGACCTCTGGTTACCGAACCATTTACCAGGGGAAATAGTTTCTTCCTACTTGCTCTATCGAAACCCCCGATAATTTTGAAAACCTCTATTAGGTCTCCCTGAACCTTCTCTGCTCTAAGGAGAACAAGCCCCGCTTCTCCAATCTCTCCACATAACTGAACTCCCTCATCCCTGGGATCATCCTGGTAAATCTCCTCTGCACCCTCTCCAGGGCCTTGACATCCTTCCTAAAGTGTGATGCCCAGAATTGGACACAATACTCCAGCTGAGGCCTAACCAGTAAAGGTTTAGCATAACTATCTTGTTTTTGTATTCAATGCCCCTATTTACAAAGCGAAGTATCCCCCACGCTTTCTTAACTGCCTTATCAACGTGCCCTGCCACCTTCAAGGATTTGTGAATATTCACCCCCAGGTCCCTCTGCTCTTGCACCCCCTCAACATCGTCCCATTTAGATTAGACTGCCTCTCCAGGCTGTTTCTCCCAAAGTGCATCATTTCACACTTCTCCACATTTCATTACATCTGCCAAACTTCAAAATTGCACTCCCTGGCCTGGAGTTTCCACTAGATTTTTTTCAGCGCAATACATTTTGGTAGGAAGAATGAGGAGATGCAAAATAAACTAAATGACACAATTTTAAAGAGGGGTGCAGGAACAGGGAAACCTGGGGGTGTCTGAACACAAATCTTTGAAGGTGGCAGGACAAACTGAGAAGGCTGTTAAAAAAGCATATGTGATCCTTGGCTTTATTAATAGAGGAATAGAGTACAAAAGCAAGGAAATTCTGCTAAACAGTGAGTGGTTAGGCCTCAGCTGGAATATTGTGTTCAGTTCTGGGCAGCACACTTTAGGAAGGATGTCAAGGCCTCGGAGAGGGTGCAGAGAGATTTACTGGAATGGTACCAGGGTTGAGGGATTACAGTTACGTGGATAGACTGGAGAAGCTGGGGTTGTTCTCCTTAGAGCAGAGAAGGCTAAGAGGAGAATTGATGGAGGTGTTTAAAATCATGTAGGGTTTAGATAGAGTAAATAAAGAGAAACTGTTTCTAATGGCTGAAGGATTGATAACCAGAGGGCACAGATTTAAGGTGATTGACAAAAGAACCAGAGGCGACATGAGGAAACATTATTTTACAGCGAGTTCTGAGCTGGAATGCATGTGGAAGCAGATTCAATAGTAACATTCAAAAGAGAATTGGTTAAATACTTGAAGGGTAAACAAAATGACCGGTGTCTGGAGAGTGGGATAAATTGGATAGCTCTTTAAAAGAGCCGGCTCCATGGGGCAAACGGCCAACTTCTGCACTTTCATTGCATGTGCTGAGGCAGAGACAGGCTAAACAATAACTGCAAATAGGTACAAAAGCAAAATACTGCAGACGCTGGAAATCTGAAATAAAAACAGAAATTTCAGGAAATACTCAGCAGGTCCGGCAGCTTCTGTGGAGGGAGAAACCGAGTTAAATGTTTCAGGTCAATGACCCTTCGTCAGAACTGGGAAAAGTTCGAGTGAAATCACACCTGCGCCCCTTTCTACATTTCACAATTTTGCTATTAACCGTGATCAGTGGGGACATCCCTTCGTAGACGGGGCTCAGCACAGACAACAACAACTGCCATTTAGAAAGCACCCTTAACGCAGTCAAACATCCCAAGGCGCTTCACAGGAGCGATTATCAAACAAAATTTTACACTGGGTCACAAAGGAGATATTAGGACATGTGACCGTCTTTCGGATAAGACGTTCCGACATTACAACAGTGACTGCCCTTCATCGGCTGTGAAGCACTTTGGGTCGTGATAGGCGCTCTATAAATGCTCGTCTTTCTTATCACTGAGATCTTTATATCTGCACTCCTCTAATTCGGGCCTCTTGATCACCCCCGATTTCCATCGCTCCACCATTGGCGGCCGTGCCTTCAGCTGCCTGGACCCTAAGCTCTGAAATTCCCGCCCTAAATCTCTCCGCCTCTCTCTCTCCTCTTTAAGACGCTCCTTAAAACCGACCTCTTTGACCAAGCTTTTGGTCGCCTGTCCTAATATCTCATTATGTGCTGCACTGTCGGCGGTGCCGTCTTTCGGATGAGACGTTAAACTGAGGCCCCGTCTGCTCTCTCAGGTGGATGTAAAAGATCCCTTGGCCACTATTTCGAAGAAGAGCAGGGGAGTTCTCCCCGGTGTCCAGGCCAATATTTATCCCTCAAAAACAGATTATCTGGTCATTATCACATTGCTGGTTGTGGGAGCTTGCTGTGCACAAATTGTGACTGCCGTGTTTCCCACATTACAACAGTGACTCCACTTCATTGGCTGTAAAGCGCTTTGAGACGTCTAGTGGTTGTGAAAGGCGCTATAGAAATGCAAGTCTTTCTTTTATTGTCGAATTGTGTTTGCTAATCGCTCCTGTGAAGCACCTTGGGACGTGTTGCTGCATTAAAGGCGCTATATAAATGCAAGTTGTTGTTGTTACTGTGAACTACGTTAGCAGTGTTCTTGGGTTGTTTTTCCACATCATTTATCCACCTCCATTTGTGGGAGTTTTCAGAATTCCAATAAAGTGCTACTGAAATGAAAAACAGCCTCTCTCAGTTACAGCGGTCTGTGTGGGGCTCTCACATTCAGCACTGGGCCAAAGAGCTAGCCACGGGATGAATAAATTACAGGAAAAGGACAGGGTTTAAGAAAACATTTAAAAAATATAAATACAGAGGAAACAGACTGCCTCACAAGCGATGAACAATCAATTTAATGGTTAAAATGTGGAACTCGCTACCACAGGGAGTAGTTGAGGCGAATAGCACAGATCCATTCAAGAGGAAGAAAGAAAAGACTTGCATTTCTATAGCGCCTTTCATGTCCATAGGATGTCCCAAAGCACTTTACAGCCAATGAAGTACTTTTTGGAGTGTAGTCACTGTTGTAATGTAGAAAACGGGCAGCCAATTTGTGCACAGCAAGCTCCCACAAACAACAATGTGATAATGACCAGATAATCTGTTTTTGCGATGTTGGTTGAGGGATAAATATTGGCCAGGATACACCAGGGAGAACTCCCCTGCACTTCTTCGAAATAGTGCCATGAGATCTTTTATGTCCACCTGAGCCTCCAGTTTAATGTCTCATCCGAGGGGACGGCACTTCTGACAGTGCAGCACTCCCTCAGCACTGCACTGGAGTGCCAGCCTAGAATTTGGTGCTCAAGTCTCTGGAGTGGGACCTGAACCCACGACCTTCATGACCTCAGAGACGAGGGTGCTACCCACTGAACCACAGCTGTCACAAAGCTAGCTAAACACATGAGGGAGAAAGGAATAGGAGGTTATGCTGAAGAGAGGTGGGGAGAAGGCTCGTGTGGAGCATAAACGCCGGCATAGACCACTTGGGCCGAACGGCCTGTTTCTGTGCTGTACAGTCTATGTAATCTTGCTCTAGAAAGTGTCCATCACATTGTTCATTGTGGAGATCATTCACGTTCATTAAGGTGAGGATTCGAATTAGCACAACACCTGTGTGACTCACAGAATTTCTATGCATCAATTCGTTTGATCTACTAATTTTTCGATGATCTCCTGTGACATTGCTCATAGGTAGTGTGGGATCTGGAGCACGTGGGGCAATGTTCCTTCACTAAGGTGGTGCTGTCTTCCCACTTGCCTGTTCCTTGAAGAGCCCTTAGTCAGGTACTCCCAAAGCAGGAGAGACTGGATAAAGTGGGGAGACTCCCTGTGTAACGAGGTGGGCATCTCAAGGTCAAACGGAAGCGAATTACTGTGGCTGAGGAAAGTCTCCGGGTCAGAAAAAAACAGAAGGAAATGACTGGCTTTTTATCTCATTTTTTTGTAATGCTTTTTGTTTGAAAGATTGTGGTTGGTTTATGAAAATTGAGCTCATCGGATGCAAATGTCACATACAGTTTGCATACGTAACACTTCCAAGTGTGACAGACAAGCTAGCTACAAGAGTTTGACCTTGATAGGCTGACCTTGATAACCTATCAACAACAACAACAACTTGTATTTATATAGCACCTTTAACGCAGTAAAACATCCCAAGGCGCTGCACAGGAGTATTTTAAGACAAACAATTTGACACCGAGCCACATAAGGATAAATTAGGGCAGGTGACCAAAAGCTTGGTCAAAGAGGTCGGTTTTAAGGAGCGTCTGAAAGGAGGAGAGAGAGGTAGCGAGGCGGAGAGGTTTAGGGAGGGAATTCCAGAGCTTAGGGCCTAGGCAACAGAAGGCCCGGCCACCAAAGGTTGAGCGATTATAATCAGGGATCCTCAAGAGGGCAGAATTAGAGGAGCGCAGATATCTCGGGGTTGTGGGGCTGAAGGAGATTACAGAGATAGGAAGGGGTGAGGCCCTGGAGGGAATTGAAAACAAGGATGAGAATTTTGAAATCGAGGCGCTGCTTAACCGGGAGCCAATGTAGGTCAGCGAGCACAAGGGGGTGATGGGCGAACGGGACTTGGTGCGAGTTAGGACATGGGCAGCCCAGTTTTGGATGACCTCAAGTTTACATAGGGTGGAATGTGGGAGGCCAGCCAGGAGTGCGTTGGAATAGTCAAGTCTAGAGGTAACAAAGGCATGGATGAGGGTTTCAGCAGCGATTGAGCTGAGGCAAAGGGCGGAGACGGGCGATGTTACGGAGGTGGAAATAGGCGGTCTTTGTTATGCTGCGGATGTGTGGTCGGAAGCTCATTTCAGGGTCAAATATGACACCAAGGTTGCGAACAGTGTGGTTCAGCCTCAGACAGATGTTAGGGAGAGGGATGGAGTCCGTGGCTGGGGAACGGAGTTTGTGGCGGGGACTGAGACAATGGCTTCGGTCTTCCCAATATTTAATTGGAGAAAATTTCTGCTCATCCAGTACTGGATGTCGGATCAGCAGTCTGACAATTTAGACACCGTGGAGGGGTCGAGAGAGGTGGTGGTGAGGTAGAGCTGGGTGTCGTCAGCGTACATGTGGAAACTGACGCTGTATTTTCGGATAATGTCGCCAAGGGGCAACATGTAGATGAGAAATAGGAGGGGGCCAAGGATAGATCCTTGGGGGACACCAGAGGTAACGGTGCAGGAGTGGGAAGAGAAGCCATTGCAGGGAATTCTCTGGCTACGATTAGATAGATAAGAATGGAACCAGACGAGTGCAGTCCCACCCAGCTGGACGATGGTGGAGAGGCGTTGGAGAAGGATGGAGTGGTCAACCGTGTCAAAGGCTGCAGACAAGTCAAGAAGGACGAGGAGGGATAGTTTACCTTTGTCACAGTTACAAAGGATGTGCTCATGCAGTGCCTCTGGAGAGTCCTCATAATGTTCGGGAATTCAGACTATCTCGACCCGATTCCCCTCCCACTTCTCCCCACTTGTCCCAATCTCTCCTTAATTCCCGCCCATCCCCCATCCATATCCCCTCTTTTCCCGCTCTCCTTAAAGAAAGACTTGCATTTATATAGCTCCTCAGGACGTCCCAAAAGCACTTTGCAACAAATAAAGTACTTTTGAAGTGATGTCATTGTTGTGATGTAGGAAACGCGACAGCCAATTTGCGCACAGCAAGCTCCCACAAAAAGCAATGTGATAATGACCAGATAATCTGTTTTTTTAGCGATGTTGGTTGAGGGATATATCCCACCCCCCTCCCCGCAGTCTCACCACTTTACCCGGTCTCTCCTCAATTGCCCCAGGCCCTGTCTCAGCGCCTTCTATCTCATGAATCATGTCTATAAAAACACTAGTGCTAAATTAGTAAGCAGAGAAGGCCATCTTGCTGACCGCTCCATTTTGTACGCCTTGACAGTTCTATCTCTTTAACCCCAATTCCCTGCCTTTATTTCCTCTATAACCACTAATACCGATCGCCCCTTTTAAACACCGGAATTAACTTCTCATCTGTGGCCATTGGGAGCTGTGTGAGGTTGTATCACGAGTGTTGCATGCACTGCCACTCTAGGCAGGTCCACGCTGTGTTAGCTGTGGCTCAGTGGGCAGCACTCTCACCTCCGACTCAGAAGATCATGGTTACAAGCCCCACTCCAGATACTTGAGCACAAAAATCTAGGCTGACACTCCCAGTGCAGTGCTGAGGAAGTGCTGCACTGTCGGAGGTGCCGTCTTTCAGATGAGACGTTAAACCGAGGTCCACGTCTGCTCTCTCAGGTGGCCTTAAAGGATCCCATGACACTATTTCGAAGAAGAGCCAGGGGAGTTCTCCCCGGTGTCCTGGCCAATATTTATCCCTCAATCAACATCACTGAGCCGCCTTCTTGAACCGCTGCGGTCCGTGTGGTGAAGGTAAGCCCACAGTGCTGTTAGGGAGGGAGTTTCAAGATTTTGACCCAGTGATGATGAAGGAATGGCGATATATTTCCCAGTCAGGATGGTGTGTGACTTGGAGGGGAACTTGGAGGTGGTGTTCCCATGCGCCTGGCTGCCCTTGTCCTTCTAGGTGGAAGAGGTTGCGGGTTTGGGAGGTGCTGCCGAAGAAGCCTTGGCGAGTTGCTGCAGTGCATCTTATAGATGGTACACATTGCAGCCACGGTACGCCGGCGGTGGAGGGAGTGAATGTTTAAGGTGGATGGGGTGTCAATCAAACGGTCTGCTTTGTCCTGGATGGTGTCGAGCTTCTTGAGTGTTGTTGGAGCTGCACTCATCCAGGCAAGTGGAGAGTATTCCATCACACTCCTGACTTGTAGATGGTGGAAAGGCTTTGATTCCCCACTTGCATTCCACTCTAGTGTAACTTCCTTTTAAGAACATGTACAAAACATAACGGCACAGAAGGAGGCCATTCGGCCCATCGAATCCGTGCCGGCTCTCTGTACAGCAATCCAGTCAGTCCTGTTCCCCGCAGCCCTGCAAGTTTATTTCTCTCAAGTGCCTAGCCCTGTCGACCAGCAATCTCTCCCCGCCCAGCTCCCAGCGACTTTCACCAAACAGCTGGTAAATAGGATAGCAAAATACTGCGGATGCTGGAAATCCGAAATAACAACAGAAAACGCTGGAAAAACTCAGCAGGCCAGGCAACATCCGTGGAGAAAGAGAGTTGGCAACATCCGTGGAGAGAGAAAAATAGGAATTGGAAAAGAAAACACCATTATGCAAAGTAGAGAGCGCTGAGGCATTATGGGATCCATCGTACGGGAAATGGAGAAGACAGTCGTAGGGCACATGTCAACCACAGCAGAGCGGAACCCTCGGTTGAACAAATGGGTATTCGCTGATGGTAAGCGGAACCCTCGGTTGAACAAATGGGTATTCGCTGATGGTAAATTAAAACGCTGCTGTTTCAATTGTCTATCTTTCTATGTAATGGGTTGCAGGGCCGGGCAGATCGCTGCACTGCGGCATCCCACAAAGTAGGCGGGTCACCACGAGGGCGACCTTTACCCGCTCAAAAATTCCTCTCGCACAAGGCGGCGAGGACCCGGGCGTCACCCCGGACCGTTATTTTCCTTACTCATTAGTTTAAGGCATACAGAAGAATCGGCGCGGCCGAGACCAGTGCCCGGACACTCCCGCTCACAGTCAGGGTGAGTCCGCCACCACATGGCCCCGAGCGGCCCGATCCGTGTCTACCAGCACTCGCTCCTCGCTCAGCTGCCAGCGGCCCTTTCTCCAAACAACTGGTAATTAAATTGGGAAAAGAGAACGCCATTATGCAAAGTAGCAAGCGCTGCAGCATTATGGGATCGCTTCTTCAGGTGCGTGTTGTCGGACCGCAGGAGATTGTGGGAGTTGTAGTTCTTTCCTCAGCTGCAGGCTTTGAGTTCAGTTTTATACTGTCTCTCACTGCCTTTGCTGGCCAAGTGTCATGTACAGGTCTTCACCAAATACATTTTTGAACACCTCCCACTGTTACATAGGAACAGGAGCAGTTTATTCAGCCCCTGGAGCCTGTTACATCATTCAATGAGATCATGATTCTGCTATTCCCATTTACAAGTCCTCTCGACCCATATTTTGTTTCTTTACTTATCGCATTACCATCTCCTTTTGCCTTACACCACCATACTTTTTGTCATTTAATCTCTCCTGCCTTCCACCCTATCACAGACCTTCCCTTTTGTTCTTTCCTCCCCTTCACCCCATACACAGAGAGAGAAATGGCCCTCTTCTCAGATCACACCTCAGCCTTCTCCTTTTTGGAAAAAGAGCCCCAGCTGGTTCAAACATTCCTGATAGTTATAACCTCTCAGTTCTGGTATTCTAGTAAATCTTTTTGGCTGTGTTTATTTGCAACACCAATGGGTTGGACCAGCTTTCTGATTGGTGCCTTTGGAGGCAAGACACACCCAACAGTTTGTCTACAATGTGTAATTTGATCCAGTCTTGTCTCACAGCCTACAGAAAGTGGTTCTGTAGTTAGCTTTGTGATGATCCTCTGTTATCTAGTGTACAGCAATTGTAATTATAGTTGTCCTTGGCTGGTAAAATAAAAGACTTTATACTCTAATTAGTGCGTTAGTTACTTCTTTGGAGTTTTATGTTTTTTTCCTTCTGGAAGTGATAAAAATGCTTTAATCCAAGGTCAAGACTACAACTTTAAGAAACACTCAATAAAATAGGAAATGGAAAACAAGAAGTGCAAATACTCAATGGCCTCTGGATCTCAGGTGGTGCTACTTTCGCAGGAAGCTAGTAAGGATTTGTTAGTCAATAAATGAGTGGGTCCAGATGTGTGGGGCATGTGTGTGGGGTGTGTGTTTAACCAACCTTCTGACACACCAGCGAGTTCACACTGTGTAGAGGCTGTTCACCTGCTCCATATGTGGAAAGAGATTGACTCAGTCATCCGGTTGGCTGAACATGATCCACGTCTAACAGAGGGGGAGAGAATGTGATCAGTCTTCCCATCCGGATCGTTTTCACTCTCATTCCCACCCCCCCCCCCCCCCCTTTAGACCTGGATCATGTTCTACCCCGATCCCAACTGTTCTCTCCGTGCACCAGAACAGCTGAAATTGCCCCAGCCTCGGCCCACCCTTGATCCAGGGTCAGTCACTCCCACTTGCAAAGGTCCACTGTGATTATTTGCACAATCTTCTGCGCATGTGCCCATATGGGGAGGGGCAGGACCTAAACAACGTCCTGGGGTTTGGGGGTGTCGGGGCTCTAGGCCCTGCTCGCTCTGCCACTTCTCGTGCTGCCTGGCCCGGCATGGGGTTCACGCGCAGCTCCTGGGTGCTGCCATTACCAAACATATGCTCGCAAATGCACCTGCTGATCGCTCCGGCCGCGCCACACTCGGTTCCGGCCTGAACCTGCTATCCAATCTGCAACAATCCAGAGCTACAAACTCCAGGGAAACCTTAGGAACCAGCACATGAGCAAAACACCCGCACACCACACACCACACACCACCCACCACACAGTTTGTCAGGGATTCCGCAGCTCTTCCACTGAACTTGCATCAGATTGTAAATCCACTCCTTTCCAACTACATTTAAAATCAGCTTAATTTTATGTACTACCTATAGACACACATCTTTTATTTGTACCAGTTACTGATACAAAAGTCTATAGATTTGTGACTAAAGCACCAATAACTTCACAATTAATGTACTTTTTAATTATTCTTTTTAATACTTCTTAACCTGTCCCATTACCATCTCGTCTTGCCTTGAGCATCTCTTAATGTCTCTACTTACCATAGTTATTCCTCCCCCCAGCCTCCCCCTTGCCTTTTTATCTGTTTCAAAGATGGAACTGAGGTTCTCGGGGTAAATTTTGATAAAGCAGTTCGGGAGCATTTAAACTAGTATGGCAGGGGGCTAGAAACCCATGTAGTGAAATAGAGGAAAGTGAAAGGCAGACAGAAATAAATGGTAAAAAGGAGAGGAACAAAAAACAAAGGGCCAAACTAATTCATAAAAAATGTGAGCATAAAAAAAGCCTGAGGGTTTTATACCTTAATGCGAGAAGCATCAGGAACAAGGTAGATGAATTAGCTGTGGAAATAGAGGTTAATAATTATGATCTAATTGGGATTACGGAAACATGGTTGCAGGGTGAGCAGGGCTGGGAGCTTAACATACAGGGGTATTCAGTATTTAGGAAGGATCGACAAAAAAGAAAGGGAGGAGGGGTAGCATTGCTGGTAAAAGAGGGGATAAATGCAATTGAAAGGAAGGATATTAACTCAGTTAATACAGAATCTATATGGGTGGAGCTAAGAAATAGCGAGGGGCGAAAAACATTAATAGGAGTGGTATATAGGCCTCCAAATAGTAAAATAGAGGTTGGGGAGGGCATCACGAGGGAAATTAGAGAAGCGTGCAATAAGAGCACAGCTGTCATCATAGGTGACTTTAACTTACATATAGATTGGACTAGCCTAATCAGTAAAAATAATGAGGAGGAGGAATTCCTTGAGTGTTTAAGGGATGGTTATCTGGATCAATATGTCGAGGAACCAACTCGGGAACAGGCTATATTGGACTGGGTACTGTGCAATGAGAAGGGACTAATTAGTAATCTTGTTGTACGGGGACCCTTGGGTCAGAGCGATCATAACATGATCGATTTCTCACTCGAAATGGAGAGCGAAGAAATTGACTCAGAGACTCAGGTCCTGAATTTAAACAAGGGGAATTATGATGCCATTAGACGGGAACTGAGTAGGTCTGATTGGACAACGTTCCTGGGAGGACTGGAGGTAAATAAACAATGGCAAGCATTTAAAGATAGAATGACAAAATTGCAAAAATTGTTTATACCAATCTGGCATAAAAGGAAATCTAAAAAGGTGACTCAACCGTGGATAACAGGGGAAATTAGAGACAGCATAAAATCCAAAGATAGGGCGTATAAAATAGCCAAAAAACGCGCCAGAGCGGAAGATTGGGAACAGTTTAAGATAGAGCAAAGGAGGGCAAAGGGCTTAATCAAGAAGGGCAAAATAGCTTACGAAAGCAAGCTGGCGGAAAATATAAAAACTAACTCCAAAAGCTTTTATAAGTATATCAAGAGGAAAAGACTGGTGAAAACCAAAGTTGGTCCATTGCAGTCAGATACGGGGGAATATATAATGGGAAATAAGGAAATGGCAGACCAACTAAATGCATACTTTGGGTCAGTCTTTACGAAGGAAGACACAAAAAACCTCCCTGGGATATCGGGAAAAATAGGGACATTGGCAAAGGAGGAACTGACGCAAATCAATATCTCTAAGGATATGGTGTTAAGGAAGCTAAAGGGATTGAAGGCGGACAAATCCCCAGGGCCTGATAACATGCATCCTAGGGTACTGAAGGAGGTGGCCCTAGAGATAGCGGATGCACTAAGCATGATTTTTCAGAATTCATTAGACTCGGGAACAGTGCCCATGGATTGGAGGGTAGCTAACGTTACCCCACTATTCAAAAAGGGGGGTAGGGAAAAAGCAGGTAATTACAGACCTGTAAGCCTTACATCAGTTGTGGGCAAAATGCTGGAGTCCATCATTAAGGATGAAATAGCCGAGCACTTAGCAAATGGGGACAGGATAGGACAGAGTCAACATGGATTTACAAAGGGTAAATCGTGCTTGACTAATCTATTGGAATTTTTTGAGGGAGTAACTGGTAAAATAGATGGGGGAGAGCCAGTAGATGTGGTGTACCTGGACTTCCAAAAGGCCTTCGATAAGGTCCCACATAAAAGATTAGCATGGAAAATTGAAGCTCATGGGATAAAGGGGAAAGTATTGACGTGGATAGAGAACTGGCTGTCAGATAGAAAACAGAGAGTTGGAATAAACGGCTCATTTTCTGAATGGCAGGCAGTAACAAGTGGGGTACCACAGGGATCTGTCCTGGGTCCCCAGCTGTTCACAATTTATATTAATGACCTGGATCAGGGAGTCGAATGCAGCATTTCCAAATTTGCAGACGACACTAAACTAGGAGGGGGGGTGGGCTCAGAGGAGGAGACCAGGAAGCTCCAGAGCGATTTGGACAGACTGGGTGATTGGGCGGATAAATGGCAGATGCACTATAATGTGGACAAGTGCGAAGTTATCCACCTTGGGTGCAGGAACGGGAGGGCAAATTATTATTTAAATGGCAATAAATTGGGAGAGGGGGAAGTACAGAGAGACCTGGGTGTTCTTGTACACCAGTCACTGAAGGCGAGCATGCAGGTGCAACAGGCGGTCAAGAAGGCAAACGGTATGCTGGCCTTCATAGCAAAAGGGTTGGAATACAGGAACAGGGATACCTTGCTGCAGCTGTACAGGGCACTGGTGAGACCACACCTCGAGTACTGTGTACAGTTTTGGTCGCCTCATCTGAGGAAAGATGTTCTTGCCATGGAGGGGGTGCAGCGGCGATTCACCAGGCTGATACCAGGAATGGCGGGATTGACCTATGAGGAGAGACTATGTAGTTTAGGGATGTACACACTGGAGTTTAGAAGATTGAGAGGGGACCTCATAGAAGTGTATAAAATTCTGACAGGTCTAGACAGATTAGATGCAGAAGGAATGTTTCCCTTGGCGGGTGAGAACAGAACTAGAGGACATAATTTAAGGATAAGGGCTAAACCATTTAGGACAGAAATGAGGGGGAATTTCTTCACTCAGAGAGTGGTGAACCTGTGGAACTCATTGCCACAGAGGGCAGTGTACGCCAGCTCATTAAATATATTTAAGAGGGAATTAGATATATTTCTACAGGCAAAAGGGGTTAAGGGTTACGGAGAGAAGGCGGGGACGGGATACTGAATTGAAGGATCAGCCATGATCTCATTAAATGGCGGAGCAGGCTCGAAGGGCCGGATGGCCTACTCCTGCTCCTATCTTCTATGTATCTATGTATCTATGTATTTCCTGCTTTTTTCTCAGTTCTGACGAAGGGTTTCGACCTGAAACGTTAACTCTGTTTCTCTCTCCACGGATGTTGCCTGGCCTGCTGAGTTTTTCCAGTGTTTTCTGTTGTTGTTTCATGTTCTTGATTGTATTTGTAGATGGAGTCATATTACTTAATGATAATATTATGTAACTATTTCTTTGCCACTCATATATAACTTTTATTATATAATTGTACAGTAAAGATTCAACACCCACTATGTTAGATTGAACTTAAAATTTAATGTGGCCAGGGTCCCTTTAAGGATACCAGCTTAAAACATGTCATGAGTGATGTCACCAGACCTGCTCCATCTCATTGGGTCGGGTAACGTGCTGGGCGGTGTGGAAGTGCATTTTTGTCTCGGACACAAAATGGCTTCCTAGACACAAAGAGTGATACAAAATGGCCGACTCTGACTTGTTTGGGAAAAGAAAGAAGTTGTTTATGACTTCTCATGGAGATGAATTTAAACTTTGCAGACTATGTTGTTTTCATAGTACAGAACAAAAAGGCTTCTTCTAATCAACTTGAGATAACCAAGGACTAGTGAAGTAAACAGCCAGATGCCTTGGCCTTGGTGGGAGAAGAAGAACAGACAGACTCCAATTACTGTAGAGATTAGCTAGTCTCATCGTAAGGCATTTCTATTTTTCTTAACTTTTAACTTAGCTTACCTTAAACAACATGTCATGTGATATGGAAAGCTTGTATTATCAGTGTATAAGAATGTTCCATTTTCTGTGATTTTTCAGTGTGTCATCGTAGCTATTTGACTACAGGTTGCATTCTCCTTGCAAGCAAGTAAATAATAAAGCCTGCCTTGACGATACTTTATGTTTCAAGAGTCTTACTCGGAAGTCGAAACTTCGACAGCGGGCTTAATAGGCCCCATTAAGGTCAGTTCATTCGATACAGTGGGATGGAGCCAGCAGCGAGGTCGGGACCCACCATGGACACCGCCAGGTCTGAACCTGCCCAGGTAAGGAAAATTCCAGCCAATATAATTCTATGACTTTAAAATGGGGACTGAACTACATCAGGCCAAGGAAATACTCAGATTTAAACTAAACTTCATAACAGAATTTCATTTGTTCCCTAAAAAAACATGTGTAAGGAATAAATGAATATAATTATTGATCTGTGCTCTCTTTTAATTTCTATCAGGGCTTCTACTGAAACAACAGGAACCTTCTTGACAAATACAAAAATAGCTGTAACCACCCAAGTCTTAGGCCCACCCTCGATACAGGGTCAGTCTGCTCCCACTTACAGTCATGGTGACTTTTATTATTCAATTGTTTTCTTGTCCCAACACATGGAATGAGCTCTGATCATCAGATTGATTCCCAGCTCACTGACATCTCAATGTCTGGTCATTGACCGACAGGCTCCGGGCACTGACGGTCTCCCCGGGGCATTCTGGGATTGCCTGGCCCCCCGGAGCATTCTGGGAATGCCTGCCCACACCCCCCCCCCCCCCCCACAGGGCATTCTGGGATTGCTTGGCACCCCAGGGAATTCTGGGAATGCCCGCCCCCCCCCCACCCCAGGGCATTCTGGGATTGCTTGGCACCCCAGGGCATTCTGGGACTGACCGGCCACAGGGGCATTCTGGGACTGCCCACACCCCGGGGCATTCTGGGACTGCCCACACCCCGGGGCATTCTGGGATGGCCCAGACCCCGGGGCATTCTGGGATTGCCCGGCCCCCTGGGGCATTATGGGACTGCCCGGCCCCCCCCAGGGCATTCTGGGACTGACCGGCCACCGGGGCATTCTGGGATAGCCCGCCCCCCGGGGCATTCTGGGATTGCACGGCCCCCCGGGGCATTCTGGGACTGCCAGGCCCCCCCGGGGCATTCTGGGACTGCCAAGTACATTTGCATTTCTCGCTTCTCACCGCGGGTATGGGGGAGGGGGATTGTTCCAATAGATTCATCATCAAGGGCAGAGAGACCGACACACACACGCACACACAGAGAGAGACACTCACCCCTCATCAGATCACCCTTCAGTCTTCTCTTTTCTGGAAAAGGAGCCCCAGCCTGTTCACTCTTTCATGAAAGGTCTAACCTCTCAGTTCCAGTATCAGCCTTGTCAATCTTTTTTGCACCTTCTCCAGTGCCCCTATAGCCTTTTAATAATTTGCAGACGATACAAGAATCGGCCATGTGGTTGATAGTGAGGACAAAGCTGTAGACTGCAGGAAGATATCAATGGACAGCTCAGGTGGGCAAAAAGTGGCAAATGGAATTCAATCCGGAGAAGTGTGTGGCAATGCATTTGGGGAGGGCTAACAAGGCGAGGGAATACACTGGGCCAAAAATTCGGCCCTTCCCGGGTGAGTACACAGTCCGTACTCACCCATAATGCGTCCCGAAGTGCCGGTTTCCTGCATGCACTGCGCATGCGTGGGAAACCGGAACTTCCGGTATGGTGAAGGGGGCGGTTCCTAAGTGAACCGCGTGCGCACTACAGGCTGTGCGCACGCAGCACACTTAGATTTTTTTCAGGTTTCTACGCGAGGGTAAGTAGTGAAGAAACTACTCTATTAAAAAGGAGGCACAGGATCCGTTTTCAACAAGGTAAGTGGTTAATTAAGTATAATTTAAATTTTTTTTCAACAGGTTTATCTTTTTTAGATACTTTAAAGAAAGGTAAGTTTATTTTTATCACTTTTAAAAAGTATTTTAATTTTTTCAAAAATTAAAATTTTTGTTTAAAGTGGTTAATTTATTTAACTTATAGTTATTTTATAAATGTGATGGTTTTTTAAAAATTTATTTTAAGTTTAGCTGTTCTTTTGGGGCCGATTTCAATTCACAGATTTGACAGGAAATCTATGAATGAAAGATGGTCTGCTGCCATTGGCTCTCCATGGCCCACGTGATCCCAGGGGATCGCATCGCACTAACTGCGCCCCTGGAACACGCACGCACTGCGCGCCGGCTCTTGGAGCAGGACCAGGAGCTGAAGTTCCCGTGGGCCCAAAACACAACGGCAGGCGCGGTAGGTAAGAGCGCGCACGATCCTTACCCCCGCGGCAAGCCGGAGGCGAATTTCTGGGCCATTATAAATGGTAGGATACTGAGAAGTGTAGAGGAACAGAGGGACCTTGGAGTGCATGTCCACAAATCCCTGAAGGTAGCAGGACAGGTAGTTAAGGTGGTTAAGAAGGCATACGAGATACTTTCCTTTATTAGCCAAGGCATAGAATATAAGAGCAAGGAGGTTTTGCTAGAACTGTATAAAACACTAGTTAGACCACAGCTAGAGTACTGCGTACAGTTCTGGTCACCACATTACAGGAAAGGTGTGATTGCACTAGAGAGGGTACAGAGGAGATTTACGAGGATGTTGCCTGGGCTGGGGAATTTTAGCTATGAGGAAAGATTGGATAGGCTGGAGTTGTTTTCTTTGGAACAGAGGAGGCTGAGGAGAGACTTGATTGAGGTGTATAAAATTATGAGGGACCTAGATAGAGTGGATAGGAAGGACCTATTTCCCTTAGCAGTGAGGTCAATAACCAGGGGGCATAGATTTAAAGTAATTGGTAGAAGGATTAGAGGGGAGTTGAGGAGAAATTTATTTCACCCAGAGGGTGGTGGGGGTCTGGAACTCACTGCCTGAAAGGGTGGTAGAGGCAGAAACCCTCGTCACATTTAAAAAGTACTTGGATATGCACTTGAAGCGCCGTAACTTACAAGGCTACGGACCAAGAGCTGGAAAGTGGGATTAGGCTGGATAGCTCATTTTCAGCCGGCACAGCTATGATGGGGCGAATGGCCTCCTTCTGTGCCATAACTTTCTATGATTCTATGAATATGGCGACCAGAACTGTGCACAGTACTCCAAGTGTGATCTAACCAAGGTTCGATACAAGTTTAACATAACTTCTCTGCTTTTCAATTCTATCCCTCTAGAAATAAACCCTAGTGCTTGGTTTACATTTTCATGGCCTGATTAACCTGTGTTGCTAGTTTTAGTGATTTGTGTATCTGTACCCCCAGATCCTCTTATTTTCCAAGTAGTACGTGACCTCCGTGTTCCTCCTATCAAAATACATCACCTCACACTTAGCTGTATTGAAATTAATTTGCCAATTACACAGTAATGCCAACACCATCTCATAAATCATGAGACAAACTTTTTAAAAATCATGAAATTTGGTAAGAAATCAGGAGTTGCTATTTTCAGAGGGCAGTTAAGTGTCAACCACATTGCTGTGGGTCTGGAGTCACATATAGGCCAGACCGGGCAAGGACGACAGATTTCCTTCCCTAAAGACATTAGTGAAGCAGATGGGTTTTTATGACAATCCGATAGTTTCATGGTCACCATTACTGATACTAGCTTTTTATTCCAGTTTTATTTAATTAACTGAATTTAAATTCCCCAGCTGCCGTGGTGGGATTTGAACTCACGTCTCAGGATCATTAGGTCAATGGCTTCTAGGGTTATTAATCTAGTAACATAACCACTACACCACTGTACCCTTAAACATAAACCAATATAGATTGAGAGTTGGTTTATAAACCTCATTAGTGCCTTTATTTAATCACTAACAGGTCACAGCTCTTTACAAAAACTGTATCACTGCATCTGAAAATGCTTTACATTTCACCTGGTGCCGAGACATCCATCACACAATGCTGTCCCTGCAGCTGCCAACCAAAGGTAAATTTTGGGGGAAAAAATTAAAAAAACACCTTCCCATGGAGGCAGGAGGCGCAGCCAGTGTCAGCAGCTCGCCCCGAGCATGTGGCTACAGCCCAAGGACCGGTTTCTATTGATCCTCCGGCCTTTTGCTGCCGAGGCCCCCACCCGTGTTATAAAAAATTCAGGGACCCCTGTAGCACAATTGAGTTCTTCTTTCTGTATGAAATTTAGTTGTACAATTAAGCATATATATTTATTATTATTTTTGTTTTACTTACTTAATGTAAGAGCAGGAATGTGCCTTTGTTCAATCCCTGGTCTGTGCTGAGTTACCAGGTCGGAGCTCGAGCGGCAGTGAGGCAATGCCATCGCCGCGCATGGCTTTTTCTTTTGTTTCATAAATATACTTTATTCACAAAAATTTGTAAAGGTACAATTCAAGTTGTAAGAAATAGCTGTTAGACTCGTAAATGGGGTTTTAATTCTTAGAACAGAGACTGACAACAAACTGAAGAGATGCGGCCGGGAACGAATAGCAGGAATATCAGCAGGGTCAAATGGCCGAGGCCAGGGCATGAAAGTGATAAGGGAATCGTAAAATGCAAAACAACACAGGATGGTGGGATGATAGTTAGACAATATGGAGCCAGAAAGTCATAAAATGTCCTTAAAGAAACATAACAAGACATTCCTCAGAAAGATGAGGAGAAGGACTTGTCAGCCATGATTGACATCAGGTAATCCACCAGTCCACCGAAATAACGTATAAAAATAAAGGACCGAGAAAGAAATAGTCAGACATCTAGGGGCGACGGCTTCCTCGAGGTGGAAATCAATGCTGGTGGCCTAACACCCTGATCAAGTTTAGCCTCTGAGGTGGAAATCAATGCTGGCTGACGGCCTAACACCTCCAACAGCTCGAGGGATGAATTAACAGAAGTGACTGCTGCTACCGGCTGCAGAGATCCGCTGACCCGAGACCGCCATGCTGTCTCATCGGGCATCGAACCAACTGTCCGTCTGTCCGGTCATAGCATTCCACTTCGGGGGTCATAGGTCGCTCTCTACTGTCACGGGTTGTGTGTGTCTATTATACTTAGCTTAACCACATGGAATATCTGATTATGCTTTAGGGGGAAAAATTCAGTTGGTTGCGCTTCCCGTTAGCGCCTTAAAGGGTGCTAATGGGGCGCAAAGCAACTAGCGCCTGGGCGCAGCGATGTTTGTGCCGCTCGCGAACTTAACTAGACATTTTGCGGCGGCGCTAAACTTTACTGTCGCGATCTCCTGCGCACGTAGATCATGACGTCATACAAGGATGCAACGCCCTTGTGGCGCCCCGGAGCGGAAATTGAGTGGCGCCCCCATCCTTTCCGCCTGGAGCTACCAACGACCGGAAGACTGGAACGCTACCAGTCGCTGTGGGGCTGGGGGGGGCGCTATTTAAAGGGGGCCTCTTCCTGTCTTTCTCTGTGGTTGACATTTTTGCACCACTCGTTCTGAGAGAGAGAGAGAGAGATTCGGAGAGAGAGAAAGAGAGACTTCTGCATTGAGTCAACGCTGTGTGAGGTAGTTTTGGCTACTGATCATAACTTTGCAGGTACTTTGGTTTTTGGCCTTCATAACTTTGATTGCTAAGAGACTTTGGGGGCTGCACTGATTGGGGGCGTCGTCCTGCGCCACCAGAATCGGAGGCCTCAGAGACGCAGAGAGAGAGTGGCAATCATGGCCAGACGGAGGAGGGCCAACAGGCCTCTGTACAGGAGACCTTACCCTCCCAGGGTATATCATCAACAGCTCTCCTACATTCATATGTCTGAGGAGCAGTGTTTGCGAAGGCTGCGCTTCAGCAAGGAGGTGGTCACTGAGCTCTGCCACCTGCTGCAGCCAGATCTGCAGCCTCAACTGAGGTCCAGGACGTCTCTGTCGGTGGCAGTGAAGATCACAGTGGTTCTGAACTTTTATGCCACTGGCTCATTTCAATCTGCTACTGGGGACATCGCCAATATCTCCCAGTTCGCGGTGCATTGCTGCATCCGTCAGGTCACAAATGCCCTCTTTAAAAGGAGACGAGAGTACATCTCTTTCCCCATGACCCCAGACAAGCAGCATGAACGCGCTATGGGCTTTGCGAGGATAGCGGGCTTCCCCATGGTGCAGGGCGCCATTGCCTGCACGCATGTGGCTTTGCGTGCTCCGCATGAGAATGCCGAGGATTTCCGGAACAGAAAGGGGTTCCATTCCTTGAACGTTCAGTTGGTCTGTGACCACAGACAGCTGATACTCGCTGTCAATGCCCACTATCCTGGCAGCTGCCACGATGCATTCATCCTGTGCCAGACTACTTTGGCAGAACTTTTCGAGGCACCGCATCAGCCAGTTGGTTGGCTTCTCGGGGACAAGGGATATCCACTGAGCACCTGGCTGATGACACCGCTCCGTACGCCCAACACCCCTGCTGAGCTGCGGTACAACGAGAGCCATCAAGCTACCAGGAACATCGTTGAGCACACAATCGGCGTGCTCAAGCAACGGTTCCGCTGTCTGGACCATTCTGGAGGAGCCCTGCAGTACTCGCCTGAGCGAGTTTCCCACTTCGTAGTTGTGTGCTGCATGCTGCATAACCTGGCAATCCTCAGGACCCAGCCAATGCCACCAGGCCTTGGAGCACCACCAGAGGAAGAGGAGGAAGAGGATGATCATCAGCAGCACCAAGGCGGGAGGGCGGCCCACAATGTTGAAACTGCAAGGGCCGTCCATCAACGGCTGATAGCAAGCCGCTTCTAGGCCCCTGCTGAGGAAATGGCTTATGCCATTGAGAACAACATGAATGAAACCAACCCGCAACCCCTAAGCCGGCCAAGGCACCAATGATTCCAAAGACCAAACATGTATATTTTGAATACAAAAACTTATTTATTTCACAAACTCTGTGTGTGTCATTTCCTCATGACAAACTAATAGAAAGAAACACAAAAACACAGTCATTAACAGAACTGGTTCTCATAACCTGGAGATAATGTTCAAAAGTTTGACCACGAACCTTAGCCTTTAATAAAAAAATGACCAACATTTTGTCACACCTCCTACTTTTTGCCCTTCGAGGGTGATCTCCTTCCCTTGCGCACTTCCCCCCTTCCCACCCTACTGCTTCTCCGTAATGGGACCTCAGTGGCTGCAGCAAGGCTGGTGGAAGGCTGCAGATTGTCAGAACCTGAGACTGCAGATGCCCTTGAAGGACGGCCTCGACCAGCTCTGGGCCTGGAGGGCCCGGCTGCAGACTGCACCAACTCTGCATGGGCGGCAGCAGTCTGTCCTACAGGCAGTGGCAAGTGCAGTGGAGAAGTGACAGTGGTGGCAGCAGGAATGCTGTCATCTTGAGAGAGGACAGCAACTCCCTGCTCGACCGACACACTGGCACTCCCACGGGGCAGCACTTCAGCATCCGGAGCAATCTGCTGGAGCAGATTGCTGGCCTGCTGCGGCGCGGTGAGAGCCCCGGGGAAATGTGTACGAACCATCGAGGATAGGCAGCAGTCAGTGCTCGCGTGGCCTCAATCTGAATCTGCATGAGAGCAGCCAGTGACTGAATTGCAGCACTAAGCTTTAGTGTGGCATCCGCCTGTGCTACAGCGAAGTGCTCCACACTCCTTGCCAGTGATTCAATGCATTCGGGCACCCTTCCCACTGCACCCATGAGCTCAGTGTGCATGTCCACCGCCTGGGTGTTCATTTCAGCGATGAGCCGCTCCTCCTCTGCGTCCAGTGCAGTAGGAGTCGCTGGCATACTCTCCCTCCGGGGAGAAGGCCCCCGTTCTTCCCTACCCCCATGGCGTTGCTGCAGCCCGCTGGGTCCTGGAGCTTCACCCTCATCAGACCCTTCCCCCCTGCTCCCCTCCAGGGAAGGCGTGTTCCCAGTGTGGGCATGGGCTTCCTCGGGAGAGGGTGGCACTGATGCTCCGCCTTCATCTTCCTCCTCGCCTGCAGCTTCACTCCCACTGGCAGCTTGAAGGCCCGTCTCCTCAGCTGGTGAATCACCATCTGAAAGCAGGGAGGTACAAGAGTGGCTTTAGCGTGAGGACAGGGTGGCAGTAAGGGAGGAATGAGTGCAGCGATTTAGTAAGTTGGATTGAAAGTGTCAAAGGCTGGTGTTGTGAGGGACAAGTGGAAGGACAGAGGACAAAAAGGTGCTGACCTTACCATTGCTGTCCAGAACGGGGTCGGGAGTCTCCAGTGGCGACGGGACCGATCACCCGGCTTGCCACAATCCTGTGGACGCGCGCCTCAAAATCGCTGAGGGGCTGCAGCTGAGGCCGTCCTCCACCCGTCCGTTGCTGCTGTCTCCTATTATGAGATAGCTTGGCCTGCAAGAAAAAGGACGGCGTCTGAGTAAATATACAGCCATGGTCTTGCCTGATGTGCCTCCCATAGGTGAATAACCCTTACTGTATGCAGCCATGGTCTTGCCTGATGTGCCTCCCATAGGTGAATAGCCCTTACTGTATGCAAAGTGTGGAATGTGCGTGTGTGTTTCATGAGAGGGCCATAGGTGTTGGATGAGTGTTGTGCATTGGGGTTTTAAGACCCTCTGGCCATAGAGTGAGGTTGAGATGGGGGGATGGAGAGGTATTGAAAAAAAGCCACTCACCCTGACGATCCGAGTGAGGTCGTTGAACTTTTTTCGACATTGTACATGGGTCCTGGGCACCATGCTCCTGCAGGAGACGCTCTGAGCCACCTCCCTCCACACTCTTCTGTACTCGCACGGCAAAGGCCTCCTGCCACTCTCAGGGAAGAGTATAGATCTTCTGCGCTCCACCGCGTCAACCAGAGCATCCAAGGCCCGCTCGCTGAAGCGCTGAGCTCGTTCTCTCACCCTCTCCATAGTCCTTGGCTGGAAGATTTAGGCACAGGTCTCTCCAGGCCAAGATTCAAGGCTCCAATGAGCAGGGTGTGGCTGGAGTGCAAGATCGACCCTCCCCTTTAAGAACTGTCTGGCGCCAGTGTGTCTGTGTTCCATCGCTAACTGACAGCACCTGCGCTGCGCCCGCGCTCTGAGTTAGCGCCTCGCTCCTCGGCCTTTGCGCCTTAAGACAGGTGTGTAGCGCCTGATTTAGCGCTCCAATCACCTCCAGGGGCGATAAAAGTCAAGTTTGCAGTCGGAGGCGATAATTAGCGCCAGGCACTAATCTTTGCGCCCGGCCGATAATTGCGCCCCAAACGGGGCGATACTGAATTTCTCCCCCTAGCTCTTTAATAAAAAGCATTACAAACTCCTAAGACACTGTGTCTGTGTGTGACCTGTGATTGAAATCTTACAAAGTGTCACATTTCACAAAGTGCAATACAGATTAAATACAGTACATGGCACTCGCGGGTGCCTCATTCCAGTTACAATGCAGTTTATATCTACATTTACATTACATTCTACATTTTCTGTTACAGACAGCCCGAGGGGGTTTTTTTATACGGATTTCAGCCCCTCGGTGTACACTGGCGGGAGGGCCTTAAACTCTGGCCCTTCCCCATCGTGCCTTGGCGGCAGCGGCACCAACCTTTAGTGCGTCCCTCAGCACGTACTCCTGGACCTTGGAATGTGCCAGTCTGCAACACTCGGTCGTGGACAACTCCTTGCTCTAGAAGACCAGCAAGTTTTGGGCAGACCAAAGGGCGTCTTTCACCGAGTTGATGATCTTCCAGCAGCAGTTGATGTCTGTCTCGGTGTGCGTCCCTGGGAACAGTCCGTCGAGCACAGAGTCCTGTGTTATGGAGCTGCTAGGGATGAACCTCGACAAAGACCACTGCATCTCTTTCCAGACCTTCTTTGCAAAGGCACATTCCAGAAGGAGATGGATGACGGTCTCGTCCCAGGCGCAGCCTCCTCGAGGGCAGCGTGCGGTGGAGCAGAGACGCCGGGAGTGCATGAAGGATCTGACGGGGAGGGCCCTTCTCACCACCAGCCAAGCTATGTCTTGGTGCTTGTTTGTGAGCTCTGGCAATGAGGCATTCTGCCAAATGACTTCGACAGTCTGCTCGGGGAACCATCCGACAGGATCCACCATCTCCTTATTCCGTAGGGCCTCCAGGACATTACATGCTGACCACTGCTTTATGGTCGACGGTGTTTCCCTTCACAAACTTTTCCACGAAGGACAGGTGGTCCGGCACGGTCCAACTGGATGGAGCGTTCCGCGGCAGCGTGGCCAGGCCCATCCTTCGCAACACCGGGGACAGGTAGAACCTCAGCACGTAGTGACACCTGGGGCTCGATTTTGCCAGGCCCGAGGAGGCGGGATTGGAGGCGTGTGAGGTGGTAAAATCGCAAAAAATGGCGGGCGGGCCCGATCCCGCCTCCGAGCAATTTTCCCAAATGCGTGTTTGCTGACCCCGTTTCCATCCCACCTCCAAGAGGCGGGATAGGCCCTTAAGACCCTTAACAACCAGTTAATTGCCTCTATTATCCCATTTTGAGGGGCCTTTCTGAATTTACCACTTTTCCCATGTCCTACACGTCTCCTCTGGAACATGTCAGTGAATCCTGGCGGCCTCACAAGTGGATTGCTTACTAACAGCTGCAGCTCCACCATTAAAAAGGCGTTTTCACCAATGATCATTTGCAGGTGGCAGAACTTTGTTGTCTCAGGTCTGGGGGAACTTTTAGCTGGCCTACTCATTGTTGAGGAAGTTTGGAGCCTGACACCCATCTCCAGTGTGACCTCCTGGGAAACCCCTCTCGCCACCTTGATGAGCGCTTCCTCAACTGAGGCATATACCAGAAGCATGGGAACCATTTATTTCCTTTCCTCCTGGACATCAGAATCGGACGAAGACCAGCCGCGGCAGCAGCAGAACCATGAACAACAGCACCACCAACAGCAGCAGCATCAACAGGAGTGCCAAGCTGCTGCTCACCCACCTGAAGCTGCACAAGCCAGAAGGCGCCAGCGCGCGACAACATTGCTGCCCGGGATGCAAGGGACGCACTCATCTTGGCCAGATTTGCTTAGCCTGCACAATCAAACAATTTTGCCTCGCACCTTCTTATCAGACCATGGACAATGGCCAAGAACCTGCGGATTCCTATCACTCTGACCACCATACTGACAATTGCAAGTTGCCCTAAGCCCTCAATGTGGAAGTCCCATTAGCGAAATGACACACGCCACAACTGCAACAGTTTGCCATCAGAATTTTTTATGACAATAAGCAACTGATGGCTTTTGAAAATTAAACACAACCTTACACTCAAGTGACTACGGTAGCCAGCCTTACCATGGAGGCTGCCATCCTTTCCGTGGTGATGCGTTCATGCGCCAACGCCTCCACAAAGGCTCTGCTCATGTTCGCGATGGACTCCTCCATTCGCTCCACACTCGCAGCGACCCTGGAGACAAAACCTGCCAGAGACTCCTGCACCTGTTCCTGGAGTTCCAGCACCGCTCTCCTTCTGGATGGACCCGGAGGCACAGGGTCCACATGCAGCGGAGCCGAGCTGGGAGCGTCCTCTCCACTGCGACGAAGACTCTCCACTGCTGTCCCTGTCTCCACCATCTGCTGATGCTCACTTGTGAGCTGTGATACACCAGGTGACAACTCTACTATATGTCCCGAAGGTCCCACCGAGGTGTGAGTGTCTGCACTGGTGCAGGGTGCGCTTAATTCTGCTGACGGAGTGCCCTCAGAGGTTGCAGCTTCCTCTGAGGAGTCTGGAAGCTCAGGCTCTTCCTCTTGGACAGTGGGGACAGGGGCTGTCGATGGTCCTGTGGGGGAGTAAAGGAAAGAGTTAGAGATGTGAGGTAAAGGTTGCATGCACATTGAATTGTGCAGATGATCATAAGTCAATCTGTTAGAGCATCAGAATCATTATCAGTCACTCATGCAATGTCAATGAGAGAGATGCCAAACTATTGTCACCAGCTTGCTGTGATGCGCCTGCGTGTCCGTCCCTCACTTGGGAATCCTCCTCGATCCCGGCAATTTCCAGGGTCGCCTCCTCCGAGGTGGTGAGCTGGGCTACTGATGGTGGCCCTCCTCCTGTCCTCACTCTTTCCCTCTTATTGTGGGCTCTCTTTTCCTGCAATGAGGGACACAAGTGGAGTTTGAGTGAGAATGAAGGAGTGAGTGTAGAGAATCCATAGCATAGATGCTTAGAAGGAGACAAAGGGCCCTCCCTGTGTGTTCTAAGTTGTTGTCATTGCGTCACAGTGATAGGGAGTGTGAGGGCTGCATGGTCGAATAGTTAAGAGAATGTGACCATAGAGAGAGAGGGAATGGGTAAGGGTGCAGTGATGTCACTGTCAAGTGGGATGTGGAGGAAGAGGTTGGCAAAGCAGAGTGCTGGTGAGGAGAGGCGATGGGGATCAGATTGAGGGTGATGAGACAGTCATACTCACTTTTCCTGTGCGGAGAAGGTCATGAAACCTCTTCCTGCATTGCAGCCAGGTTCTGCGGCACATAGAGATGGCATTGACCTCCTGGGCCACTTGCAGCCACACAGCTTTAGTCTGCTGGGGTGGCTTTTTTCTCCCTGAGGAAGGGAAGAGCACCTCCTTATTAGATCTTGCTCCCTGCACCAGAGCTTGGAGGGAGGGCTCATCAAAGCGAGCTGCACACTTTTGCTTGCTGGTGGACATGGTCAGTAAATGAAGTCCTTCATACAATGTCCAAAGCGTTTCCAGTCTCTAGAAAAAGCAAGGCTGCTTGCAGGCCCTTAAATCCAGCAGCACTGATGACGTCATCAGAGGCGACTTTCAGGATGGAAAGACTCATTGGGCCAGGGGTTTCCACACGCTGGAAATCAAGTGCCCAGTTAGGGCAAAATCCCACTTTTTCAACACTTCACTTCAGAGTCGGGGTCCTGACACGAAAACCACCTGACACGCCCCAGCCCGGGGTATGGGCCACACCTGCACCACGCACAGCAACACCGACAGCACCTCGCACCTGATGACCAGGTTCTTGCCCGCAATCGACAGGGAGCGCTGCTCCCACATTCCCAGTTTCTGGCGTACCTTGGCGATACGCTCCTCCCAGTTTTTGGTGCACGCCCCGGCCGCTCCGAACCATATTCCCAGCACCTTCAGGTAATCTGACCTGACGGTGAAGGGCACAAAGGATCGGTCGGCCCAGTTCCCAAAGAACATGGCCTCGCTTTTGCTGAGATTAACTCTCGCTCCCGAGGCCAGTTCAAACTGGTCGCAGATGCTCAGCAATCTGCGGACCGACAGCGGATCCGAGCAAAAGACGGCGACGTCGTCCATGTACAGGGAGGCCTTAACCTGAGCGCCTCCGCTGCCTGGGATCGTCACCCCTCTTTTGCCCGTATCCCTCCTGATGGACTCGGCAAAAGGTTCGATACAACACACGAACAAGACAGAGGAGAGAGGACAGCCCTGCCTGACTCCAGATTTGATCGGAAAGCTTTCTGAATCCCACTCGTTGATTAGAACTGCGCTACTGATGTTTGTGTAGAGCAGTTGGATCCAATTGCGGATTCCCTCCCCAAAACCCATTTTGGAGAGCACGTCCATCATGTACGTGTGCGATATTCTGTCGAAGGCCTTCTCCTGGTCCAAGCTGATTAAGCAGGTGTCCACCCTCCTGTCGCGCACGTAGGCGATCGTATCCCTGAGTAGCGCGAGGCTATCGGAGATCTTCCTGCCGGGGACGGCGCAGGTCTGATCGGGGTGGATCACCAGCTCCAGAGCAGACTTGACCCTGTTGGCGATGACCTTGGACAGGATCTTGTAGTCCACATTAAGCAGCGAAATGGGCCGCCAGTTTCTAATTTCTTCCCTCTCGCCCTTCTGCTTGTAGATGAGGGTGATGATGCCTTTCCTCATCGATTCTGACATGCTGCCGGCCAGAAGCATACCCCCGTACACTTCCAGCAGGTCTGGGCCCATCCAGTCCCACAGAGCCGAATACAACTCGACCGGTAGGCCGTCGCTTCCGGGAGTTTTACTCGTCTCGAAGGACCGGACGGCCTTTGTCAGCTCGTCCAGAGTTAACGGGTGATCCAGACTCTCCCACTTGCTGTCGTCTAGCACCTCCGAGATAGACGACAGGAAAGACTGGGAGGCCGCGCGGTCTGTGGGCTTCGCGTCGTACAGCCCGGCGTAGAAGGATTTGCTGATCCTTCGTATGTCAGGCTGCGAGGACGTCACAGAACCGTCTTCTTCCTTCAGGCTGTCGATCACAGAGCTCCCTCTGTGTACCTTTTGGAAGAAGAAACGCGAGCACGTCTCGTCCTGCTCCACGGAGCGGACTCTGGAGCGGAAGATGATCTTGGAGGACTCGGAGGCGTAGAGCGAGGCTTGCTGGCCCTTCACCTCTTGGAGTTCCTCCCCGACGTCGACCCCCATCGACTGCAGCAGGAGCAGATTCTGCAGGCTTTTCTGGAGTCGGGACGTTTCCCTCTGTCTCTCTCTCGCCTTCTGAACACCTTTGAGGATAAAGAACCTCTTGATAAGAACATAAGAAATAGGAGCAGGAGTCGGCCATTCGGCCCCTCGAGCCTGCTCCGTCATTCAATAAGATCTACCTCAACTCCACTTTCCTGCACTATCCCCATATCCCTTGATTCCCTTAATATTCAAAAATCTATCGATCTCTGTCTTGAATATACTCAACGACTGAGCCTCCACAGCCCTCTGGGGTAGAGAATTCCAAAGATTCACCACCCTCTGAGTGAAGAAATTTCTCCTCATCTCAGTCCTAAATGGCCGACCCCTTATCCTGAGACTGTGACCCCTGGTTCTAGACTCCCCAGCCAGGGGAAACATCCTCCCTGCATCTACTCAATCTCTCCTCATAGGACAATCCCCCCATCCCAGGAACCAGTCTGGTGAACCTTCGTTGCACTCCCACTATGGCAAGTATATCCTTCCTTAGGTAAGGAGACCAAAACTGCACACAATACTCCAGGTGTGGTCTCACCAGGGCCCTATATAATTGCAGTAAGACGTCTTTACTCTTATACTCAATCCTCTTGTAATAAAGGCCAACATACCATTTGCTTTCCTAACTGCTTGCTGTACCTGCATGTTAACTTTCAGTGCTTTGTGTACAAGGACATCCAGGTCACTCTGAACACCAACATTTCCCAATCTCTCACCATTTAAAAAATACTCTGCTTTTCTATTTTTCCTACCAAAGTGGATAACTTTATATTTTTCCACATTATATTCCATTTGCCATGTTCTTGCCCAGTCACTTAGCCTGTCTATATCCCCTTGGAGCCTCCTTGCATCCTTCTCATGAGCCCTAATTTTGTTTAATAACCTCTTGTATTTAACTTCTCTTGTTAGCTACGGTTGGACTACTTTTCCTGTGGGGTTGTTGTGCCTTAAAGGAATGTATATTTGTTGTGAATTATGTATTAATTCTTTAAATGCTAGCCATTGCTTCTCTACCGTCATACCTTTTAATGTAGTTTCCCAATCTACCTTAGCCAACTCGCCCCTCATACCTATGTAGTTTGCTTTGTTTAGATTTAAGACCCTAGTTTCAGATTTAACTAAATCACTTTCAAACTCTATATAAAATTCTATCATATTATGGTCACTCTTCCCTAAAGGCCCCTTTACTACAAGGTTATTTATTAACCTTGTCATTGCACAACACTAGATCTAAAATAGCCTGTTCCCTAGTTGGTTCCTCAACATATTGATCTAGAAAACTATCTTGCATACATTCCATGAATTCGTCCTCCACACTATTACTGCAAATTTGGTTTGCCCAGTCTATATGTAGATTAAAGTCCCCCATGATTACTGTATTACCCTTGTTACATGTGCCTCTAATTTCCTGATTTATACTCTGCCCTACATTACAACTACTGTTTGGGGGCCTATAAACAACTCCCACCCATGTTTTCTGCCCCTTGCTGTTTCTTAGCTCCACCCAAACTGATTCTACCTCTTGATCCCATCCTTTATTATCAGGGATACCCCTCCTCCTTTTCCATTTTGCCTATCTCTTCTAAAAGTTATGTATCCTGGAATATTTAGTTCCCAACCGTGGCCACTTTGCAACCACGTCTCCGTTATGGCTATTGGATCAAACCTGTTAATTTCTATCTGCGCTATTAATTCATCTATTTTGCTGCGAATGTGTCACGCATTCAGATAGAGTGCTTTTAGTTTTGACTTATTTCTATTTTTCCCTGATGTCACCTTAGTCACTGATGCTCTATTACCTTTGTTACTCTCTCTGTCCCTTCCTGACCCACTCTGCTTATTTTTACCCAAAACTCTACTCTGCTCTAGAGCCTTGACATTTCTCTCGCTGCTTTTAAATTTACTCTTTCCTGAAGCCTCCTGCCCCCCCCCCTTCATTAGTTTAAATTTGATGTTCATCTTGATCGTTTCCCGCCAGTGCGCCGGGGAATCAAAGAGGGGTTTCACGGTTCTCCAACCTTTGTAATCCCTTTTGAGTTCCTCAATGTTTTCTGGGGTCAACAGTTTCACGTTCAGCTTCCATATCCCTCTGCCAACTTTCTGCTCTTCCTGTGGGTGACAGTCGGCCAGTAAGAGGCAGTGGTCAGAGAAGAACACAGGCGTGACGTCGGTGGATCTGACCGCGAGCGCTCGGGACACAAACAGGAAGTCTATCCTGGAACGGACGGACCCGTCTGGTCTCGACCAGGTGTATCTACGCTGCGCTTCGTCTGCAGGGTTGCTGAAGACGTCGTGCAGCTTGGCGTCTTTTACCGCTTCCATCAGGAGTCTGGACGTGGCGTCCAGTTTGCTGTCGGCTCCGCCGGATCGGCCAGCCGCATCGATGATGCAGTTGAAGTCACCGCCCAGAATAACCGGCCTGGACGTCGCCAGCAGCAGCGGCAGCTGCTGGAAAACGGCCAGCCGCTCGTTCTTGAGAGCCGGGGCGTACACGTTGATCAGCCTGAGCGGGGCGTTCTTGTACAACACGTCTGCTACGAGGAGGCGGCCGCCCACCACCTCCTTAACTTCGGTGATGGTGAAGTTGCCTCCCCACAGCAGAATACCCAGGCCGGAGGCACGGCAATCGTTGCCTCCTGACCAGATCGATTGGCCCTGGGACCACCATTGCGACCACTGCCGGTAGTTGCCGAAGTGCGGTAGGCCGCACTCCTGCAGGAACAACAGGTCGGCCTTGACCTTGGCCATATACCCCAAGGTGGAAACACATTGCGTGGTGCTTTTTAGACGACGCACGTTAATAGATGCCATCTTTACACCCATTTAAAAATATGTGGGTCTGTTCCTGCATTGCCTTGGTCGACTCGAACTGTTGCACTAACCCCGGGCTGATGTCCTGGTCTCTCTTGGGGGTGTTGTTCCGCGGCGTTGTGTAATGGGAAGAACCTGGGCAAGCCCCGATCGCTGCTGGCTTTTCTTTATTTTCAGTCTGTTCTACGTCTGTAATTTTGCTGCTCCCGGTATTCCGGAGCTGGGGTCGCAGCGGGGGGGATTTTCTTGTCCTCCTTTTCTTCTTTGGGGTTTTGCTGCCTTTTTTTGCTGATGACAGTGGCTATTTCTCTCTCCCCATTCACCGTCGGACGAGGAGCAGCCGCTGTTGTCTGTTTGGGACATGAGCCGCCTTTTGCTGCTAGTCTCAGCTTTGGCGGCAGATTTCTCGTTTTTTGGGGGACTTTTCCTGTGTCTTTTCTCTTCTCCACCTGCCAGTTGTCCCTCTGCTGTCCCCTCTTCCATTGACTGTGTCTGCTGGGGGGGCTGCTGACTGAGTGCCGGGGCTTGGCAGCTTGCTGCAACGTCCTTTTCCTGCTCCTTGTCTCTCTCTCTCTCTCTCGGTCCTCCTGGCTCATGGTTTCTTCGTCCTGGCCTATCTCACCTGCGCATAGCTGAAGCTGCACTCTGGGCAGGCCCTGTAAAGGTGGCCAGCGTCACTGCACAGGATACAGCATTTACTCTCTCTGCAGCCCTTTGCCCGGTGGCCTTCCTGCTTGCAATTCCTGCAGGTGATTGTAGTACAGTTGGCCGCCACATGCCCCACTTTGCTGCAGGTGCAACACACTCTGTCCCTGCGTACACCATGTACCCTCGACTTTCCTCGACTGGTTCCAGCCCCTCGGTGTACGATGACGGGAGGGCTCTACACTGTGGCCTTTCCCCATTGAGCCTTTGCGGCGTCTGCACCAAGCTTCAGTGCGTCCCTCAGCACCTAGTCCTGGACCTTGGAATGTGCCCGTCTGCAACACTCGGTCGTGGATAACTCCCTGTACTGGAAGACCAGCAAGCTACATACGAACAATAACGGACAGGTAAAGACCCTCTGGTCCATCCAGCCTGTCCCACACAATGGCGATACCTTGTGTATCACAATATACACACTCCCCACCCCACCCGAAACCATGTGATCTCCTGGGAGAGGCCAAAAACCAGATTAAAAAATCCAGGCCAATTTGGGCAAAAAAAACCTCTGGGAATTTCCTCCCCGACCCATCTAGCCGATTGAAACTAGTCCAGGAGCTCACTCTGGCCCTGAATTCCCTGCAATGCCCACCTTCTGTAAGAGGTGATCTCCGCCCCAGCCAGAAACAGGCCCAGCTCTCGCTCGAAGGAATTCAGTGAATCAGCATCACCACACGAGCCGACAGCCTGTTCCAGAGGCCCACTATTCTCTGGGAAAAGAGCCACCTCCTGACCTCTGACCTCGATCTAGCCTTATACAACTTCAATTAGTGACCCCTGGTCCTCCCTAACCTGTTTAATTGAAACAAACTGTCAACTGGAATCTATTCCCTTCATCATCTTATAAACCTCGATCAGATCACCCCAAGTCTACGCTTCTCTAAAGTGTAGAGTCCCAACTCTCTTAGCCGATCTTGATAACTAAGGTGCTTTAGACTGGGAATCAGTCTAGTGGCTCCTCCTCGCCACCCTTTCCAATGCCTCAATATCGCCCACCATGTGAGGAGACCAAAACTGGACACAGTATTCCAAGTGAGGTCTGACCAAGGTCTTGTACAAGGACAAAGCAGTGTGCCTCGTCTTGTACTCAATTGTCCTATGGATATCCCCAATGCTCTATTTGCTCGAGCTATCACTTCACAGCATTGCTCATGTACCTTTCAGGATGTATGCACTGGAATGCCCAAATCTCTTTCTATCTCCACCTTCTTTAATGCCTTTCCCTGAAGGGTGTATGAATGTTGAGCATTTGCCCTGCCTACATACACTTATCTAAGTTATACATCATTTTCCAGTCTTGAGCCCAATCTCCCAACACGTTAAGAGATGCCTGAAGCAGATGAGCATCATCTACAGTCCTCACACTCGCACAGATCTTGGTATCATCTGCAAATTTGCAGATTGTGCTCCCAACACCTACATCCAGATCATTAATAAAAATAGTAAAGAGGTCTCCCCTTAACCTTCTCTGCTCTAAGGAGAACAATCTCAGCTTCTCCAAACTCTTCACATAACTGAAGTCCCTCATCCCTGGGATCATCCTGGTAAACCTCCTCTGCACCCTCTCCAAGGCCATGATATCCTTCCTAAAGTGAGATGCCCAGAATTGGACACAATACTCCAGCTGGGGCCTAACCAGTGATTTGTAAAGGTTTAGCAGAACTTCCTTGTTTTTGTATTCAATGCCCCTATTTACGAAGCCAAGTATCCCATACGATTTCTTAACCACTTTATCAATTTGCCCTGCCACATTCAAAGATTTGTGAATATGCACCCCCAGGTCCTGCTGCCCCTCAAAATAGTACCATTTAGATTATACTGCCTCTCTCACTTCACACTTTAAATTATGCATTAAATTGCATCTGCCATTTGTCTACCGATTTCATCAGTCAGTCTATGTCCTCCTGAAGTCTGCTACTATCCAGCTCACTATTTTCTATGCTGCCAAGTTTAGTACCATCCACAAACTTCAAAATTATACTCCCTATATCCAAGCTCAAGTCATTTATATATAACAAGAAAAGCAATAGTCCTAATACCAACCTCTGGGGGAACACACTGTCTACTTCTCTCCAATCAAAGAACCATCTACCTCCTATCCCTTAGCCAATTACTTACTCAAGTTACCACCCCTTTAATACCAAGTGCTTCTATTTTCGTTTGGGGCGCCATTATTGGCCGTGCGCAAAGATTAGCGCCTGGCGTTAATTATCGCCTCCGACTGCAAACTTGACTTTTATCGCCCCTGGAGGTGATTGGAGCGCTAAATCAGGCGCTACACACCTCTCTTAAGGCGCTAATGCCGAGGAGCGAGGCGCTACCTCAGAGCGCTGGCGAAGCTCATGTGATGTCAGTCAGCGATGGAACACAGACACACTGGCGCCGGACAGTTCTTAAAGGGGAGGGTCGATATTGCTCTCCAGCCACACCCTGCTCATTGGAGCCTTGAATCTCGGCCTGGACAGACCTGTGCCTAAATCTTCCAGCCAAGGACTATGGAGAGGGTGAGAGAACGAGCTCACGCTTCAGCGAGCGGGCCTTGGAAGCTCTGGTTGGCGCGGTGGAGCACAGAAGATCAATACTGTACCCAGAGAGTGTCAGGAGGCCTTTGCCGCACGAGTACAGAAGAGTGTGGAGGGAGGTGGCACAGAGCGTCTCCTCCAGGAGCATGGTGCCCAGGACCCATACTCAATGTCGAAGAAGTTCAACGACCTCACTCGGGTCGTCAGGGTGAGTGGCTTTTTTTCAATACCTCTCCATCCCTCTATCTCAACCTCACTCTATGGCCAGAGGGTCTTAAAACCCCAATGCCCAACACTCATCCAACACCTATGACCCTCTCATGAAACACACATGCACATTCCACACTTTGCACACAGTAAGGGCTATTCACCTATGGGAGGCACATCAGGCAAGACCATGTCTGCATACAGTAAGAGCTATTCACCTATGGGAGGCTCATCAGGCAAGACCATGGCTGTATATTTACTCAGACGCCGTCCTTTTTCTTGCAGGCCAAGCTATCTCATAATAGGAGACAGCAGCAACGGACGGGTGGAGGGCGGCCTCAGCTGCAACCCCTCAGCGATCTTGAGGAGCGCGTCCACAGGATTGGGGCAAGCCGGGTGATCGGTCCCGTCGCCACTGGAGACGCCGACCCCGTTCTGGACAGCAATGGTAAGGTCATCACCTTTTTGTCCTCTCTCCTTCCACTTGTCCCTCACAACACCAGCCTTTGACACTTTCAATCCAACTTACTAAATCGCTGCACTCATTTCCTCCTTTACTGCCCCCCTGCCCTCACGCTAAAGCCACTCTTGTACCTCCCTGCTTTCAGATGGTGATTCACCAGCTGAGGAGACGGGCCTTCAAGCTGCCAGTGGGAGTGAAGCTGCAGGCGAGGAGGAAGATGAAGCCGGAGCATCAGCGCCACCCTCTCCCGAGGAAGCCCATGCCCACACTGGGAACACGCCTTCCCTGGAGGGGAGCAGGGGGGAAGGGTCTGATGAGGGTGAAGCTCCAGGACCCAGCGGGCTGCAGCAACGCGATGGGGGTAGGGAAGCTCAGGGGCCTTCTCCCCGGAGGGAGAGTAGGCCAGCGAGTCCTGCTGCACTGGACGCAGAGGAGGAGCGGCTCATTGCTGAAATGAACACCCAGGCGGTGGACATGCACACTGAGCTCATGGGTGCAGTGGGAAGGGTGCCCGAAAGCATTGAATCACTGGCAAGGAGTGTGGAGCACTTCGCTGTAGCACAGGCGGATGCCACGCAAATGTTTAGTGCTGCAATTCAGGCACTGGCTGCCATGACCCCATCTCTGACTGCTCTCATGCAGACTCAGATTGAGGCCACGCGAGCACTGACTGCTGCCATCCTCGCTGGTTCGGACACATTTCCCCGGGGCTCTCACCGCGCCGCAGCAGGCCAGCAATCTGTGCTCCAGCAGATTGCTCCGGATGCTGAAGTGCTGCCCCGTGGGAGTGCCAGTGTGTCGGTCGAGCAGGGAGTTGCTGTCCTCTCTCAAGATGACAGCATTCCTGCTGCCACCACTGTCACTTCTCCACTGCACTTGCCACCGCCTGTAAGACAGACTGCTGCCGCCCAGAGCTGGTCGAGGCCGTCCTTCAAGGGCATCTGCAGTCTCAGGTTCTGACAATCAGCAGCCTTCCAGCAGCCTTGCTGCAGCCACTGGGGTCCCATTACGGAGGAGCAGTAGGGTGGGAAGGGGGGAAGTGCGCAAGGGAAGGAGATCACCCTCGAAGGGCAAAAAGTAGGAGGTGTGACAAAATGTTGGTCATTTTTTTATTAAAGGCTAAGGTTCGTGGTCAGACGTTTGTTTAGTGTTTTGGACATTAGCTCCAGGTTGTGAGAACCAGTTATGTTAATGACTGTTTTTTTGTGTTTCTTTCTATTAGTTTGTCATGAAGAAATGACACACACAGAGTTTGTAAAATAAATAAGTTTTTGTATTCAAAATGTACATGTTTGGTCTTTGGAATCATTGTTGCCTTGGCCGGCTTAGGGGTTGTGGGTTGGTTTCATTCATGTTCTCAATGGCAGAAGCCATTTCCTCAGCAGGGGCCTAGAAGCGGCTTGCTATCAGCCGTTGACGGACGGCCCTTCCAGTTTCTACATTGTGGGCCTCCCTCCCACCTTGGTGCTGCTGCTGACCATCCTCCTCCTCTTCCTCCTCCTCCTCTGGTGGTGCTCTAAGGCCTGGTGGCATTGGCTGGGTCCTGAGGATTGCCAGATTATGCAGCATGCAGCACACAACTACGAAGTGGGAAACTCGCTCAGGCGAGAACTGCAGGGCTCCTCCAGAATGGTCCAGACAGCGGAACCGTTGCTTGAGCACGCCGATTGTGTGCTCAACGATGTTCCTGGTAGCTTGATGGCTCTCGTTGTACCGCAGCTCAGCAGGGGTGTTGGGCATACAGAGCGGTGTCATCAGCCAGGTGCTCAGTGGATATCCCTTGTCCCCGAGAAGCCAACCACCTGGCTGATGCGGTGCCTGGAAAAGTTCTGCCACAGTAGTCTGGCGCAGGATGAATGCATCGTGGCAGCTGCCAGGATAGTGGGCATTGACAGCGAGTATCAGCTGTCTGTGGTCACAGACCAACTGAACGTTTAAGGAATGGAACCCCTTTCTGTTGCGGAAATTCTCGGCATTCTCATGTGGAGCACGCAAAGCCACATGCGTGCAGTCAATGGCGCCCTGCACCATGTGGAAGCCCGCTATCCTAGCAAAGCCCATTGCGCATTCTTGCTGCTTGTCCGGGGTCATGGGGAAAGAGATGTACCCTCGTCTCCTTTTATAGAGGGCATCTGTGACCTGACGGATGCAGCAATGCACCACGAACTGGGAGATATTGGTGATGTCCGCAGTAGCTGATTTAAATGAGCCAATGGCATAAAAGTTCAGAGCCACTGTGATCTTCACTGCCACCGACAGAGACGTCCTGGACCTCAGTTGAGGCTGCAGATCTGGCTGCAGCAGGTGGCAGAGCTCAGTGACCACCTCCTTGCTGAAGCGCAGCCTTCGCAAACAATGCTCCTCAGACATATGAATGTAGGAGAACTGTTGGTGAAATACCCTGGGAGGGTAAGGTGTCCTGCACTGAGGCCTGTTGGCCCTCCTCCGTCTGGCCATGATTACCACTCTCTGTCTGCGTCTCTGTCTGCGTCTCTGTGTCCTCCGATTCTGGTGGCACAGGACGACGCCCCCAATCAGTGCAGCCCCCATAGTTTCTTGGCAATCAAAGTTATGAAGGTCAAGTACCTGCAAAGTTATGATCAGTAGCCAAAACGACCTCACACAGCGTTGACTCAATGCCGAAGTCTCTCTTTCTCTCTCTCCGAATCTCTCTCTCTCTCAGAACGAGTGGTGCAAAAATGTCGACTACAGAGAAAGACAGGAAGAGGCCCCCTTTAAATAGCGCCCCCCCAGCCCCATAGCGACTGGGGAGCGTTCCAGTCTTCCGGTCGTTGGTTGCACCAGGCGGAAAGGATGGGGGCGCCACTCAATTTCCGCTCCGGGGCGCTACAAGGGCGTTGCACCATCGTATGACGTCAAGATCTGCGTGCGCAGGAGATCGGGGCGGTAATGTTTAGCGCCGCCGCAAAATGTCTAGCTAATTTCCCGAGCGGCGCAAACATCGCTGCGCCCGGGCGCTAGTTGCTTTGCACCCCATTAGCGCCCTCTTAAGGCGCTAACGAGAGGTGCAACCAACTGAATTTTTCCCCTTTATGTCTTGTCCTCCACATTATTAGCTATACCCCCAATTTGGTATGATCTACAAATTTCAACACCATACATCCAATTTCTGAGTCAAACTCATTTTTGTATATGGGGAACAAGTGGACCAGCACAGATCCCTGCGAAATATCACTTCCCACTTTCTGCCAGTCCGAGAAACTTCCCTTAATTCCTACCTTTTGTTTTCTGTTTTGTTCCCATCTTTCAACCCTTTCTGCTACCTGACCCCTGACCCCTGACCTTTCTCATGTCTCTTGTGTCGAGTACAAATTGGACAGTCTGCACCTGGGCAGGGCTGGGACCGCTGTCCTAGGGGGAGTGTTTGCTAGTGCTGTTGGGGAGGGTTTAAACTAAAGTGGCAGGGGGTTGAGCACCTGAGCAGGGAGACAGAGGAAAGCGTATCAGGAAGGGACAGAAGGTATGGAGTAAAAGGTAAAGTGTTAAAAAAGGAAAAAGCAGGAACTAAGTGTCACAAAACATATTTGAAAGTTCTTTATCTGAATGCACGTAGCATTCGTAACAAAATGGACGAGTTAACGGCACAAATAACTATGTATGGGTATGATCTTGTGGCCATTACAGAAACATGGCTGCAGGGTGACAACGACTGGGAATTAAATATGCCAGGGTATTTAACAATCAGGAAGGACAGGCAGGAAGGAAGGGGAGGTGGGGTGGCTATGTTAATAAAGGAAAGAATCACTGTAATACAGAGAAATGATATTGGGTCAAAGGATCAGGATAATGAAACAGTTTGGGTGGAGATAAGGAATAATAAGGGGAAAAAAACACTAGTGGGAGTAGTATATAGGCCTCCTAATAGTTGCAACTCTGCTGGAAGAAGTATTAATCAGGAAATAGTTGGGGCATGTAATAAGGGAACAGCTATAATTATGGGGGATTTTAACTATCATATTAACTGGACAAATCAAATTGGGCAGGGCAGCCTTGAGGAAGAGTTTATTGAGTGTATTAGGGATGGATTTCTTGAGCAGTATGTAACTGATCCTACAAGGGGGCAAGCAACCTTGGACCTGGTCCTGTGTAATGAGTCAGGATTAATTAATAATGTCCTAGTTAAGGATCCCCTTGGAATGAGTGACCATAAGAACATAAGAACATAAGAAATAGGAGCAGGAGTAGGCCAATCGGCCCCTCGAGCCTGCTCCGCCATTCAATAAGATCATGGCTGATCTGATCCTAACCGCCAATCTACTATCTATCACAGAACCATCTCCTGCATCTAACAGAATTGCACACACGAAATAGGAGCAGAATCAGGCTACACGGTCCCTGGGCCCGCTCCACTACCCACAGGGCCATGACCGATCCGAACCTAGACTCATGTCCAAATTCCTGCCCGCTCCCCGTAACCCTTAATGCCCTTTACTTCTAGGAAACTGTCTATTTCTGTTTTAAATTTATTTAATGATGTAGCTTCTACAGCTTTTTGTGGCAGCATATTCCATGGACCTACCACCCTCTGAGTGAAGTAGTTCCTCCTCATCTCAGTTTTGAAAGAGCAGCCCCTTATTCTAAGACTATGTCCCCTAGTTCTAGTCTCACCCGTCATCGGGAACATCCTCCCCGCATCCACCCGATCCAACCCCTTCACAATCTTATATGTTTCAATAAGATCGCCTCTCATTCTTCTGAACTCCAATGAGTAGAGTCCCAATCTACCCAACCTCTCCTCATATGACCACCCCCTCATCCCCGGGATTAACCGAGTGAACCTTTTTTGCACTGCCTCGAGAGCAAGGATGTCTTTCCTTAAGTAAGGACACCAAAACTGTATGCAGTATTCCAGGTGCGGTCTCACCAATACCTTGTACAACTGAAGCAATACCTCCCTATTTTTATATTCTATCCCCCTAGCAATGAAAGCCAACATTCCATTTGCCTTCTTAATCACTTGCTGCACCTGCATACTAACCTTTTGAGTTTCGTGCACCAGGACCCCCAGATCCCTTTGCACTTCAGTACTCTCCAGTTTCTTACCATTAAGATAATAAATTGCTCTAGGATTTTTCCTGCCAAAGTGCATCACCTCACACTTTCCAGTGTTGTATTCCATCTGCCAAATCTCTGCCCACTTACTTAGCCTGTCTATGTCCCCTTGCAGGTTTTTTATGTCCTCCTCACTCACTACTTTCCCTCCCATCTTTGTATCATCTGCAAATGTTGATATGTTACACTTGGTCCCTTCCTCCAAATCGTTAATATAGATTGTAAAGAGTTGGGGACCCAGCACTGACCCCTGTGGAACACCACTAGTTACTGATTGCCAGTCTGAGAATGAACCATTTATCCCAACTCTTTGCTTTCTGTTAGATAGCCAATCCTCTATCCATGCCAGAATATTACCCCCAATCCCGTGATTTTTTACCTTAAGCAATAATCTTTTGTGTGGCACCTTGTCAAATGCCTTTTGGAAGTCTAAATACACTACGTCCACTGGTTCCCCTTTATCCACTCTATATGTTACTTCCTCAAAGAACTCCAGCAAATTTGTCAAACATGACTTCCCCTTCGTAAAACCATGCTGACTTTGTCCTATTAAATTATGATTATCCAAATGTCCTGTTACTGTTTCCTTAATAATGGACTCCAAAATTTTACCTACCACAGATGTTAGGCTAACCAGGTCTATAGTTACCAGCCTTCTGTCTACTGCCCTTTTTAAATAAGGGTGTTACATTAGCAGTTTTCCAGTCTGCCGGGACCTTAGCGGAATCCAGGGAGTTTTGAAAAATTATTACCAATGCATCTACAATCCCTACCGCCACTTCCTTCAAGACTCTAGGATGTAAGCCATCAGGTCCAGGTGATTTATCCGCCTTGAATTCCATATCCAATTAGAGGGTGAGAAGGTTGGTTCTCAAACAAGCGTACTGAGCTTGAATAAAGGAGACTATGATGGTATGAGAGCGGAATTGATTAAAGTGGACTGGGAAAATAGATTAAAGGGTAAGACGGTACATGAGCAGTGGTGTTCATTTAAGGAGTTATTTTACAACTTTCAAAAAATATATATTCCACTGAGGAAAAAAGGGTGTAAAAGAAATGACAGCCATCCGTGGCTAAGTAAAGAAATTAAGGATAGTATCTGACTAAAAACAAGGACATATAAGGTAGCCAAACTTAGTGGGAGGATAGAAGATTGGGAAGTCTTCAAAAGACAGCAAAAAGTAACTAAAGGATTGATTAAGAAAGGGAAGATAGATTATGAAAATAAATTAGCAAAAAATATAAAAACAGATAGCAAGAGTTTCTATAGTTATATAAAAAGAAAAAGGGTGGCTAAAGCAAACATAGGTCCCTTAGAGGATGAGACCGGGAAATTAATGGTGGGAAACATGGAGATGGCAAAAATGCTGAACAAATATTTTGTTTACGGTAGAGGACACTAAGAATATCCCAACACTGGACAAACAGGGGGCTCTAGGGGGGGTGGAGCTAAATACGATTAAAATCACTAAGGAATTGGTACTCAGTAAAATAATGGGACTCAAGGCGGATAAATCCCCTGGACCTGATGGCTTACATCCTAGGGTCTTGAGGGAAGTGGCAGTAGGGATTGTGGATGCTTTGGTAATAATTTTCCAAAATTCCCTGGACTCAGCAAAGGTCCCGGCAGATTGGAAAACTGCTAATGTAACACCCTTATTTAAAAAGGGTAGCGGGCAGAAGGCTGGAAATTATAGACCAGTTAGCCTAACATCTGTGGTGGGTAAAATTTTGGAGTCTATTATTAAGGAGACAGTAATGGAACATTTAGATAAACATAATTTAATAGGACAAAGTCAGCATGGCTTTATGAAGGGGAAGTCATGTCTGACAAATTTGCTTGAGTTCTTTGAGGACATAACGTACAGGGTGGATAAAGGGGAACGTGTATTTAGACTTCCAGAAGGCATTCGACAAGGTGCCACATAAAAGATTATTGCTCAAGATAAAAAATCACTGGATTGGGGGTAATATTCTGGCATGGGTGGAGGATTGGTTATCTAACAGGAAGCAGAGAGTTGGGATAAATGGTTCATTCTCGGACTGGCAACCAGTAGCCAGTGGTGTTCCGCAGGGGTCGGTGCTGGGTCCCCAACTCTTTACAATCTATATTAACGATTTGGAGGAGGGGACCGAGTGTAACATATCAAAGTTTGCAGATGTTACAAAGATGGGAGGGAAAGTAGAAAGTGAGGAGGACATAAAAAACCTACAAGGGGATATAGACAGACTGGGTGAGTGGGCGGAGATTTGGCAGATGCAATACAATATTGGAAAATGTGGTGTTATGCACTTTGGCAGGAATAATCAGAGAACAAGTTATTATCTTAATGGCGAGAAACTGGAAAGTACTGCAGTACAAAGGGATCTGGGGGTCCTAGTGCAAGAAAATCAAAAAGTTAGTATGCAGGTGCAGCAGATGATCAAGAAGGCCAACGGAATATTGGCTTTTATTGCTAGGGGGATAGATTATAAAAACAGGGAGGTATTGCTGCAGTTATATAAGGTATTGGTGAGACCGCACCTGGAATACTGCATACAGTTTTGGTGTCCATACTTAAGAAAAGACATACTTGCTCTCGAGGCAGTACAAAGAAGGTTCACTCGGTTAATCCTGGGGATGACGGGGTGGACATATGAGGAGAGGTTGAGTAGATTGGGACTCTACTCATTGGAGTTCAGAAGAATGAGAGGCGATCTTATTGAAACATATAAGGTTGTGAAGGGGCTTGATCGGGTGGATGCGGTAAGGATGTTCCCAAGGATGGGTGAAACTAGAACTAGGGGGCATAATCTTAGAATAAGGGGCTGCTCTTTCAAAACTGAGATGAGGAGAAACTTCTTCACTCAGAGGGTAGTAGGTCTGTGGAATTTGCTGCCCCAGGAAGCTGTGGAAGCTACATCATTAAATAAATTTAAAACAGAAATAGACAGTTTCCTAGAAGTAAAGGGAATTAGGGGTTACGGTGAGCGGGCAGGAAATTGGACATGAGGCTGAGTTCAGATCAGTCAAGGCCCTGTGGGTGGCGGAGCGGGCCCAGGGGCTGAGTGGCCGGGTCCTGCTCCTACTTCTTGTGTTCTTTAGATTTGAGGTTAGGATCAGATCAGCCATGATCTTATTGAATGGCGGAGCAGGCTCGAGGGGCCGATTGGCCTACTCCTGCTCCTATTTCGTATGTTCTTATGTTGTGTGGCACCTTATCAAAGGCCTTCTGAAAGTCCATGTATTCCACATCCGCTGCATAGCTCTTTCTGTTATTTCTTCAAAGGATTCAATAATGCCGGTTAAGCATGATCGTCCTTTTAGAATTACATGCTGTTTTTTTATTATTTTCTCTGACTCCAGATGTTTTGTTATATGATCTTTTAGAAAATATTCTGGTATCTTTCCTGCCACTGATGTTAAGCTAACTGGGAGAACATCCAGTTCCACTTTTTAACCAACAGATGTTATATCACCTTTGATTTTGTCTTCTTCACCTCATTAGTAAGTACATCTTGCAGTTCCACTTCTGACGAAAGGTCATCACCCTGAAACGTTAACTCTGTTTCTCTCTCCACAGATGCTGCCTGACCAATTGAGTATTTCCAGCATTTTCTGTTTTTATTTCAGATTTCCAGCATCTGCAGCATTGTGATCTTGTTTTGGTGTATATTACATACGGACATACGAATTAGGAGCAGGAGTCGGCCACTCGGCCCCTCGAGCCTGCTCCGCCATTCAATAAGATCATGGCTGATCCGATTACTCCACATTCCCGTCTACCCCCGATAACCTTTCACCCCCTTGCTTACCAAGAATCTATCTACCTCTGCCTTAAAAATATTCAAAGACTCAGCTTCCACCGCCCTCTGAGGAAGAGAGTTCCAAAGACTCACGACCCTCTGAGAAAAAATGTCTCCTCATCTCTGTCTTAAATGGGCGACCCCTTATTTTTAAACAGTGACCCCTAGTTCTAGATTCTCCCACAAGAGGAAACATCCTCTCCACATCCACCCTGTCAGACCCCTCAGGATCTTATATGTTTCAATTAAGTCACCTCTTAATCTTCTAAACGCCAGCGGATACAAGCCTAGCCTGTCCAACCTTTCCTCATAAGACAACCCGCCCATTCCAGGTATTAGTTTAGTAAACCTTCTCTGAACTGCTTCCAACGCATTTACATCCTTCCTTAAATAAGGAGACCAATACTGTACACAGTACTCCAGATGTGGTCTCACCAATGCCCTGTATAACTGAAGCATAACCTCCCTACTTTTGTATTCAATTCCCCTCGCAATAAACAATAACATTCTATTAGCTTTCCTAATTACTTGCTGTACCTGCATAGTAACCTTTTGCAATTCATGCACTAGGACACCCAGATCCCTCTGTATCTCGGAGCTCTGCAATCTCTCACCATTTAGATAATATGCTTCTTTTTTATTCTTCCTGCCAAAATGGACAATTTCACATTTTCCCATATTATACTCCATTTGCCAGATCTTTGCCCACTCACTTAACCTATCTATATCCCTTTGTAGCCTCCTTCTGTCCTCTTCACAATTTACTTTCCTACCTATCTTTGTGTCATCAGCAAATTTAGCAACCATACCTTCGGTCTCTTCATCCAAGTCATTTATATAAATTGTAAAAAGTTGAGGCCCCAGCACTGATCCCTGTGGCACACCACTCGTTACATCTTGTCAACCAGAAAATTACCCATTTATGCCTACTCTCTATTTCCTGTTAGCTAGCCAATCTTCTATCCATGCCAATATGTTACCCCCTACACCATGAGCTTTTATTTTCCACAATAACCTTTGATGTGGCACCTTATCGAATGCCTTCTAGAAATCTAAGTACAGTACATCACCGGTTCCCCTTTATCCACAGCACATGTTACTTCCTCAAAGAACTCCAATAAATTGGTTAAACATGATTTCCCTTTCACAAAACCATGTTGACTCCGCCTGATTACCTTGAACTTTTCTAAGTGCCCTGCTATAACGTCTTTAATAATAGCTTTTAACATCTTCCCTATGACAGATGTTAAGCTAACTGGACTGTATTTTCCTGCTTTCTGTCGCATAGAAACATAGAAACATAGAAGATAGGAGCAGGAGTAGGCCATTCGGCCCCTCGAGCCTGCTCCGCCATTTAATGAGATCATGGCTGATCATCCAAATTCAGTACCCTGTCCCTGCTTTCTCCCCATATCCCTTGATCCCTTTAGGCTTAAGAAATATATCTAACTCCTCTTGAATATATTTAATGAATTGGCCTCAACTGCCTTCTGTGGTAGAGAATTCCACAGGTTCACCACTCTCTGGGTGAAGAAATTCCTCCTCATCTCAGTCCTAAATGCCTTACCCCTTATCCTTAGACTGTGACCCCTGGTTCTGGACTCCCCCGCCATCGGGAACATCCTTCCTGCATCTAGTCTGTCTAGTCCTGTTAGAATTTTATAAGTTTCCATGAGATCCCCTCTCATTCTTCTAAACTCCAGCGAATATAAGCCTAATCGACCCAATCTCTCTTCATATGTCATTCCTGCCATCCCAGGTATCAGTCTGGTGAATCTTCGCTGCACTCCCTCCATGGCAAGAACATCCTTCCTCAGATAAGGCGACCAGAACTGCACACAATACTCAAGGTGTGGTCTCACCAAGGCCCTGTACAACTGCAGCAAGACATCCTTGCTCCTGTATTCGAATCCTCTCGCTATGAAGGCCAACATACCATTTGCCTTCTTAACTGCCTGCTGTACCTGCATGCTTACCTTCAGCGACTGGTGCACAAGGACACCCAGGTCTCGTTGCACTTCCCCTTTTCCCAATCTATTGCCATTCAGATAATAATCTGTCTTCCTGTTTTTGCCACCAAAGTGGATAACCTCGCATTTATCCACATTATACTGCATCTGCCATGCATCTGCCCAATCACCCAACCTGTCCAAATCATACTGGAGTTTCTCTGCATCCTCCTCACAGCACACACGCCCACCCAGTTTTGTGTCGTCTGCAAACTTGGAGATATTACATCTAGTTCCCTCGTCTAGATCATTAATAGATATTGTGAATAGCTGGGGTCCTAGCACCGATCCCTGCGGTACCCCACTAGTCACTGCCTGCCACTCGGAAAAAGACCCATTTATTCCTACTCTTTGAATCCTGTCTGCCAACCAGTTCTCTATCCAAGTCAGTACCTTACCCCCAATCCCATGTGCTTTAACTTTGCATGCTAATCTCTTATGCGGGACCTTATCGAAAGCCTTCTGAAAGTCCAAATACACCACATCCACTGGTTCTCCCTTATCTATTCTACCAGTTACATCCTCAAAAAATTCCAGTAGATTAGTCAAGCATGATTTACCTTTTGTAAATCCATGTTGACTTTGTCCGACCCTGTCACTGTTTTCCAAGTGCTCTGCTATTACATCTTTTATAATGGACTCTAGCATTTTCCCCACTACTGATGTCAGGCTTACCAGTCTATAATTCCCCGTTTTCTCTCTACCACCTTTTTTAATTAGTGGGGTTACATTAGTTATCCTCCAATCCATGGGAACTGTTCCAGAGTCTATAGAATTTTGGAAGATGACCAGCAATGCATCTACTATTTCTAGGGCCACTTCCTTAAGTACCCTAGGATGTAGATTATCCGGCCCTGGGGATTTATCGGCCTTCAATCCCGTCAATTTCCCTAACACCATTTCCCGACAAATACTGATTTCATTCAGTTCCTCCCTCTCATTAGACCCTATGTTCCCTGACATCTCTGGGAGGTTATTTGTGTCCTCCTTTGTGAAGACAGAACCAAAGTATGTATTTAATTGGTCTGCCATTTCTTTGTTCCCCATTATAAATTCCCCTGATTCTGACTGCAAGGGACCTACACTTGACTTCACCAATCTTTTTCTCTTCACATATCTATAGAAGCTTTTACAGTCAGTTTTTATGTTCCCTGCAAGCTTACTCTCATATTCTATTTTCCCCCTCTTAATTAATCCCTTTGTCCTCCTTTGCTGAATCCTAAACTGCTCCCAATCCTCAGGTTTGCTGCTTTTTCTGGCCAATTTATATGTCCTCTCCTTGGATCTTATGCTATCCCTAATTTCCCTTGTTAGCCCTTTTTGAGTCACCTTTTTTGTTTTATTTTTATGCCAAACAGGGATGAACAAATTTTGTAGTTCATCCATGCGATCTATAAATGTTTGCCATTGCCTATCCACCGTCAACCCTTTAAGTAACGCTCCCCAATCCATCCTAGCCAACTCGCGCCTCATACCATCATAGTTTCCTTTATTTAAATTCAGGACCCTAATCTCTGAGTCAACTACTTCTTAATGAAGGATATTATCATATTATGATCGCTCCTCCCCAAGGGGCCTCGCACATCAAGATTGCTAATTAATCCTTTCTCATTACATAATACCCAGTCTAAGATGGCCTGATCGCTAGTTGGTTCCTCGACATATTGGTCCAGGAAACCATCCCGTATACACTCCAGGAATTCCTCCTCCACAGTATTGTTACTAATTTGGTTAGCCCAATCCATATGTAGATTAAAGTCACCCATGATAACTGCTGTGCCCTTATTGCACGCATCTCTAATTTCCCATTTAATGCCATCCCCAACCTCAGCATTTCTGTTTGGGGGTCTGTATACAACTCCCACTAACGTTTTCTGCCCCTTGGTATTTCTCAGCTCTACCCTTACAGATTCCACATCATCAGAGCTAATATCCTTCCTTACTATTGTGTTAATCTCCTCTTTAACCAGCAATGCTACCCCACCTCCTTTTCCTTTTTGCCTGTCCTTCCTGAATATTGAATACCCCATGATGTTGAATTCCCAGCCTTGGTCACCCTGGAGTCATGTCTCTGTAATCCCAATTATATCATATCCGTTTACATCTATTTGCGTAGCTAATTCATCCACCTTATTACGAATGCTCCTCGCATTAAGACACAAAGCCTTCAGGCTTGTTTTTATAACACTCTTCATCCTTTTAGAATTATTGTTTACTGTGGCCATGTTTGATTTACACCCTTGATTTCTCTGCCTTCCACTTTTGCTTTTCTCCTTCCTGTCTTTTGTTTCTATCCTTGCTTCCCTTTCCTCTGTCTCCCTGCACAGGTTCCCAACCCCCTGCCATTTTAGTTTAAACCCTCCCCAACAGCACTAGCAAACACTAGGACATCAGTCCTGGTCCCGCCCAGGTGCAAACCGTCCGGTTTGTACTGGTCCCACCTCCCCCAGAATCGGTTCCGATGTCCCAGGAATTTGAATCCCTCCCCCTTGCACCATTGCTCTAACCACGTATTCATCTGAAATATCCTTCCATTTCTACTCTGACTAGCACGTGGCACTGGTAGCAATCCTGAGATTACTACCTTTGAGGTCCTATTTTTTAATTTATCTCCTAACTCCCTATATTCAGCTTTTAGGACCTCATCCCGTTTTTTACCTATATCGTTGGTACCTATATGCACCACGACAACTGACTGTTCCCCCTCGCCCTCTAGAATGCCCTGCAGCCGCCCTGAGACATCCTTGACCCTTGCACCAGGGAGGCAACATACCATCCTGGAGTCTCGTTTGCGGCCGCAGAAACGCCTATCTATTCCCCTTACAATAGAATCCCCTATCACTATAGCTCTCCCGCTCTTTTTCCTCCCATCCTGTGCAGCAGAACCACCCATGGTGCCAGGAAGTTGGCTGCTGCTGCCTTCCCGATAAGCCATCTCCCTCAACAATATCCAAAGTGGTATATCTGTTTGAGAGGGGGATGGCCACAGGGGACCCCTGCACTACCTGCCTGCGCCTACTACTCTCCCTTTTTGAATAAAGGAGTTACATTCGCTATTTTCCAATCTAATGGAACCTTCCCCGAATCTAGGGAATTTTGGAAAATTAAAACCAACGCATCAACTATCTCACTAGCCACTTCTTTTTGGACACTAGGATGAAGTCCATCAGGACCCGGGGACTTGTCAGCCCGCAGCTCCAACAATTTGCTCAGTACCACTTCCCTGGTGATTGTAATTTTCTTGAGTTCCTCCCTCCCTTCCATTTCCTGATTTACAGCTATTTCTGGGATGTTACTTGTATCCTCTATAGTGACGACTGATGCAAAATACCTGTTCAATTCAACTGCCATCTCCTTATTTTCCATTATTAATTCCTCAGACTCACTTTCTATCAGACCAATGCTCACTTTGTTAACTCTTTTCTTTTTTAAATATTTATAGAAACTCTTACTATCTGTTTTTATATTTCTAGCTAGCTTTCCCTCGTACTCTAATTTTTCTCTCCTTATTAATCTTTTAGTCATTCTTTGCTGTTTTTTATATTCTGTCCAATCTTCTGACCTGCCACCCATCTTTGCGCAATTATATGCTTTTTCTTTAAGTTTGATACTATCTTTAACTTTTTTAGTTAACCACGGATGGTGGGTCCTCCCCTTGGAATTTTTCTTTCTCGTTGGAATGTATATATTCTGTGTATTCTGAAATATCCCCTTAAATGTCTGCCACTGCAACTCTATTGACCTATCCCTTAACCTAATTTGCCAGTTCACTTTAGATAGCTCTGCTTTCATGCCCTCATAATTGCCCTTATTTAAGTTTAAAATACTAGTCTTGGACCCACTCTTCTCTCCCTCAAACTGAATGTAAAATTCAATCATATTATGATTGCTGATACCTAGGGGCGCCTTCACTGTGAGGTCATTAATGAATCCTATCTCGTTGCACAATACCAGGTCTAGTATAGCCTGCTCTCTGGTTGGCTCCAGAATGTGCTGTTCTAAGAAACTATCCTGAAAACATTCCATGAACTCCTCATCTAGGCTACATTTGCCCATCTGATTTTTCCAGTCTATGTAGATTAAAATCCCCCATGATTATTGCTGTACCTTTCTGACAAGCTCCCATTATTTCTTCCTTTATACGCCATCCTAACGTGTGGTTACTGTTAGGGGGGCCTGTACATCATTCCCACAAGTGACTTCTTGCCTTTATCATTTCTCATCTCTACCCAAACCGCTTCTACATCCTGGTTTCCTGAACTTAGGTCATCCCTCTCTATTGTGCTAATACCATCATTAATTAACAGAGCCATCCCTCCACCTTTTCCCAGCTTCCTGTCCTTCCTAAATGTCATGTACCCTTCAATATTCAGGTCCCAATCTATGTCATCCTGCAGCCATGTTTCTGTAATGTCTATCAGATCGTACTTATTTATTTCTATTTGCGCTATCAGTTCATCTGTTTTGTTGCGAATGCTACGTGCATTCAGATGCAGAGCCTTTAGTTTTGTCCTTTTATTATTTTTGTAACCTCTAGCCTTATCAGTTGATTTACTCTTAGATTTGTACTCTCTATCCCTTCCTGTCACGGTCTGTTTATCATTTCCCATATTAATACCTTTCTCTATTGCCTTGTCTCTACTCTTTGATTTACCACATCTTCCCAAATTTGATCCCTTGCCCCCACTATTTAGTTTAAGGCCCTCTCTACTGCCCTAGTTATATGACTTGCCAGAACACTGGTCCCAGCACGGTTCGGGGGAAGACCGTCCCAACGATACAGATCCCACTTTCCCCAGTACTGGTGCCAGTGCCCCAGGAATCGAAACCCATTTCTCCCACACCAGTCTTTGAGCCACACATTCATCTCTCTAATTTTATTTACCCTATGCCAATTTGCTCGTGGCTCAGGTAATAATGCAGCCATTATTACCCTTCAGGTTCTGCTTTTTAATTTAGCCCCTAGCTGCTCATACTAGAACCTCTTTCCTAGTTCTACCTATGTCGTTGGTACCTACATGGACCACGACCACTGGCTCCTCCCCCTCCCACTGCAAGTTCCTCTCCAGCCCAGAGCAGATGTCCCGAACCTTGGCACCGGGCAGGCAATACAGCCATCTGGACTCTCGCTCTTGGCCGCAGAGAACTGTATCTATCCCCCTGACTATACTGTCCCCCTTTTACCACTACATTCTTATTAACTCCCCCCGCTTGAATGGCTTCCTGTACCACGGTGCCATGCTCATCCACCCTGCAGCCACCACTTTCATCCATACAGGCCGCAAGAACCTAAAACCTGTTGGACAATTGCAAAGGCTGAGGCTCCTCCACCTCCTGGGTCCCCATACCTGCTTCACTCGTAGTGACATCCTCCTGACCAAATCAGAAGACCCTATCCTAAGGGGTGTGACTGCCTCCTGGAATAAAGTGTCCAGGTAACTTTATCTCCCTGATGTATCGCAGTGTCCGCAGCTCGGCCTCCAGCTCATCAACTCTGAGCTGAAGCTCCTCCAGCCGCAGACACTTACCGCAGACATGTTTGTCCTGGATCACACTGGCGTCCAGGAGCTCCCACATCCTACAGTTGCAACACATCACCTGCCTTGCCATCTTTATTGTGTCTTACCCTACTACACCCAATAAGATTTATTACTGCTAGGAAACTTTACTAATACTAATGAAACCTTACAATTACTAATAAATTTCCTGGGCTTTAAAAGATAAGATAAGTGAGCAAAATACTCACCATCCAATCACTTACCCTTTTCCCTGTGATGTCACCTTTTATTTTTCTCTGAATGCGGTTGGGGGGTTTCACAGAGCCGAACTCCCGCTGGTTCTCTGTCCCCTCTAGTGCAGCGTTTTAACTCCTGCTCTCCTGGAGGCTGACAAAGATAGAAAAAGAAGAAAGGAGCACCTCCCTCCCCTCCTATTTCCCGTACTCACCAAACTCGCAGGTTTACACTCTGTTCCAAGCTGCACTCCACGACAAGCTGCACTCTGTATGCTGCAGTTCAACATTGTCCCAACAGCTGTCCCCATCACCTCATCAGTAAGTGTATCTTGCAGTCCCACTTTGAACCAACAGATGTCCTCTTCAACAAATACAAAAGCAAAATACAGCAAATGCTGGAAATCTGAAATAAAAACAGAAAATGCTGGAAATACTCAGCAGGTCATACAGCATCTGTAGAGAGAGAAACAGAGTTAACGTTTCAGGTCGATGACCCTTCGTTCTGACCTGCTGAGTATTTCCAGCATTTTCTTTTTTTATTTAAGATGTCCTCTTCACCTCATTGGTAAGTGTCTCCTGCAGTTCCACGTTGAACCAACAGATGTCCCCTTCACCTCATTGGGAGGTGTCTCCTGCAGTTCCACGTTGAACCAACAGATGTCCCCTTCACCTCACCAGTAAGTGTATCCTGCAGTTCCACTTTACACCAACAGATGTCCTCTTCATCTCAACCTCATTGGTAAGTGTCTCTTGCAGTTCCATTTTGAGCCAACAGATGTCCCCATCACCTCACCAGTAAGTGTATCCTGCAGTTCCACTTTACACCAACAGATGTCCTCTTCATCTCACCAGTAAGTGTCTCTTGCAGTTCCACTTTGAGCCAACAGATGTCCCCATCACCTCACCAGTAAGTGTATCCTGCAGTTCCACTTTACACCAACAGATGTTCTCTTCATCTCAACAGTAAGTGTCTCCTGCAGTTCCACTTTGAGCCAACAGATGTCCCCATCACCTCACCAGTAAGTGTATCCTGCAGTTCCACTTTGAACCAACATATGTCCCCATCACCTCACCAGTAAGTGAATCCTTCATAACAACAGAAAACGCTGGAAAAACTCAGCAGGCCAGGCAGCATCCGTGGAGAGAGAAACAGAGTTAACATTTCAGGTCGAAGACCTTTCGTCAGAACTGGAAAAAAGCAGGAAATGGAATAGATTTTAAAGCAGGTTTAGGGGTGGGGAAATGGGGGAGGGGATGAAAGAACAAAAGGGAAGGTCAGTGATAGGATAGAAAGCAGGAGAGATTGAGAGACATTTGTTGTTATTTCGGATTTCCAGCATCCGCAGTATTTTGCTATTGTATCAGTGTATCCTGCAGTTCCACTTTGAACCAACCGATGTCCTCTTCACCTCACCAGTGTCTCTTGCAGTTCCACTTTACACCAACAGATATCCCCATCACCTCACCAGCGTCTCTTGCAGTTCCACTTTAAACCAACAGATGTCCCCATCACCTCACCAGTAAGTGTCTCTTGCAGTTCAACTTTACACCAACAGATATCCCCATCACCTCACCAGTAAGTGTCTCTAGCAAAATACTGCGGATGCTGCAAATCTGAAATAAAAACAGAAAATGCTGGAAACACTGAGCAGGTCAGGCAGCATCTGTGGAGAGAGAAACAGAGTTAACGTTTCAGGTCGATGACCCTTCGTCAGAACTGGAAAAGGAACAGTTTTTAAGCAAGTGCAGGGGCAGGGAAAGGGGGGGAGGGGAGGAAAGTACAAAAGGGAAGGTCTGTGATAGGATGGAAGGCAGGAGAGATTAAGAGAGATAAAGAGATGGTGCAAGGCAAAAGGAGATGGTAATGGGACAAGTTGAGAAACAAAAGATGGCTCTAGATGAAGTGTGAACAGCACTGGCAGAATGAAAGGCAGCTGCCATGTGGGAGAGGTGAACTTGCTTAAAAACCTGTTCCATCTCCAGCTTTTTCCAGTTCTGACGAAGGGTCATGACCTGAAACATTAACTCTCTCCACAAATGCTGCCTGACCTGCTCAGTGTCTCTTGCAGTTCCACGTTACACCAACAGCTGTCCCCATCACCTCACCAGTAAGTGTATCCTGCAGTTCCACTTTGAACCAACAGATATTCCCATCACCTCATCAGTAAGTGTCTCTTGCAGTTCCACTTTACACCAACAGATGCCCTCGTCACCTCACAGGCAGGAAACTTCAAGCAACCCCGAAGGCTGTTTCAAAGATCAGGTGGTAATGGCCCTGAAATTGCAGTGTCTCTGATGGCATACACTGAGTATGCCAACGTATTCTCTTTGAAATGTCCCACAAGCTTGGGATTTCCGCAAGCGTTGCACATGCGCAAAATCCGGAACTTGCCATCTGTCAAGGTACGCCTTGATAGGTCATCCGAACCGCCTGAAAACTGAGTGTTGCTGACGCAGAGTTGGGCTATTTGCCTAACAACTGCCCAGCAATTACGCACGCAACTGTTATGGTGGCTTCCTGCTTTTTAATGTTGAAAGAACCCAGAAGAAGACCTCACGGTCTCAGTGGGTGAACTCTGAAAACAATTGTAAAAGTTGGAATTGAAGAAAGCTCTTGGGACAAAGCTTCATTTAAACTTTTAAAAACTTTTATTAATATGTAGGCAAATCTCAAAGAAGTGTAGAAATAATAGGGTAATAATAGTAGGGGATTTCAACTTCCCCAATATTAACTGGGATAGTCAGAGTGTGAAAGGCTTAGAGGGTGTGGAATTCTTGAAGTGCATCCAGGAGAGCTTTTTGAGCCAGCATGTAGAAAGTCCTACAAGAGAGGAGGCGGTACTGGACCTAATTCTAGGGAATGTAGCCGGGCAAGTGTTACTAGGAGAGCATTTTGGTGACAGTGACCATAATTCGGTGAGATTTAAGGTAGTCATGGAAAAGGACAAAGATGGACCGGAAATAAAGGTTCTAAATTGGGGAAAGGCCGATTTTAATATAAGGCAGGATCTGGCCAAAGTGGACTGGGATCAGCTACTTGTAGGAAAATCCACATCAGAGCAGTGGGAGAGTCTTTCAGAAAGGAAATAGAGAGAGTACAACGGCAACATGTTCCTGTAAAGGTCAAGGGTGGGGCACAAGCCCAGGGAACCCTGGATGTCAAGGGATATACAAGAATGGATTAGGAAAAAAAGGGAGGCTTTTGGCAGAAACAAAGGACTAAAAACAGTGGAAGCCCTAGAGGAGTTTAGAAAGTGCAGGGGGGTACTTAAAAAAGAAATTAGGAGAGCAAAGAGGGGGCATGAAATAACACCGACGGGCAAAATAAAGGAAAATCCCAAGGTGTTTTATAAGTATATTAAGGACAAGAAGATAACCAGGGAAAGAGTAGGGCCCATTAGGGACCAAAGTGGCAATCTGTGTGTAGAGCCAGAAGATGTAGGTGGAGTTTTAAATGAATATTTTGCATCTGTGTTCACTATGGAGAAGGACGATGTAGGCATAGAAATCAGGCTTGGGGATTGTGATATACTTGAACAAATTAGTATTGAGAGGGAGGAGGTACTAGCGGTTTTAGTGGGCTTAAAAGTGGATGCATCCCCAGGCCCAGACGAGATGTATCCCAGGCTGCTGTGTGAGGCAAGGGAGAGATTGCAGGGGCTCTGACACAAATTTTCAGAACCTCTCTGGCCACAGGGGAGGTGCCAGAGGACTGGAGAACAGCTAACGTAGTACCATTATTCAAGAAGGGTAGTAGGGATAAACCAGGGAATTACAGGCCAGTGAGCCTAACATCAGTGGTAGGGAAATTATTGGAAAAAATTCTCAGGGACAGAATTAGTCTCCACTTGGAGAGGCAAGGATTAATCAAGGATAGTCAGCATGGCTTTGTCAGGGGGAGATCATGTCTGACCAATTTGATTGAATTTTTTGAGGGGGTGACTAGGTGTGTGGATGAGGGTAGTGCAGTTGATGTGGTCTACATGGACTTCAGTAAGGCTTTTGACAAAGTCCCGCATGGGAGACTGGTCAAGAAGGTAAGAGCCCATGGGATCCAGGGCAACTTGGCACATTGGATCCAAAATTGGCTTAGTGGCAGGAGGCAGAGGGTGATGGTCGAAGGTTGTTTTTGTGACTGGAAGCCTGTGTCCAGTGGTGTACCGCAGGGATCGGTGCTGGGTCCTTTGCTGTTTGTTGTGTACATTAATGATTTAGATATGAATGTAGGAGGTATGATCAGTAAGTTCGCAGATGACACGAAAATTGGTGGGGTGGTAAATAGTGAGGAGGGAAGCCTCAAGCTACAGGACGATATAGACGGGTTGGTCAGATGGGCAGAACAGTGGCAAATGGAATTTAACCCTGAAAAGTGTGAGGTGATGCATTTTGGGAGGACTAACAAGGCAAGGGAATACACAATGAATGGTAGGACCCTAGGAAGGACAGAGGATCAGAGGGACCTTGGTGTGCATGTACATAGATCCCTGAAGGCAGCAGGACAGGTAGATAAGGTGGTTAAAAAGGCATATGGGATATTTGCCTTCATTAGCCGAGGCATAGAATATAAGAGCAGGGAGGTTATGATGAAGCTGTACAAAACGCTAGTTAGGCCACAGCTGGAATACTGTGTGCAGTTCTGGTCGCCACACTATAGGAGGGATGTGATTGCATTGGAGAGGGTGCAGAGGAGCTTCACCAGGAGGTTACCTGGGCTGGAGCACTTCAGCTATGAAGAGAGATTGGACAGGCTGGGGTTGTTTTCCTTAGAGCAGAGAAGGCTGGAGGGGTACCTGATTGAGGTGTACAAAATTATGAGGGGCATAGATAGGGTAGATAGAAAGGAACTTTTCCCCTTAGTAGAGGGGTCAATAACCAGGGGGCATAGTTTCAAGGTAAGGGGCAGGAGGTTTAGAGGGGATTTGAGGAAAAACTTTTTCACCCAGAGGGTGGTTGGAATCTGGAACTCACTGCCTGAAAGGGTGGTAGAGGCAGGAACCCTCACAACATTCAAGAAGCATTTAGATGAGCACTTGAAACGCCATAGCATACAAGGCTACGGACCAAGTGCTGGAAAATGGGATTAGAATAGACAGGGCTTGATGGCCGGTGCGGACACGATGGGCCGAAGGGCCTCTTTCTGTGCTGTATAACTCTATGACTATGACTAATATTTGTTCAATATTTTAGTCATAGAGTCATAGTCATAGACTCATAACAGCACAGGAGGAGGCCATTCAGTCCCATTCCCCCGCTCTATCCCCGTAGCCCTACAAGTTTATTTTCCCCAAGTGCCTATCCAGTCTCCCCTTGAAAACATGGAGTGTCTCCGCTTCCACCACTTCCATCAGCAGCGAGTTGCAGGTCATCACCACTCGCTGTGTAAAAATGTTTTTCCTCACATCCCCCCTGTATCTCTTGCCCAAAACCTTAAATCTGTGTCCCCTAGTCCTTGTACCATCAACTAGTGGGAACAGCCTTTCCCCGTCTAGCCTATCAAAACCCGTCATAATCTTGTACACCTCTATCAAATCACCCCTCAACCGCCTTTGCTCTAATGAAAACAAATCCAGCTTCTCCAACCTGTCCTTGTAGCTAAGATCCCCCATCCCTGGAACCATTCTAGTAAATCTCCTCTGCAACCTCTCAAAGGCCTTCACATCCTTCCTAAAGTGTGGTGACCAGAACTGGACGCAATACTCCAGTTGTGGCCTAAACAGCGCTTTATAAAGGTTCAGCATAACTTTTCCACTTTTGTACTCAATACATCTGTATATGAAGCCCAAGATCCCATATGCTTTGTTAACCACTCTCTCAATATGTCCTGCCACCTTCAGGGACCTATGCACATTAACTCCCAGGTCCCGCTGTCCCTGCACCCTCTTTAAAACTGTGCCATTAAGTGTATATTGCCTCTCCCTGTTCCTTCTGCCAAAATGCATCACCTCACACTTCTCTGTATTAAATTCCATCTGCCACTTGTCTGCCCATTCTGCTAGCCTTTCTATGTCCTGTTGCAGTCGATTGGTATCATCATCACTGTTTGCCACACCCCCAAGTTTGGTGTCATCGGCATTTTTAGAAATTTTACTCTGTATTCCAAAATCCAGGTCATTTATATATATCAAAAAAAGCAGTGGCCCCAGCACTGACCCTTGGGGAACACCACTGTCTACCATCCTCCAGTCTGAAAAACAGCCATTTACCAACTCGCTGTTTTCTGTCATTCAGCCAATTTCTTATCCAAGCTGCCACTGCCCCACCCATTCCACGAGCCTCAATTTTGTTAACCAGCCTTCTATGTGGTACTTTGTCAAACGCCTTCCAAAAATCCATGTAGACAACATCCATTGCATTCCCTTCATCAATCCTCTCTGTTACATCATCAAAAAATTCAATTAGATTAGTCAAACATAATCTTCCTTATACAAACCTGTGTTGGCTCTCCTTAATTAGCTTAAACCTCTCCAAATGCCCGTTTATTTTTTCCTTGATTATTGTTTCTAAAACTTTACCCACCACTGATGTTAAACTGACCAGCCTGTAGTTACTCGGATTGTCCTTACACCCTTTCTTGAACAATGGTGTCACATTTGCCACTTTCCAATCCTCAGGCACCTCCCCCGCATCTAGGGAAGATTGGAAAATTATGGCAAGCCCTTCTGCTATCTCCTCCCCAATTCCCTTAGCAACCCGGGATGCAAGCCATCTGGACCAGGCGACTTGTCCACTCTAAGCATACCCAGCCTTTCTAGTACATCCTGTCTTTCAATTTTCACCCCTTCCATTGCTTCTACCTTTTCCACTTCTACTGATATTTTGTCAGCATCCACCTCCTTAGTAAACACCGATACAAAGTACTCATTGAGTATTCTCGCCTTGCCCTGCGCCTCTAAGCATATATTACCTTCTTTGTCCCTAATAGGCCCCACCCCGCCTCTTACTACCCGTTTACTGTTTACATGCTGTTAGAAGATTTTTGGGTTCCCTTTATGTTAACCACCATTCTGCTCTCATATTCTCTCTTCGCCAATCTTATTTTCATCTTCACATCCCCTCTCAACTTATTGTATTTGGTCTGGTTCTCCCTTGAAGAATTCACTTGACATGCATCATAAACCCTCTTTTTTTGAATCATCATCTTCTCTATCTCCCTCGTTATCCAAGGAGCCCTTGCTTTGGTTCCCTTACCCTTCCCTGTTGTTGGAATGTACCTAGCCTGTGCTTGGAACATCTCCTCCTTAAAGATCACCCATTGTTCCGTTACAGTTTTTCCTGTCAGTCTTTGGTTCCATTTTACCCTGGCTAGATCCTTTCGCATCCCATTGAAGTTAGCCCTATTCCAGTGTTTTTAGAGCTCAACTTCAAAGAGAGGTATGGGGTGTTATGAGGATTATAGGGATTGGGGTGCTGTGAGGATTAAAGGGATTTACAGATGGGCTTTTAGAACTCTGTGATGTGGACAAGGTAAGCATTCTATTCAACTCGATTTCAGTTTTTTAAAACTTGAAAATGACTGTTTAAAAATAAATTTGTTCACATTTACATGACTTTTTAAAATAATATGCCAGAATATATGAATGTTTTAAATGTTGCTATTAATATGCTGTTTAAAATTTTCACATCCCTATGTATCACTTTGTAAAAATTTTCAACGTCCTAGAAATTGGTCTCTGGCAGTGATATTCAGTTCCATTGCATGAATATCAGGCGCTGTGTATAATGGGTGGCCGATCCGATACTGTCCAACTCAATTTATTAATATGACTTGTACAACTCTTACCACGTTTCCCCGCAGTTACTGCATCTGTTTAAAGAGGAAGCCTGTGAGGGAGAAAAATGCCTTTTGAGGACTTTGCCCCGATCTTGTATGTGGTTTGGTAGAGACTCTAGGGTTGAGGGAACAACAAAGAGTCAGGAACCATGACCGTCGCCTGATCAGAAGGAACTTGTACCCACCCCAGAACGTGTACAGGGGGAGGCTGTCTTTTGAGATGCTGTCGGAGGTGTTGTGTGTGAGGAGGTTGCGCTTTAGCAAAGAGACAATCGGCCGACTATGTGACATGTTAAAGGACTGCCTTCAAACACACTCGAAGACCCGCACTGCCTTGTCAGTGGCTGTGAAGGTAACCACAGCACTCAAATTTTATACATGCGGGTCATTTCAGTCAGGCACCAGTGACATTTCCAATATCACCCGGAGCATTCACCAGGCCACAGATGCCATATTCCGTAGGGCTTCTGACTTCATTGACTTCGACGTCCCAGCGCAGCAAAGGGAGTGGTCCCTTTCATTCTACAGGATTGCTGGCTTCCCTAAAGTGATTGGGGCCATCGATGGAACCCATATTGCATTAAAGGCACCAATTGATGCACCTGTTACATTTATCAACAGGAAGGGGTTTCATTCCTTAAATGTAATGATCGTCTGTGATGCCCAACTGCGGATCCTTAATGTGAATGCAGATCACCGGGGAAGTGCTCATGACGCCTTCATCCTCCCACACTCAGACTTACATGATGCCCTCAGTACACCGCGTCCAGGATCTGCATGGATATTGGGCGACAAGGGCTACCCGTGAAAACCGTGGCTGATGACACCATACCGCAGGACCAATAATGAAGCACAGGAGAGATATAACTGTGCACACGTGTCCATACACCAAGTGGTGGAGAGGACAATCCGGGTTCTAAAATCACGCTTCCGGTGCCTGGACAGATCGGGGGGGGGGGGACTTTGCAGTACTCTCCTCTGAAAGTGTCAAGGATTGTGGTGGCCTGTTGCACTTTGCACAACTTTGCCCTGCGGGAAGGACTGACCCTAAACCCTGTAGATAAGATCCCCGTGAAATGGTGACATGGAGGATCCCAACATGGATGTCACTGGGTCCATGCTTCATGGGCCACCCGAGGAAGCCACGGCTGCAGCGGGCAGTGCGGCGAGGGAGCAGCTGGTGCCTGATATATTTCAACACTGATGAGAGTGGCAAGATGCCTCCTCCCTCCCCCAGGAAGGCACACAAAAGAACAGGCAAGATTGAAAGTCAAACAGTGAACTTTTATTGTAGCAGCAAATACTCATTGCAAGACTTTTGAGGTAGTTATTGCTAAACATTGTATAAACATGAGGTGCTTAGTGCAAGACTTTCAATACAAATTGAGTTAACTGGTATATTTGCTACTATGTAAACCAGGGGTGGACAATTATTTCAGCTGGAGGGACACTTAATAAGTTTTGGTGAGCTGTTGAGGGCCGCACACATAAAATTAATTGTTTTAACAACAGCTACCATTAAAATTGTTATGGCATTTATTGTATAAAGAACCCTTCATGTCGTTTCCACACTTAATAAAAATAACATTTATCAACATGCTAACCAATGTGATTACTTGTTGTATCATGTTGTTTACTACATTTCCACGTTTCCTGCCATCTGCAAACTTTGAAATTATGCCCTGTATATCCACGTCCTGGTCTTAAATATATCAAAAAGAGCAGTGGTCCTAATCCCGACCCCTGGGGAACACCACTGTAAACTTCCTTCCACTCTGAAAACAACTGTTCACCACTACTCTCTGCTTTCTGTCCCTTAGCCAATTTTGTATCCATGCTGCCACTGTCCCTTTAATCCCATGGGCTTTAATTTTGCTAATAAGTCTATTATGTGGTACCATGTCAAGTGCCTTTTGAAAGTCCATATACACATCAACTGCACTACCCTCATCAACCCTCTCTGTTACTTCATCAAAGAACTCAATGAAGCTAGTCAAACACAATCTGCCTTTGACCAATCCGCGCTGGCTTTTTTTTATTCGCCCATACTTTTCCAAATGCCTCATGCTTGGAGTTTTCGCATTTCTTTTCATGAATTCTCGGGATGTGGGCGTCGCTGGCAAGACTGACGTTTACTGCCCTTAACTGAGTGGCTTGCTGGGCCACTTCAGAGGGCAGTTAAGAATCAACCATGTTGGTGTGGAACTGGAGTCACATATAGGCCCAGACCGGGTAGGGGCGGTAGGTTTCCTTCCCCAAAGGACATTAGTGAACCAGTTGGGTTTTTACGACAATCCGACAGCTTCATGGTCACTTTTACTGATACAGTCCCCACCGCTTATAGCGGGTGTGTTGATGTTAACGCGATTTGCCTGCTCTACGCGGTAGATGGTAAAACCAAAAAAGGTAAGCAACCAACAATTTTTTTTAAACAGGAAATCTCACTGAGCAATGACCTCTCCTAATTGTTAGAAACTGCATGAGGACCCAACCTTGCCTGAAATCAGCAGAGATTTTTAAATGGGTAAGTATTTATTGAACTGCGCGAAATAGTCGGCGCGCTTAATACATTCTAAGCCTTTGTAATTGACTCCTGTGGAAATGACTGCCATTATTTGCCCGATATAGGCAGCTACCCGTGCTAAACGTGAAGGGTGTAAGTGGTGGGGATTGCAACATTTCCTTATTTCCAGATTGTTTAAAAATTCAAATTGTCAAAGTGTCAAGGTGGGATTGTAACTTGCATTCTCTGGATTACCAGTCCAGTAATATAACCACTACACTTACATGTATCTGTTAATTTTAAAATAATAATTGTAAGTAAATTTTAAAATGTTGACTTTCTCCAAAGAAATGAGGGAACTTTCTGCTCACATTGTGAAATTGCAGCTCCCTTCAACAGATCGCCGTGTGTGCTGCTGGACTGCCTGCGGCTCCACAGAGGCATCGATCGACTTGCCAGTATCAGAGGAGAATGAAGCTGCCTGTAAGAGTCCTGAACTGAATGAATTAAAAAATTAAAATTCAGCAACATCAGTGTAAATAACCAGCTATAACCATAGTGTTGTTTGCAATTACTGGGTGAAATGATCTGCACACTGGGTAGAACATTACACCTTCCTGCCACTTGCCCCTTGCAGAGTTTCAGACATTGCACCAATCAACAGAGGGGAAACCCGGTTAGCTGGACAATCCCAATCAGTTACACGGCCAATGTCATTGTCACCTTATTAGCCAATCAGCAACTTCGATTTAAACTTCTCGCACAACCTCTGATGAGTGAGGGATGGACAGATGCAAACCTCCAGGTGATTGGTGAATCGCTGGCAATATGCAAATATACAATACAAAAATGGAAGGAGATAAACAAGTTTTTGCAACTGATCCACTGTTCGAGTTAGATATCCCAGCAAAGCTACTGCAATCATTTTTTCCGGGATGGATGAGTTCAGATCTGGAATGGATTCCGCTGCGGCTGCAAGCGCCTCTGAGCAGACAGAGGTGTCGCGGATGATCGCCGTGGAGCAGCAGAAGGCTCAGTTCCAACTGAGAGTGCACAACTTTACCAACGTGTGCTGGGAGAAATCAACAGCACAGAAGGAGGCCATTTCAGCCCATCGTGTCTGCGCCGGCCGCCAAAGATCTATCCAGCCTAATCCCACTTTCCAGCTCTTGGTCCGTAACCCTGTAGGTTAGAGCACTTCAAGTGCATATCCAAGCACTTGTTAAATGTGGTTAGGGTTCCTGCCTCTACCACCCTTTCAGGCAGTGAGTTGCAGACCCCCACAACCCTCTGGGTGAAGAAATTTCCCCTCAAATCCCCTCTAAACCTTCCCCCAATTACTTTAAATCTATGCCCCCTGGTTGTTGACCTCTCTGCTAAGGGAAATAGCTCCTTCCTACCCACTCTATCTCGGCCCCTCATAATTTTATACACCTCAATAAGGTCTCCCCTCAGCCTCCTCTGTTCCAAAGAAAACAAACCCAGTCTATCCAATCTTTCCTCATAGCTAAAATTCTCCAGTCCATGCAACAACCTCAAAAATCTCCTCTGTACCCTCTCTAGTGCAATCACATCTTTCCTGCAATGTGGTGACCAGAACTGCCCGCAGTACTCTAGCTGCGGCCTAACTAGTGTTTTATACAGTTCAAGCATAATTTCCCTGCTCTTGTATTCTATGCCACGGCTAATAAAGGCAAGCATTCTGTATGCCTTCTTAACCACCTTATCTACCTGGCCTGCTACCTTCAGGGATCTGTGGATATGCACTCCAAGGTCCCTTTGTTCCTCTACACTACTCAGTGTCCTACCATTTAATGTGTATTCCCTTTCCTTGTTAGCCCTCCCCAAATGCATTACCTCACACTTCTCCGGATTGAATTCCATTTGCCACTGTTCTGCCCACCTGACCAATTTATTGATATCTTCCTGCAGTCTACGGCTTTCTTCTTCATTATCAACTACACATACGATTTTAGTATCATCTGCAAACTTCTTTATCATACCCCCTACATTCAAGTCTAAATCATTGATATATACCACAAAAAGCTGAGCCCTGCAGAACCCCACTGGAAACAGCCTTCCAGTCACAAAAGCACCCATCAACCATTACCCTTTGCTTCCTTCCTCTGAGCCAATTTTGGATCCAACCTGTCACTTTGCCCTGGATCCCTTTTACTTCCGCGAAAAGTCTGCCATGTGGGACCTTATCAAAAGCCTTGCTAAAATCCATATACTCTACATCAAACACACTACCCTCATCGACCCTCCTTGTTACCTCCTCAAAAAATTCAATATAGTCTGATAGGGTAACCTGTAGGTTTGGATAACCTTTACATGTATTATAGTTGCGTTAGAAGCCATGCTATTAAAATGTTACTGTAACTGCAAGGATGCTTGACCAAAACCAGGCCAAAGCGTAGTGTCAGTATTTAACAGTAGCAGTAATTGTAATAAAGTTTCGCCGACGGCCAGGTGAGGGCCGGGGGAGAGAGCTTAAAGGGTGTCTCTCGGGGGGGTAGGAGACCCCCGCGATTTCTAAAGAGTTAAGTAGGTAAGATGGCCGAGGGAAAGCCGGGTCCTCAGGGATCCATAACGGAGTATTTGTTAAATAAACATGACAAGGTAGTAAAAAGAATGGGAAAGGAAGGCTGGGATCCTGAATGGGTTCCCGACCGACAGAAAGAATGGTGGAGTAAGGAGAGCAAGAATAAGGAGGAGGAAATTGTAGTGGTTCTTTGTTAGGTCCACCTGAAAAATGTGTAAGATTGGAGCCACACGGGAGAAGGAAAAAGGAGTTAGTGGAACAGTTAAAAAAGGTAGGCGCCAAGTGTGCCGCTGTAATGAAGACAAGGTCAGTGCAAAGTGGAAGGAATGATGGTGAGGAGGGTGATTGGGATGATTTAGAAAGAGAGGCTGCAGAATAGGAGCGAAATGATGATGTTATCCTTACGCAGGATGATAAAATGTTAGAATACAAAATATCAGATCGAGCTTCCACAGTGTCAAATTGCCTCATCTGCTGCGATCATGTAGCAGCAGAGTGTAAACGTGGCTCAGGCACTCAGAGGTACTGTCTTTCTGCTGATCTTCTGCCATAAGTTCTGTAAACCAATGGAACGCCCAGAGTAACACTATAAACAGGCGGTTCCCCAGGGGTTCCGCCAATCTCCTGCTGAAACCACACGCAAAATTGTAACAACCACCATGGAAATTCAGGGCCACTGTTTTAACTCGGGAAGTGCATTGCTTATAGAATCATAGAATGTTACAGCATAGAGGGAGGTCATTCGGCCCGTCATGCTTGTGCCAGCTCTTTGAAAGATCTGTCCAATTTAGTCCCACACCCCAGAATTTCCCCCATAACCCTGCTAATTAGTCCTCTTCAAGTACATGTCCAATTGCCTTGTGAAAGTTCCAAAGGAATCTGCTTCTACCGCCCTTTCAGGAAGTGAGTTCCAGATTTAACAACCCTGTGTGGGAAAACATTCCCTAATTTCCCTTCATGTTCTTTTGACAATTATTTTAAATCTATGACCTCTGGTTACCAACCCACTTGCCAGAGGGAACAGTTTCTCCCTACTTGTTCTATCAAAACCCCCTCATCATTTACAATAACTCTATTGGGTCACCCCTTAACCTTCTCTGCTCCAAGGATTCTCCAATCTCTCCACAAAGAAAAATCCCTCATCCCTGGTATCATCCTGGTAAACCTCCTCTGTACCCTCTCCAGGGAGGGCCATGATATCCTTCCTAAAGTGAGATGCCCAGAATTGGACACAATACTCCAGCTGAGGCCTAACCAGTGATTTGTAAAGGTTTAGCAGAACTTCCTTGTTTTTGTATTCAATGCCCCTATTTACAAAGCCAAGTATCCCATACGATTTCTTAACCACCTTATCAATTTGCCCTGCCACATTCAAAGATTTGTGAATATGCACCCCCAGGTCCTGCTGCCCCTCAAAATAGTACCATTTAGATTATACTGCCACTCTCACTTCACACTTTAAATTATGCATTAAATTGCATCTGCCATTTGTCTACCGATTTCATCAGTCAGTCTATGTCCTCCTGAAGTCTGCTACTATCCAGCTCACTATTTTCTATGCTGCCAAGTTTAGTACCATCCACAAACTTCAAAATTATACTCCCTATATCCAAGCTCAAGTCATTTATATATAACAAGAAAAGCAATAGTCCTAATTTTTTTTTTTTTTTTTTTAGCGCCGTGTGAATCTTTTATTCAAACCAATAATACAAATTACATAGTAAAACCATTACATTCATCCATCAAAATACAGTACAAATACCCCCAAACAATACCACACTTTTTTTTTATATTAAAATACTACATCTCACTTAACTCCACATAAAACAACCCATTTCAACACCACAGTGTACAAACACATAGCACCATCACAATCCAACTAAATGCCACATATAACATCCACTCCAATAACCCAAGAAACCTGTTCCGCGCCAGTCCCACTGGCACCGCCCACCCGACCATCCACTCAATTGTTCTCCGTGCTGGGCCTCCCGCCCAGGCCACTCTCCTCCGGGTCTTCCACCTTGGGCCTTCTGCACCGGACCCTCCGCACCGGCATACCCCGCGAGCAGCCGGGGTGAATCAACCGCATCTCCCGACTCCACCTCTGCCGACCAGCCGCCCCGCCCTGGGCCCCCCGCCTGGGGTTCTCCGTGCTGGGCCTCCCGCCCAGGCCACTCTCCTCTGGGTCTTCCACCTTGGGCCTTCTGCACCGGACCCTCCGCACCAGCATTCCCCGCGAGCACCCGGGGTGAAGCAACCGCATCTCCTGACTCCACCTCTGCCGACCAGCCGCCCCGCCCTGGGTTCTCCGTGCTGGGCCTCCCGCCCAGGCCACTCTCCTCCGGGTCTTCCACCTTGGGCCTCCTGCGAAGCGGACAACTTGGAGTGCATTAAATTAAAATAACATTTCCCGGGGAAACGATGCACTCCAGTCCCTGCGGCGCCCACCGGTCTCGGAAGGCTTCAAGTGTGCCGGCGGACACCGCATGCTCCATCTCCAGGGCCACCCGGGCGCGAACATAGCCGCGGAAGAGAGGCAGGCAATTGGGCCGAACGACCCCCTCGACCGCCCGCTGCCTGGACCTGTTAATGGCCACTTTGGCCAGGCCCAGGAGCAGTCCTACGAGGAGGTCCTCCGACCTGCTCTCTCCCCTCCGCACCGGGTGACCGTAGATCAGGAGCGTGGGACTGAAGTGCAACCAAAAAGCAAGGAGCAGCCCCTTCAAATATTCAAAGAGGGGCTGCAACCTCTCACATTCCACATAAACGTGGAACACGGACTCCTCGAGGCCGCAAAAAAGACAGGCGGCCTGGGAGTCCGTGAACCTACTTAAAAACCGATTGCACGGGACTGCTCCGTGCAACACCCTCCAAGCCATGTCCCCAATAGAAAAGGGGAGTACTCCCGCATAGAGAGCCCTCCATTGGGGACCTTCGCCTCCGCCGGACGGCAAGATGGCACGCCAAGGCGTGTCCGGACGGCAGGCGAAGATGACAAAGTGGAAAGTGTGCAGGAGCAGCCCGTACAGGAAACCCCTCCGTGCAGAACTGAAGGGCACGGAGGGCATTTCCCCGAGACGGCTCAAGTTGTGAGGCGCCGGTTCCCGAGAGGGGTTTCGGGGCCGTGCGCCGATGAGGAATTCCGTCCGAAAGGAGGTCAGTTCGGACGGGATCGCCCCACATGCTTGAGCCTCCTCGATACACCTAGTGGAGTCCGGGCCCAGTGCCACTTTCAGCAACTCGATGGCTTTGGCCGCGCGCCAGACGTCTACCCAGGAGAGGCGCCGCGCCAACTCCTCCGGCGCCATCCAGCCCGCTCCTCCGCCATCGAGCAGGTCCCTGACTCTGGTCACCTTGCCTGGCACAGCCCTGCCCTCCGCCAGCCAGCCGATCCGTCGGACGTGGAGGTGCGGATTCCTGAACAGCGGCTCCCGAAGGAGAGCCGCCACTCCTGACGGGGGAGAACTCCGCCTGGAGGCGACCTGGTTCCAGACCCATAGCAGTTCCTGGTAAAAGACAGGCAGCTCCCACAGGTAGGCTCGCGTGCGGCCCAATTCCACAAACAGGAGCTGCGTGTCGTAGTTGAGGCCGTGCATCTGGCGGAAGAAATACGTCGCCAGCGCACACCATCTGGGAGGATTCTCGACGTAAAGGTACCTCTGCAGCGTCTGAAGACGGAAAGTCGCCGCCTGGGTGCGAAGGCACACCAGCGCCTGACCGCCCTCCCTAAGCGGGAGACACAGAACCGCGGCAGAAGTCGATGAGCATCTTCTGTATCTTGGCGACAAACGCAGGGGGAGGGATCAAAGTGACCAACCGGTACCACAACATGGCGGCCACCAGCTGGTTTATGACCAGCGCTCGACCCCTGTAGGACAACACTCGGAGCAACCCCGTCCAGCGTCCTAGGCGAGCGGTGACCTTGGCCTCCAGCTCTTGCCAGTTCGCCGGCCAGGTGTCCTCGGCAGGGCCGAGGTAGACTCCCAAGTAGAGGAGGTGTGTTGTGCTCCAGGCGAAGGGCCTGAACTCCTCCGGCAGGGAGTCCACCCGCCACTGGCCCACCAGGAGTCCAGAACATTTCTCCCAGTTGATCCTGGCGGAGGATGCGTCCGAGTAAATCTGCTGGCATTCTCGCATCCTCCGCAGGTCGACGGGATCCGTGACCATGAGGAGCACGTCATCGGCGTAAGCCGAGAGGACTACCTCCACGCCCGGCCCTTGCAGAGCCAGTCCCGTCAACCTCTTCCGCAAGAGGCGCAGGAAAGGCTCCACGCAAACAGCATATAACTGACCGGACATGGGGCATCCCTGACGCACCCCCCTCCCGAAGCGAAGGGGCGCCGTCAAAGACCCGTTAACTTTAATCAGACACTCCGCGGCGGCGTACAGAAGTCGGATCCGGGCGACGAAATGCGTCCCGAACCCGAATGCGCGCAGAGTCCCGAAGAGATACTCGTGATCCACCCTGTCGAACGCCTTCTCCTGATCCAGGGAAAGGAAGGCGACCGACAGACCAGTCCTCTGGGAAAGGTGGACCAGGTCCCGGACCAGATGGATGTTGTCATGGATTGTCCGGCCCGGGACCGTGTAGGACTGGTCGGGGTGGATCATGTGGGCCAGCACGGTGCCGAGGCGGGCAGACATGGCCCTGGCAAAAATTTTATAGTCCGTGCTGAGGAGGGAGACCGGGCGCCAGTTTTTTAAAAGGCGGAGATCACCCCTCTTGGGCAGCAGGACGATAACCGCCCTGCGCCAAGAGAGGGGCATCTCCCCGGTCGCCAGACTTTCCCCCAGGACCCGCGCGTAGTCGCCCCCCAAGACGTCCCAGAACGCCCTGTGGAACTCCACGGTCAGCCCGTCCAGCCCCGGGGACTTTCCCCTCGAGAGCTGGCGCAGGGCGCCGGTCAGCTCCGCCAAACTTAGCGGAGCGTCCAATTCCTCGGCGCCCTCCGGGCCGACCTTCGGCAGGTCCTCCCACAAAACTCTGCGAGCATCCTCGCTGGACGGATCCGGAGAGAACAGAGCCCCGTAATAGGCCCGGGTCCTCGCGCTGATCCCCTCCGGATCCGAGACCAGAGATCCGTCGTCGGCCAGCAGCCCCAAGAGCTGCTTACGGACCCCTCGTCTTTTTTCCAGCGAGTAGAAGAAGGGGGAGCCGCGGTCCAGGTCCCGCAGGAACTGGATCCGCGACCTCACGTACGCGCCTCGGGACCCGACCAGCTGCAGGTCCTTCAGCGCGCCCTTCTTCTCTTCGTACACCTTCCGCAGGGCCGGGTCTTCGACGACTTGACCGAGACGGGACTCCAGGTCGAGCACTTCTTTCTCCAATCGCCCGACCCGGGCCTCCCGCCTCTTGGTCGACCCCTTCGCGTACTCCTGACAGAAGAGACGGACGTGAGCCTTGCCCACGTCCCACCATAGCCTCAAGGAGGGGAAGCCCCCCTGCTTCCTTCTCCAGTCGGCCCAGAACCGGCGAAACGAATCCCGGAACCGCACGTCCTCCAGCAGCAGGTTGTTAAAATGCCAGTACGCGGACCCCCCCGGCGCCTGCAACGGAGCGAGCTCCGCCCACACCAGGTGGTGGTCCGTGCACGGCACCGGCCGCATGGAAGCCGCCGGAACGCAGGAGACGTACGCCCGGGAAATATAAAGGCGGTCGATTCTGGACCTTCCTCCTCCAGACCCCACCCAAGTGAAGGCGCTGGAGTCGGGATGGAGATTTCGCCAGACGTCCACCAAGTCGAAGGACCCGACCAGGTCCTACTACTTCTCTCCAATCAAAGAACCATCTACCTCCTATCCCATAGCCAATTACTTACCCAAGTTACCACCCCTTTAATACCAAGTGCTTCTATTTTCCAAATAAGTCTGTTATGTGGTACTTTATCCAATGCCTTTTGAAAGTCCATATATACATCTACTGCACTACCTTCATCAACGCTCTGTCCTTCATCAAAGAACTCAATCAGGTTAGTCAGACACAATTTGCCTTTAACAAATCAGCTGGCAGTTCCTTATTAACCCATGCTTCTCCAAGTGAGAATTAATGTTGTCCTTGACAATGTTCTCTAATAGCCTTTCCACCACTGATGTTAGACTGATTGGCCTATAGTTACCAGGTTTATCCCTCTCCCCCTTTTTGAACAGGAGTGTAACATTCGAGAACCTCCTGTCCTCTGGCTCCACTCCCATATCCAAGGACGATTGAAAGATTGTGGTCAGAGCTGCTGCTATCTCCACCCTAGTTTTCTCAGCAACTTAGGATGCATCCCATCTGGACCGGGTGACTTATTAACTTTGAGCGATGCCAACCTATTTAGCACCTCCTTTCTATCTATTTTTATCCTATCCAAAATCTCTACTCCCCCTCCTCTACTGCAACATTAACCTCACCCTCTTCTTTTGTGAAGATAGATGCAAAGTACTCTTTCACTTCCTCAGTCATACCCTCTGCCTCCACAATGGTCCCTAATATTATATAATATACAAATGAGGTTTTAAATACTGTCTGGTAACTCCAGAAATGTTTTTGGCCTTCCGGGTAGGGCTCTATAAATATATTATGAATATGTTATATATATTTGTAGTACCTCAATGATGCAGGAAGCAGTGCCACTATCTGCAGGGTCAAAACAATTCTGGAATTACCAGACAGTGTCTAAAATCTTGCTAGTATGGCTACTAAAGTAGCAACAATTATGTGTATTGCAATAAAAAGGCTATGCAATCTGGTCCAACCTTGTCAAGTCGAGGCCAACAGGGAGCTTAGTAGTATCTCACATCTCTCCAACTATTGATATGGTCAGGTGGGACCGACGGCTGTTCTTTCAGCTTGGGCCTATTTTGATGGACCAATAAGGGTGACAGTGAGTTGCCCCAGAGTCACTTAACAAGAACCAGCACAACAACAGCCCTTTGACTGCACTTCAAAAAAAGTTACTTCATTGACTGTAAAGTGCTTTGGGACGTCCTGAGGTCGTGTAAGGCACTATATAAATGCAAGTCTTTCCTACTTTTCCTCCTTTAAACCGCTCCTTAAATCCTACCAATCCTAATGTCTCCTTCTTTAGCTCGATGTCAATTATTGCCTGATTATACTCCTGTGAAGTGCCTTGGAATATTTTACTACATTATAGGTGCTATATACATGCAAGTTGTTATGTATCTGTATTCCCAGATCTCTTTAGTCCTTTACCCTATTTATTTTCTTATGTTCCAAGGAATGAGTGGCCCCCTTATTGCTCCTTCCAAAATCAATCACCTCACACTTCACTATGTTAAATTTGATTTGTCATTTATCCACCAGCACTGCAAGTCGGTTCATGTCTTGTCCTCCACATTATTAGCTCTACCCCCAATTTGGTATGATCTACAAATTTCGATACCATACATCCAATTTCTGAGTCAAATTCATTTTTGTATATGGGGACCAAGTGGACCAGCACAGATCCCTGCGAAATATCACTGCCCACTTTCTGCCAGTCCGAGAAACTTCCCTTAATTCCTACCTTTTGTTTTCTGTTTTGTTCCCATCTTTCAACCCTTTCTGCTACCTGACCCTTGACCCCTGACCTTTCTCATGTCTCTTGTGTGGCACCTTATCAAAGGCCTTCTGAAAGTCCATGTATTCCACATCCACTGCATAGCTCTTTCTGTTATTTCTTCAAAGGATTCAATAATGCCGGTTAAGCATGATCGTCCTTTTAGAATTACATGCTGTTTTTTATTATATTCTCTGACTCCAGATGTTTTGTTATATGATCTTTTAGAAAATATTCGGTAGTAGGGAAGCTTTTAAGCAGCGAGTGGTTAAGATCTGGAATGTACTGCCTGAATGGGTGGTGGGAGCAGATCAATCACGGCTTTCAAAAGGAGTTGGATAAGTACCTGAAGGAAATAACTTTGCAGGGCTACAGGGAAAGGGTGGAGGAGTGGGACAAGCTGAAGTGCTCTTGCAGAGAGCCAGCACGGGCTCAATGGGCCGAATGGCCTTCTTCCATGCTGTAACCATTCTATGATTCTATTATCATTCCTGCCACTGCTATTAAGCTAACTGGGAGAACATCCAGTTCCACTTTTTAACCAGCAGATGTTATCCTACCTCAATGGTGCATTGATTCTGTCCTCTTCACCTCATTAGTCAGTGCATCTTGCAGTTCTACTTCTGACGAAAGTTCATGGCCCTGAAACATTAACTCTGTTTCTTTCTCCACAGATGCTGCGTCACCTACAGAGTATTTCTCGCAATTTTTTGTACGTATTTCAGACAACCAGTATTTTGGTTCTGTTTTAGTGTATGCTGCAGTTCCACTTTGAACCAACAGATGTCCCCATCACCTCACCAGTAAGTACACCTTGCAGTTCCACTTTGAACCAACAGACGTCCCCATCAACTCACCAGTAAGTGCACCTTGTAATCAAGTGAGGCCTATAAGGGACAAAGAAGGTGATATATGCTTAGAGGCACAGGGCAAGGCTACAATACTCAATGTTTACTAAGGAGGTGAATGCTGACAAAATATCAGTAGAAGTGGAAAAGGTAGAAGCAATGGAAGGGTGAAAGTTGATAAGACAGGATGTACTAGAAAGTGTTGTAGGACGGAAGACAGTGCTGTTCCCCAAGGGTCAGTGCTGGGGCCATTGCTTTTTTTTGATATATATAAATGACCTGGATATTGGAATAAGAGTAGAATTTCTAAATTTGCCGGTGACACCAAACTTGGGGGTGTTGCAAACAGTGAGGATGATACCAATCGACTGCAACAGGACATAGAAAGGCTAGCAGAATGGGCAGACAAGTAGCAGATGGAATTTAATACAGAGAAGTGTGAGGTGATGCATTTTGGCAGAAGGAACAGGGAGAGGCAATATACACTTCTGACCTTCCCCTTTCTGACCCCGAACGATCAGTCCTCAGCAAAGGCCTGAGCTTCATCCCCTTACGCCCCCACTTCAATGAATTTCGAGCTCGGCACGATGCTGAGCTCTGTTTCCGCCGCCTTCACCTCCGTGCCCACTTCTTTGGCCAGGAGTCTTCCCCCCGCACGGCTGACCCTTTCTCCCGCTTTCAGAATTCCCGTTCTACCTGGACCCCTCCCTCTGGCCCCTTACCCTCTCTAGATCTTTTCATTGCTAACTGCCGGCGTGACATCGGCCGTCTCAATTTCTCTGCTCCCCTCTCTCACTCCAACCTACCTCCCTCTGAACTTGCAGCACTCTATTCCCTCAGATCCAACCCCGACATTGTCATTAAACCTGCTGACAAGGGTGGTGCTGTTGTTTGGCGTACCGACCTCTACCTAGTGGAAGCTGAACGCCAACTTTCCAACACCTCCTCCTACCTCCACCTGGACCATGACCCCACTACCGAACATCAAGCCACCATTTCCAAGACCGTCACTGACCTCATCTCCTATGGAGATCATCCCCCCACGGCCGCCAACCTCATAGTTCCCCAACCCCGCACAGCCCGCTTCTACCTCCTTCCCAAGATCCACAAACAGGACTGCCCCAGTAGACCCATCGTTTCAGCCTGTTCTTGCCCCACGGAACTTATCTCTTCCTATCTCGACTCTATTTTTTCTCCCCTTGTCCAGTCTCTTCCCACCTACATCCGCGACTCTTCCGACGCCCTCCGCCACTTTAACAGTTTCCAGTTTCCCGGCCCCAACCGCCTCCTTTTCACGATGGACGTACAATCCCTCTACACCTCCATTCCCCACCAGGATGGCCTGAGGGCGCTCCGCTTCTTCCTTGAACAGAGGCCCAACCAGTCCCCATCCACCACCACCCTCCTCCGCCTGGCTGAACTTGTTCTCACATTGAACAACTTCTCCTTTGACTCCACCCATTTCCTCCAAATCAAAGGTGTTGCTATGTGTACCCGCATGGGTCCTAGCTATGCCTGCCTTTTTGTGGGATATGTGGAACGCTCTTTGTTCCAGTCCTACTCGGGTCCCCTCCCTCACCTCTTTTTCCAGTACATTGATGACTGTATCGGTGCTGTCTCCTGCTCTCGCCCTGAACTAGAACATTTCATTCACTATGCTTCCAATTTTCACCCTTCCCTCACCTTCACATGGTCCATCTCCGACTCTTCCCTTCCCTTCCTCGACTTCTCCGTCTCCATCTCTGGGGATAGGTTATTGACTAACATTCACTACAAGCCCACTGACTCCCACAGCTACCTGGACTACACTTCCTCCCACCCCACCTCCTGTAAGGACTCTATTCCATTCTCCCAGTTTCTCCGTCTCCGCCGCATCTGCTCTGATGATGCCACCTTCCATACCAGTGCTTCAGACATGTCTTCCTTTTTCCTCAACCGAGGATTCCCCTCTACTGCGGTTGACGCGGCCCTCGACCGTGTCCGTTCTATTTCCCGCACTTCTGCCCTCACCCCTGCCCCTCCCTCCCGGAACCACGAGAGTTCCCCTTGTCCTCACGATTCACCCCACCAGCCTCCACATTCAACGGATCATCCTCTGCCATTTCCGCCACCTCCAGCGTGATCCCACCACCAAACGCATCTTCCCCTCACCTCCCCTTTCAGCATTCCGACGAGGGAAATAAACTTGCAGGCTACGAGGATAGAGCGGGGAAATGGGACTGAGCCGGCATGGACTCAATGGGCCGAATGGTCTCCTTCTGTGCCGTTATGACGCAAAGACCTTGCAGTTCCACTTTGAAGCAACAGATGGTCCCCATTACCGCACGAGGAAGTGCACATTGCAATTCCACTTTGAACCAACAGATGTCGCCATCACCGCACCAGTAAGTGCACCTTGCAGTTCCACTTTGAAGCCCTGCAAGACGTCTTACACAACTGGTTTAAAAAGTTTTTGTTCCACGGCAGCCTCTGACAGTGACGTACGTGTGGACGGGCACAACCCTCTCCCAGCTGATTGGTGGAATACTGGCAATTTACATATCTATGAAGCAGTTTCACTGAAAAGGGTAAGAAAGGCAACTTCTGTAAACTAATCTTCGGTTCCAATTAGAAATCCGGGCAAAAATAGCCCAACAGTGAAACCGTCAGCAGTTATACGTCTTTGGACACAGTCAGCCTGACGTAAAAGAAGGAGGGCAAACGGGACCCGAGAACAATATGGGCGGCGCGAGCATCGCTTCTCGGCCTTTTGGCTAAGATCAAGTGTAGTATCTGTTCTTATCAGTTTAATATCTGATACGTCCCCTATCTGGGGACCATATATTAAATTGATTTTTGGAACAGGGAGATGGAATAGGGGCTTGCTCCGTCCACTCCACGCATCGACCTGGTATTGCAGTGCCTCTGGGAACGGTGCACCTCCCTCTCGGGAGATTTTGAAAAATTAAAAACAGCTTCATGAAAAACATCGACTTTCTTTCTTTACTTTTTTTCCCCACCACGTGTACATTTCAAAACCTAAGACACCAAGGAACAACTTCAAAACAAACACAGGCGGTCTGTACATTCGCTCTCAAATTTAAAACCACTACATGCTGACAAACCTTGCATGCTGCTGGGATGCTGCTACGCTGACACTCTCAGCTGACAGTCTACATTCCAAATACCAAAAGTCATTTCACTTGCAAAAATACAGCTCACAACTAGTGTTTCAGCAACATTTTAAAGCAGCTCTCTGCTGCTGCCGCTGCTCTTAAAAGTACAAGAACCCATACAACAATGGGCTCAAAGCTGGCACAGTTTACAGCTAGTCACAAATGTGTAAATCCACAAGATCATACATACTCTGCAAATGATTGAAAGGGTCAAAGACTCAACAATCAAAAAGTAGCCATCACTGGTCACATTCATGTATTTCCACACCCAAAACTTACGCATAAAACTCCGCCGAAACCAACTAAAGGCATTTAACCTGCAGCCAAGCACAAAGAGAGGCAGAGTATAAGGGAATAAACCAACAATTAGCCCAAAAGGAGGCCAAATGCCAAGAGAACAAGGTGAATAAGAAGGACGTAAGACAGTTCGTACAAAAGGAAGCAGGGCAGAAGGAAACTACGCAACAGCAGCTGACATAGTACCATAACTCTCTCTCTCTCTCTCTCTCTCAATTCAGTTCAAAAGAAGTACTAGAATCAGAAAAAGCTAAAGCCCCTAACCAACGGGGTAATACAGTTAGGAATTTAGATTGCCAGTCACAAAACCAAGAAGGTGTCCATGACTGGACATCTACTCGCCAAAATGATAGGAAAGGTGGGAAACAGCAATGATAATCCATTCCAAGCAGAGGTCCCGAAATTCCAGTCGCCCACGAGGACAGTATCCGAGTCAAGAATCAGCCCAATCTGAAATGGATAACTCCAAAGTTACTGGATGGAATTGTTGAACACTAGAGTTAGAGACATTGAAAGGAAGTTATCACAGCATCCTTCTCAAGTACCTTGAACCCAAACACTTGGACGTGACCAATGTTCCCACTAAGGTGCGCACGTGCATGGCGTGCAGTAATCTGAAAGGTCCCGTGCAGGCCGCTCACCTGCTTTTACATTGTGAGTACCGCGCATGCGCAGAAATTTAAAGGCACCGCGCATTAAAAGAAACAGGCCGCGCAGAACAAGCGTAGCTTACAGGGAAGATTGGACATGACTAGGCCCACCTCAGGCAGAATGATTTGCTCAGCTAAGATTCCCAAGGAGTTTAGGAGACGGGTTAGCAATAGCGAAGCATGATAAGCTGATTGGTGCATGTTACATCCCGAAAATGGATCAATTGAAAATTTCGATTCAAACCAGAATGACGCTTTGGAAAGTGAAGGTCCAATTTCTAACAAAAGGTACAAACAAGGCCCAACAAGAACTCACTAGCCATACCCCACTTTAAAGTCTGAGGGCCAGGAGGTTACGATGGGATGAAGTTCAGTTGTAGACAGGGTGGCGGCAGCTTGCAGAAGGAGAGAGGTTCGGAGTCACCAGGAGAGATGTTGCATTGAGGAGCTGTCGGAGGAGCAGAGAATCAGCTGCTGTGCTGCAGGAGTCGAAGCAGGAAACTCCAATGGATTCATAAAGCCAAAGAGGAAAGGAAAATTGACCGGCGGAGGTTGATCCTGGGGTCCAGCGGGAGTGTAGAGTGACCTCAGGTGTTAACAGCGGACCTGCTAGGATAGTGGAGAAGCATGGAGCAGTGGGCGTGAAACCCAGGGACTGAGAACAGCAAAGATTAGGGATCCAGGGGAGGTGAAGGGTAAAACCAACAGTTCAGTGCAGATGATGATGGGCCGAAGAACAGCTGTTAGGCAACGAGGAGCACACAACACCGAGAGCTGCAGGAGGAGCCGAGGAGCCAGTCCATCCAGCGCAGGGCAAGTTCTGAAAGCAGAATGGAGCGGGGCAAAATCCATGGCCAGCGAAGCAAGCATATAGCAGCGAGGCAGTGGACCTTGAGCAGCAGGACAGCAACACCCCGTGTGGTATGGGAGTCAGCCCAGCAGTGAGCAGAGAGAAACAGCAATAATTGTCCCTTTGTCAACTATAAGAGTCGCAGAGGAGCAGAAACTGAATTGTTAAAAGTGAGTGAGGAAAATTCTCACGCCCCGACCAATCTGAAAAGCTTTTTAATCCTAAATGCAGAAATGTGAAGGTCACGTCAATGCAATCTCACTGAATTTCATTTCTAATCTGGTCTTCACAGGGTGGGGGTGGGGGGAATGTTAACACCCGCTGCCTGTCGGAAACTCGGTGGTGGGGGGGGCGTCAAAGTGGAGCAGGAGTCTTGCCGATTTGGCCCAAAATCTGCAGACTACAATTTTAAATTGCAGGCGCCAAGGACCCCTGCCCGAAGCTGGCGGGGTTCTTATTTAAATATGCATGCGAGGCCCTGGTCACGTCTTCGGGATCTCACTGCGATTGTAAGCCCAGGCCTGCGCGAGGAAGCCCTCCTGGTTCCCCACCAGGCCAAACCAAGTCCCAGTTATCACCCAAAAACTCCTGGTCGGCCTGGCTTTCAGATTGGAACGCTGACAGTAACCTATGAAAAAATCGGGTTACTGCCGGCCGTGCAATCAGAAAGCCTAGGACAGAACATCCAACACACTTACCTGAGCGTGTGTCACAGTCTTTGCTCCCTTTCTCACACAGCTGTTATCTTTGTCCTGCTTTCTTGTTACTGCAGCTTTCAGGCTCCTCCTGGCAATACGCTTGGCTGGCCTCTTCTTGTGAGTGCTCTGTGATAGATCAGCTCTCTGTCTTCTTTCTGTAAAATCCAAGTAGAACCTAAAATGCTGCTGCTTTGCCTCTATGAAGCGTCTTCAGGTTGGGTTTGAGGAAGCATTTCTGGCTCCAGCCCCCTGCTGACACAGACAGGTCTCAGCTAGAGAGATGAGGACCATGACCCCTCCCCCAAGTCCTGCCCATTACACAACAGACAGCAGGTCGTCTGAGCAGAAATAAGTGGTCAGAGGACTGAATCTGGCTTCACAATGGGCCACAAGAGAATGAGGGAGTTTACAAATTATAATTTCTTGGCTTTTAGTTAAGATCAAGTACAACATTCTTAACAAACTACTATCTGTTGGAACACAGATGGAATAGGGGTTTGCTCCGCTATTACAGTGCCCGCAGGAAAGTGTGCTGCTCTGATCTGTGCTCTTAAAATCTGAGCAGCTATGACCAGCAGCAGTGCTGGCATCATAGGAGAGATCCCCAGAGGCTAAAGCAAACAGAGGGAAAAATGAGAAAAGTAACGGCAAAATCAGCGCACAGGCAAGAGCCTGAGGACTTACAGCTAAATGATTAATTTATTATTTAATTATTTATTCACACCCTAATTTAAATTAACAAATAGACTTTCTGGGATACAGAGAATCATAGAATGATACAGCACAGGAGGCCATTCGGCCCATCGTGTCTGTGCCGGCTCTTTGAAAGCGCTATCCAATTAGTCCCACTCCCCCGCTCCTTCCCCAAGCCCTGTCATTTTTTTCTCAAGGATTTATCCAATTTTCTTTTTGAATGTTACTATTGAATCTGCTTCCGTCTCCCTGTCAGGCAGTGCATTCCAAATCACAACAACTCGCTGTGTAAAAAATATTTCCTCATGTCGCCTCTGGTTCTTTTGCAGATCACCTTAAAATCTGTGTCCTCTGGTTACCGACCCTTCAGCCACTGAAAACAGGTTCTCCTTATTTACTCGATCAAGACCGTTCATGAGTTTGAACACATCTATTAAATCTCCTCTTAACCTTCTCTGCTCTAAAGAGAATACCCCAGCTTCTACAGATAACTGAAGTCCCTCATCCCTGGTACCATTCCAGTAAATCTCTCTGCAACCTCTCCGAGGCCTTGACATCCTTCCTAAAGTGTGGTGCCCAGAACTGAACACAGTATTCCAGCTGAGGCCTAACCACTGTTTTATAAAGGTTCAGCAGAATTTCCTTGCTTTTGTACTCTATTCCTCTATTAATAAAGCCAAGGATCACATATGCTTTTTTAACAGCCTTCTCAACTTGTACTGCCACCTTCAAAGGTTTGTGTTCAGACACCCCCAGGTTTCCCTGTTCCTGCACCCCTCTTTAAAATTGTGCCATTTAGTTCATTTTGCATCTCCTCATTCTTCCTGCCAAAATGCATCACTTCACACTTCTCTGCGTTAAATTTCATCTGCCATGTGTCTGCCCATTTCACCAGTCTGCCTATGTCCTCCTGAATTCTATTACTATAATTCTCATTGTTTACTACGTTTTCGAGTTACGTGTCATCTGCAAACTTCGAAATTAGGTCTCTGAAAGTTTCCCCACCACCAACGTTAGGCCGACTGGCCTGTAGTTCCCGGTTTATCTTTCTCCCCTTTTTTCAAACACAGGTGTAACATTTGCAATCCTCCAGTCCTCTGGCACCACCCCCATATCTAAGGCGGATTGGAAGATTATGGCCAGAGCCTCTGCAATCCAGTTAGTCCTACTCCCCCGCTCTTTCCCTGTATCCCTGCAATTTTTTTTTCCAGAGTATTTATCCAATTGCCCTTTGATGACTACGATTCAACCTGCATCCACCACCCAATTAGGCAGTGCATTCCAAATTCTAGCCACTCGTTGCGTATAAACGGTTTTCCTCATGTCGCCTCTGGTTCTTTTGTCAATCAGCTTAAATCTGTGCCCTCTGGTTATCGATCCTTCAGCCATTGGAAACAGTTTCTTTATTTACTCTATCTAAACCCTACATGATTTTAAACACCTCCATCAATTCTCCTCTTAGCCTTCTCTGCTCTAAGGAGAACAACCCCAGCTTCTCCAGTCTATCCATGTAACTGTAATCCCTCATCCCTGGAACCATTCTAGTAAATCTCTTCGGTACCCTCTCCAATGCCTGCGTGTGCTTCCTAAAGTGTAGAGCCCAGAATTGGACACAACACTGAAGCTGTGGCCGAACTAGTGTTTCATAAAAGTTTAGCATAACTTCCTGGCTTTTGTACTCTATGACTTTATTTATAAAGCCCAGGATCCCATATGCTTCATTAACTGCTTTGTTAACCTGTCCTGGCACCTTCAAAGATTTGTGCACAAACACCCCCAGGTCTCTCTGTTCTTGCACCCCCTTTAAAATCGTACCATTTCGCTTGTATTGTCTCTCCTTACGTGGCTCGGTGTCAAATTATGTTTGATAGCACTCCAGTGACGCGCCTTGGGACGTTTTACTACATTAAAGGCGCTGTACGCAGCGAGTTGTTATGATCTGGAATGCACTGCCTGAAAGCCTGGTGGAAGCAGATTCAATAGTAACTTTCAAAAGGGAATGGGATATATACTTGAAAAAGAAACATTTCTAGAGCTATGGAGAAAATGAGTAGGGGAGTGGGACCAGAGTTCCCGCTAAGGTGTGCACACTCGCGGCCGTGCAGTGGTCTGAGGTCCCGCGCAGGCTGCTCATCGGCATTTACATTGTAGATTCCGCGCATGCGCAAAAATTTGAATGGACCAGGCGTGGGGGGTGGAGGTGGGGGGGGAGGGAGGACGCGCAACAGGTAGTGCAGCCTACAGGAGACATTGAGTGGGACATTTGGTTAGCTCGTTCGAAGCGTATGATAGGGTAGATGTAGAGAAACGTACAATCCCTCTACACCTCCATTCCCCACCAGGATGGCCTGAGGGCGCTCCGCTTCTTCCTTGAACAGAGGCCCAACCAGTCCCCATCCACCACCACCCTCCTCCGCCTGGCTGAACTTGTTCTCACATTGAACAACTTCTCCTTTGACTCTACCCATTTCCTCCAAATTAAAGGTGTTGCTATGGGTACCCGCATGGGTCCTAGCTATGCCTGCCTTTTCGTGGGATATGTGGAACACTCTTTGTTCCAGTCCTACTCGGGTCCCCTCCCTCACCTCTTTTTCCGGTACATTGATGACTGTATCGGTGCCGTCTCCTGCTCTCGCCCTGAACTAGAACATTTCATTCACTATGCTTCCAATTTCCACCCTTCCCTCACCTTCACATGGTCCATCTCCGACTCTTCCCTTCCCTTCCTCGACTTCTCCATCTCCATCTCTGGGGATAGGTTATTGACTAACATTCACTACAAGCCCACTGACTCCCACAGCTACCTGGACTACACTTCCTCCCACCCCGCCTCCTGTAAGGACTCTATTCCATTCTCCCAGTTTCTCCGTCTCCGCCGCATCTGCTCTGATGATGCCACCTTCCATACCAGTGCTTCCGACATGTCTTCCTTTTTCCTCAACCGAGGATTCCCCTCTACCGTGGTCGACACGGCCCTCGACCGTGTCCGTTCTATCTCCCGCACTTCTGCCCTCACCCCTGCCCCTCCCTCCCGGAACCACGATAGGGTTCCCCTTGTCCTCACCTTTCACCCCACCAGCCTCCACATTCAACGGATCATCCTCCGCCATTTCCGCCACCTCCAGCGTGATCCCACCACCAAACACATCTTCCCCTCACCTCCCCTTTCAGCATTCCGCAGGGACCGCTCCCTCCGCGACACCCTAGTCCACTCCTCTACCACCCCCAGCACCCCTTCCCCTTCGCCCGGCACCTTCCCGTGCACGCGCAGGAGATGCAACACATGCCCTTACACCTCCCCTCTTCCCACTGTCCAGGGCCCCAAACACCCCTTCCAGGTGAAACAGCGATTTACTTGTACTTCCTGCAATTTAGTATACTGTATTCGCTGCTCACGATGTGGTCTCCTCTACATTGGGGAGACCAAACGCAGATTGGGTGACCGCTTTGCGGAACACCTCCGTTCAGTCCGTAAGGGGGACCCCGAGCTCCCGGTGGCCTGTCACTTTAATTCACCGCTTCACTCCCACTCTGACCTCACTGTCCTCGGCCTATTACACTGTTCCACGAAAGCGCAGCGTAAGCTCGAGGAACAGCACCTCATCTTTCGTTTAGGCACGCTACAGCCCTCTGGACTCAATATCGAGTTCAACAATTTTAGATCATAACCTCAGCTCCAATCACATTTATATTTTATTTTTTCCACCCTTTTATTTGCCCCCCCCCCCACCTTTTTTTTCCTCCTAGAAGCTGGCAGCTGTCCTTCATTCTGCCAGTGGATTTCACACTTCTTTCAGCCTTAATCTGTCACATTAACACCACCTCTAGCCTTGCATATCTCTTAATGTCTCTTCATCTCCCCCTTTGTTCTTTTATCCCCTCCCCCTTTTCCCAGCTTTACTCTGGCCTTAAATCTATTTGATTTCCGGCTCTTCACAGTTCTGACGAAAGGTCATCGACCTGAAACGTTAACTCTCTTTCTCTCTCCATGGATGCTGCCTGGCCTGCTGAGTTTTTCCAGCGTTTTCTGTTGTTATTTCAGATTTCCAGCATCCGCAGTATTTTGCTATCGTAGATGTAGAGAAATTGTTTCCACTTGTGGGGGAGACCAAAACTAGAGGCCATAAATATAAGATGGTCACTAATAAATTTAGGAGAAACTTCTTTACCCAAAGAGTGGCAAGAATGTGGAAGGTGCTACCACAAGGAGTAGTTGAGGCAAAAGCATAGATGCATTCAAGGGCAAGCCTGATACGCACATGGGGGACAAAGGAATCAGCAGGGGTATGCTGACAGAGTTAGATGAAGAGGGGTGGGAGGAAGCACGTGTGGAGCATAAACGCCGGCATAGACAACTTGGGCCGAACGGCCTGTTTCTCTGTTGTAGACACGATTTAGTGGTCTCTTTCTGTGCTGTATGATTCTATTGGCTAACACAGTTCCCCAGGAAAGTGACAGTAGGTAAGAAAAGGCTCTGTGATGTGCAATAAAGCAAAAGCCAACAATTCTTCACGTGTGAACCCCGAACCTGACAAATACCGCCGATCTTTTCAGCTATTATACCACTGCCCAATAACACAGGTTAAAATGTGCTCCTGTTTCATTTCCTGCAACAGGAGTCAGCTAAACTCAGCCCATATTGAGCAGCGTTCATCGAGTTTGGCTGCTGGGCAGTGCTACATCAATGATGTCATAGAACAGTGACCATTCCTATGATATCACAGTCCTTAGGCAGGGATCAGAAAGAGTCACTGGTTATTGCAGTGCAAACAGACCAGGCTCTAGCTATCAGTCGGCCACTCACTCAACCAAAACCACTGTGTGATACTTAAATCGGCTTCAGAAAAGAGAGATCACGTTTGACAAACCTGATCCAGCTACTTGAAAAAGCCAGTAGAATCGTAGATGAGGGAGATTTGGTACATGTCACAGACTTGGATTTCCAAAAAGGTTTTGGTAACGTGCTGCATTAGGGACTTTGTGCTGAAATGGAGCCCCATTGTGTCAAGTGTGTTATTACAAGATGGATTGCAAATTGGCTCAAGGACGGTAGACGGTGCGCGGTTTTAGATAGGGCTGCTGCCCAACATAAGAAACAGGAGCAGGAGTAGGCCATACGGCCACTCGAGCCTGCTACGCCATTCAATAAGATAATTGCTGAACTTCTACATCAACTCCACTTTCCCGCCCTATCCCCATATCTCTTGATTCCCGTAGTGCCCAAGAATCTACTATCGCTCTCAGTCTTGACTATACTAATCGACGGAGCAACCACAGCCCTCTGGGGTAGTGGAGAATTCCAAAGATTCACAACCGTATGATTGAAGAAATTTCTCCTCATCTGAGTCCTAAATGGCTGACCCCTTATCCTGAGACAATGACCACTAGTTCTAGACTCTCCAGCCAGGGGAACCAGCCTCTCAGCATCTACTCTGTCGAGCCCTGTAAGAATTCTTTTCGTTTCAATGAGGTCACTTCTCATTTTTTTTTAAATTCGTTCCTGGGACGTGGGCGTCGCTGGCAAGGCCAGCATTTATTGCTCATCCCTAATGGCCCTTGAGAAGGTGGTGGTGAGCCACCTTCTTGAACCGTTGCAGTCCTAGTGGTGAAAGTACTCTCACAGTGCTGTTAGGGAGGGAGTTCCAGGATTTTGACCCAGCGACGATGAAGGAACGGCGATATATTTAATAAGAACTTAAGAAGTAGGAGCAGGAGTTGGTCATTTGGCCCCTCGAGCCTGCTCCGCCATTCAATAAGATCATGGCTGATCTGATCTTGGCCTCAACTCCACTTCCCTGCCCACTTCCCATAACCCTTGACTCCCTTACCTTTCAAAAATCTGTCTATCTCCACCTTAAATATATTCAATGACCCAGCCTCCACAGCTCTCTGGGGAAGAGAATTCAAAAGATTCACGACCCTCTGAGAGAAGAAATTCTTCCTCATTTCCGATTTAAAAGGGTGCCCCCTTATTCTGAAATTATTTCTAGATTTCCCCACGAGGGGAAACATCCTCTCTGCATCTACCCTGTCAAGCCCCTTCAGAATCTTATATGTTTCAATAAGATCCCCTCTCACTCTTCTAAACTCCAATGAGTATAGGCCCAACCTGCTCAACCTTTCTTCATAAGACAACCCCTTCATCTCCGGAATCAACCTCGTGAACCTTCTCTGAACTGCCTCCAATGCAAGTATATCCTTCCTTAAATAAGGAGACCAAAACTGTACGCAGCACTCCAGGTGTGGTCTCACCAATGCCCTGCACAGTTGCAACAGGACTTCCCTACTTTTATACTCCATTCCCTTTGCAATAAAGGCCAACATTCCATTTGCCTTCCTAATTACTTGCTGTACCTGCATGCTAAGTTTTTGTGATTCATGTACAAGGACCCCCAGATCCCTCTGTACCTCAACATTTTGTAATCTCTCCCCATTTAAATAATAATTTGCTTTTTTATTTTTCCTACCAAAGTGGATAACCTCGCATTTTCCCATATTAAACTCCATCTGCCAGATCTTTGCCCGCTCACTTAGCCTATCTATGTCCCTTTGGAGATTCTTTGCGTCCTCCACACAATTTGCTTTCCCACCTATCTTTGTATCATCAGCAAATTTGGCTACATTGCACTCAGTCCCTTCATCCAAGTCATTAATATAGATTGTAAATAGTTGAGGCCCCAGCACTGATCCCTGCGGCACCCCACTAGTTACAGTTTGCCAACCTGAAAATGACCCATTTATCCCAACTCTCTGTTTTCTATTAGTTAGCCAATCCTCTATCCATGCTAATATATTACCCCCAACCCGGTGAGCTCTTATCTTATGCAGTAACCTTTTATATGGCACCTTATGGAATGCCTTCTGGAAATCTAAATACACCACATCCACTGGCTCACCTGGCTACATCATTGCAGCAAGACCCTTATACTCCCAACCCCCTTGCAATAAAGGCTAACATACCATTTGCCTTCCTAATTGCTTGCTGTACCTGCATGTTAACTTTCTGTGATTCGTGTACAAGGACCCCCAAGCCCCTCTGCCTACCAACATTTACTAGTCTCTCACCTTTTAAAAAATATTCCGCTGTTCCATTCTTCCTACCAAAGTGGATAATTTCATACTTTCCCACATTATACTCCATCTGCCACCTTCTTGCCCAATCACTTAACCGGTGGTCAACATTCCTTTGCAGGCTCCTTTGCGTCCTCCTCACAGCTTACTTTTATGTTCAGCCATGAACGCATTGAATGGCGGTGCAGGCTCGAAGGACCGAATGGTCTACTCCTGTACCTATTTTCTATGTTTCTATGTTTCTATGTACTTTTCCTCCTAGTTTTGCATCGTCAGCAAACTTGGATACATTACACTCGGTTCCCTCATCTAAGTCATTGATATAGACTGTAAATAGCCTGAGGCCCGAGCACTGATCCTTGCGGCACTCCACTAGTTACATACCCTGCCATCCCGAAAATGACCCGTTTATTCCTACTCTCCGTTTTCTGTCCGTTAACCAATCCTTGATCCATGCTAATATATTACCCCCAATCCCATGAGCCCTAATATTGTGCAACAACTTCTTGTGTAGCACTTTATCGAATCCCTTCTGAAAATACAAATATACTACATCCACTGGTTCTCCCTTCTCTACCCTGCTTGTTACACCCAGATCACCTCACCACTTTGTCAGTTGGTTGTTGCATTGTCACTCACGCCCTGCAAGACGTCTTACACAACTGGTTTAAAAAGTTTTTGTTCCACGGCAGCCTCTGACAGTGACGTACGTGTGGACGGGCACAACCCTCTCCCAGCTGATTGGTGGAATACTGGCAATTTACATATCTATGAAGCAGTTTCACTGAAAAGGGTAAGAAAGGCAACTTCTGTAAACTAATCTTCGGTTCCAATTAGAAATCCGGGCAAAAATAGCCCAACAGTGAAACCGTCAGCAGTTATACGTCTTTGGACACAGTCAGCCTGACGTAAAAGAAGGAGGGCAAACGGGACCCGAGAACAATATGGGCGGCGCGAGCATCGCTTCTCGGCCTTTTGGCTAAGATCAAGTGTAGTATCTGTTCTTATCAGTTTAATATCTGATACGTCCCCTATCTGGGGACCATATATTAAATTGATTTTTGGAACAGGGAGATGGAATAGGGGCTTGCTCCGTCCACTCCACGCATCGACCTGGTATTGCAGTGCCTCTGGGAACGGTGCACCTCCCTCTCGGGAGATTTTGAAAAATTAAAAACAGCTTCATGAAAAACATCGACTTTCTTTCTTTACTTTTTTTCCCCACCACGTGTACATTTCAAAACCTAAGACACCAAGGAACAACTTCAAAACAAACACAGGCGGTCTGTACATTCGCTCTCAAATTTAAAACCACTACATGCTGACAAACCTTGCATGCTGCTGGGATGCTGCTACGCTGACACTCTCAGCTGACAGTCTACATTCCAAATACCAAAAGTCATTTCACTTGCAAAAATACAGCTCACAACTAGTGTTTCAGCAACATTTTAAAGCAGCTCTCTGCTGCTGCCGCTGCTCTTAAAAGTACAAGAACCCATACAACAATGGGCTCAAAGCTGGCACAGTTTACAGCTAGTCACAAATGTGTAAATCCACAAGATCATACATACTCTGCAAATGATTGAAAGGGTCAAAGACTCAACAATCAAAAAGTAGCCATCACTGGTCACATTCATGTATTTCCACACCCAAAACTTACGCATAAAACTCCGCCGAAACCAACTAAAGGCATTTAACCTGCAGCCAAGCACAAAGAGAGGCAGAGTATAAGGGAATAAACCAACAATTAGCCCAAAAGGAGGCCAAATGCCAAGAGAACAAGGTGAATAAGAAGGACGTAAGACAGTTCGTACAAAAGGAAGCAGGGCAGAAGGAAACTACGCAACAGCAGCTGACATAGTACCATAACTCTCTCTCTCTCTCAATTCAGTTCAAAAGAAGTACTAGAATCAGAAAAAGCTAAAGCCCCTAACCAACGGGGTAATACAGTTAGGAATTTAGATTGCCAGTCACAAAACCAAGAAGGTGTCCATGACTGGACATCTACTCGCCAAAATGATAGGAAAGGTGGGAAACAGCAATGATAATCCATTCCAAGCAGAGGTCCCGAAATTCCAGTCGCCCACGAGGACAGTATCCGAGTCAAGAATCAGCCCAATCTGAAATGGATAACTCCAAAGTTACTGGATGGAATTGTTGAACACTAGAGTTAGAGACATTGAAAGGAAGTTATCACAGCATCCTTCTCAAGTACCTTGAACCCAAACACTTGGACGTGACCAATGTTCCCACTAAGGTGCGCACGTGCATGGCGTGCAGTAATCTGAAAGGTCCCGTGCAGGCCGCTCACCTGCTTTTACATTGTGAGTACCGCGCATGCGCAGAAATTTAAAGGCACCGCGCATTAAAAGAAACAGGCCGCGCAGAACAAGCGTAGCTTACAGGGAAGATTGGACATGACTAGGCCCACCTCAGGCAGAATGATTTGCTCAGCTAAGATTCCCAAGGAGTTTAGGAGACGGGTTAGCAATAGCGAAGCATGATAAGCTGATTGGTGCATGTTACATCCCGAAAATGGATCAATTGAAAATTTCGATTCAAACCAGAATGACGCTTTGGAAAGTGAAGGTCCAATTTCTAACAAAAGGTACAAACAAGGCCCAACAAGAACTCACCAGCCATACCCCACTTTAAAGTCTGAGGGCCAGGAGGTTACGATGGGATGAAGTTCAGTTGTAGACAGGGTGGCGGCAGCTTGCAGAAGGAGAGAGGTTCGGAGTCACCAGGAGAGATGTTGCATTGAGGAGCTGTCGGAGGAGCAGAGAATCAGCTGCTGTGCTGCAGGAGTCGAAGCAGGAAACTCCAATGGATTCATAAAGCCAAAGAGGAAAGGAAAATTGACTGGCGGAGGTTGATCCTGGGGTCCAGCGGGAGTGTAGAGTGACCTCAGGTGTTAACAGCGGACCTGCTAGGATAGTGGAGAAGCATGGAGCAGTGGGCGTGAAACCCAGGGACTGAGAACAGCAAAGATTAGGGATCCAGGGGAGGTGAAGGGTAAAACCAACAGTTCAGTGCAGATGATGATGGGCCGAAGAACAGCTGTTAGGCAACGAGGAGCACACAACACCGAGAGCTGCAGGAGGAGCCGAGGAGCCAGTCCATCCAGCGCAGGGCAAGTTCTGAAAGCAGAATGGAGCGGGGCAAAATCCATGGCCAGCGAAGCAAGCATATAGCAGCGAGGCAGTGGACCTTGAGCAGCAGGACAGCAACACCCCGTGTGGTATGGGAGTCAGCCCAGCAGTGAGCAGAGAGAAACAGCAATAATTGTCCCTTTGTCAACTATAAGAGTCGCAGAGGAGCAGAAACTGAATTGTTAAAAGTGAGTGAGGAAAATTCTCACGCCCCGACCAATCTGAAAAGCTTTTTAATCCTAAATGCAGAAATGTGAAGGTCACGTCAATGCAATCTCACTGAATTTCATTTCTAATCTGGTCTTCACATGGTGGGGGTGGGGGGAATGTTAACACCCGCTGCCTGTCGGAAACTCGGTGGTGGGGGGGGGGCGTCAAAGTGGAGCAGGAGTCTTGCCGATTTGGCCCAAAATCTGCAGACTACAATTTTAAATTGCAGGCGCCAAGGACCCCTGCCCGAAGCTGGCGGGGTTCTTATTTAAATATGCATGCGAGGCCCTGGTCACGTCTTCGGGATCTCACTGCGATTGTAAGCCCAGGCCTGCGCGAGGAAGCCCTCCTGGTTCCCCACCAGGCCAAACCAAGTCCCAGTTATCACCCAAAAACTCCTGGTCGGCCTGGCTTTCAGATTGGAACGCTGACAGTAACCTATGAAAAAATCGGGTTACTGCCGGCCGTGCAATCAGAAAGCCTAGGACAGAACATCCAACACACTTACCTGAGCGTGTGTCACAGTCTTTGCTCCCTTTCTCACACAGCTGTTATCTTTGTCCTGCTTTCTTGTTACTGCAGCTTTCAGGCTCCTCCTGGCAATACGCTTGGCTGGCCTCTTCTTGTGAGTGCTCTGTGATAGATCAGCTCTCTGTCTTCTTTCTGTAAAATCCAAGTAGAACCTAAAATGCTGCTGCTTTGCCTCTATGAAGCGTCTTCAGGTTGGGTTTGAGGAAGCATTTCTGGCTCCAGCCCCCTGCTGACACAGACAGGTCTCAGCTAGAGAGATGAGGACCATGACCCCTCCCCCAAGTCCTGCCCATTACACAACAGACAGCAGGTCGTCTGAGCAGAAATAAGTGGTCAGAGGACTGAATCTGGCTTCACAATGGGCCACAAGAGAATGAGGGAGTTTACAAATTATAATTTCTTGGCTTTTAGTTAAGATCAAGTACAACATTCTTAACAAACTACTATCTGTTGGAACACAGATGGAATAGGGGTTTGCTCCGCTATTACAGTGCCCGCAGGAAAGTGTGCTGCTCTGATCTGTGCTCTTAAAATCTGAGCAGCTATGACCAGCAGCAGTGCTGGCATCATAGGAGAGATCCCCAGAGGCTAAAACAAACAGAGGGGAAAATGAGAAAAGTAACGGCAAAATCAGCGCACAGGCAAGAGCCTGAGGACTTACAGCTAAATGATTAATTTATTATTTAATTATTTATTCACACCCTAATTTAAATTAACAAATAGACTTTCTGGGATACCGAGAATCATAGAATGATACAGCACAGGAGGCCATTCGGCCCATCGTGTCTGTGCCGGCTCTTTGAAAGCGCTATCCAATTAGTCCCACTCCCCCGCTCCTTCCCCAAGCCCTGTCATTTTTTTTATCAAGGATTCATCCAATTTTCTTTTTGAATGTTACTATTGAATCTGCTTCCGTCTCCCTGTCAGGCAGTGCATTCCAAATCACAACAACTCGCTGTGTAAAAAATATTTCCTCATGTCGCCTCTGGTTCTTTTGCAGATCACCTTAAAATCTGTGTCCTCTGGTTACCGACCCTTCAGCCACTGAAAACAGGTTCTCCTTATTTACTCGATCAAGACCGTTCATGAGTTTGAACACATCTATTAAATCTCCTCTTAACCTTCTCTGCTCTAAAGAGAATACCCCAGCTTCTACAGATAACTGAAGTCCCTCATCCCTGGTACCATTCCAGTAAATCTCTCTGCAACCTCTCCGAGGCCTTGACATCCTTCCTAAAGTGTGGTGCCCAGAACTGAACACAGTATTCCAGCTGAGGCCTAACCACTGTTTTATAAAGGTTCAGCAGAATTTCCTTGCTTTTGTACTCTATTCCTCTATTAATAAAGCCAAGGATCACATATGCTTTTTTAACAGCCTTCTCAACTTGTACTGCCACCTTCAAAGGTTTGTGTTCAGACACCCCCAGGTTTCCCTGTTCCTGCACCCCTCTTTAAAATTGTGCCATTTAGTTCATTTTGCATCTCCTCATTCTTCCTGCCAAAATGCATCACTTCACACTTCTCTGCGTTAAATTTCATCTGCCATGTGTCTGCCCATTTCACCAGTCTGCCTATGTCCTCCTGAATTCTATTACTATAATTCTCATTGTTTACTACGTTTTCGAGTTACGTGTCATCTGCAAACTTCGGAATTAGGTCTCTGAAAGTTTCCCCACCACCAACGTTAGGCCGACTGGCCTGTAGTTCCCGGTTTATCTTTCTCCCCTTTTTTCAAACACAGGTGTAACATTTGCAATCCTCCAGTCCTCTGGCACCACCCCCATATCTAAGGCGGATTGGAAGATTGTGGCCAGAGCCTCTGCAATCCAGTTAGTCCTACTCCCCCGCTCTTTCCCTGTATCCCTGCAATTTTTTTTTCCAGAGTATTTATCCAATTGCCCTTTGATGACTACGATTCAACCTGCATCCACCACCCAATTAGGCAGTGCATTCCAAATTCTAGCCACTCGTTGCGTATAAACGGTTTTCCTCATGTCGCCTCTGGTTCTTTTGTCAATCAGCTTAAATCTGTGCCCTCTGGTTATCGATCCTTCAGCCATTGGAAACAGTTTCTTTATTTACTCTATCTAAACCCTACATGATTTTAAACACCTCCATCAATTCTCCTCTTAGCCTTCTCTGCTCTAAGGAGAACAACCCCAGCTTCTCCAGTCTATCCATGTAACTGTAATCCCTCATCCCTGGAACCATTCTAGTAAATCTCTTCGGTACCCTCTCCAATGCCTGCGTGTGCTTCCTAAAGTGTAGAGCCCAGAATTGGACACAACACTGAAGCTGTGGCCGAACTAGTGTTTCATAAAAGTTTAGCATAACTTCCTGGCTTTTGTACTCTATGACTTTATTTATAAAGCCCAGGATCCCATATGCTTCATTAACTGCTTTGTTAACCTGTCCTGGCACCTTCAAAGATTTGTGCACAAACACCCCCAGGTCTCTCTGTTCTTGCACCCCCTTTAAAATCGTACCATTTCGCTTGTATTGTCTCTCCTTACGTGGCTCGGTGTCAAATTATGTTTGATAGCACTCCAGTGACGCGCCTTGGGACGTTTTACTACATTAAAGGCGCTGTATGCAGCGAGTTGTTATGATCTGGAATGCACTGCCTGAAAGCCTGGTGGAAGCAGATTCAATAGTAACTTTCAAAAGGGAATGGGATATATACTTGAAAAAGAAACATTTCTAGAGCTATGGAGAAAATGAGTAGGGGAGTGGGACCAGAGTTCCCGCTAAGGTGTGCACACTCGCGGCCGTGCAGTGGTCTGAGGTCCCGCGCAGGCTGCTCATCGGCATTTACATTGTAGATTCCGCGCATGCGCAAAAATTTGAATGGACCAGGCGTGGGGGGTGGAGGTGGGGGGGGGAGGGAGGACGCGCAGCAGGTAGTGCAGCCTACGGGAGACATTGAGTGGGACATTTGGTTAGCTCGTTCGAAGCGTATGATAGGGTAGATGTAGAGAAATTGTTTCCACTTGTGGGGGAGACCAAAACTAGAGGCCATAAATATAAGATGGTCACTAATAAATTTAGGAGAAACTTCTTTACCCAAAGAGTGGCAAGAATGTGGAAGGTGCTACCACAAGGAGTAGTTGAGGCAAAAGCATAGATGCATTCAAGGGCAAGCCTGATACACACATGGGGGACAAAGGAATCAGCAGGGGTATGCTGACAGAGTTAGATGAAGAGGGGTGGGAGGAAGCACGTGTGGAGCATAAACGCCGGCATAGACAACTTGGGCCGAACGGCCTGTTTCTCTGTTGTAGACACGATTTAGTGGTCTCTTTCTGTGCTGTATGATTCTATTGGCTAACACAGTTCCCCAGGAAAGTGACAGTAGGTAAGAAACGGCTCTATTTATGTCAACCATCGAGTAACTTTATCTGGTTGTGATGTGCAATAAAGCAAAAGCCAACAATTCTTCACGTGTGAACCCCGAACCCGACAAATACCGCCGATCTTTTCAGCTATTATACCACTGCCCAATAACACAGGTTAAAATGTGCTCCTGTTTCATTTCCTGCAACAGGAGTCAGCTAAGCTCAGCCCATGTTGAGCAGCGTTCATCGAGTTTGGCTGCTGGGCAGTGCTACATCAATGATGTCATAGAACAGTGACCATTCCTATGATATCACAGTCCTTAGGCAGGGAGCAGGAAGAGTCACTGGTTATTGCAGTGCAAACAGACCAGGCTCTAGCTATCAGTCGGCCACTCACTCAACCAAAACTACTGTGTGAGGGCCTAACTCAGGAGGAGCTGAAATCCCAAAGGATCCACCATATTTTGCTTAGCGGCCATTGGATAGTGAGCAGGAGCAGGAATCCCGGCTGAGTGTAATTTCTAGTGCTGTGCTGCCGGATAGCAACTCACTCAGAAAAAAACATCAAATCTTGGGTGCGGTGTCAACGGTCACCCCGTAAGCAGACCTCACACCCGTCCCGCAAAGTGCACCTCAGCTTCAATGGAAAAGAAAAATCAGCGCGATGAAAAACGGGCTGCCGATTTGCCATGAGCCCGTTTCGCACTACTGGTGAAGACCAACTACAGACCAGTGAATTTAACCTCAGCAGTGGGGAAATTAATGCAAAGCATCAGTACGAAATGGCTCTATTTATGTCAACCATCGAGTAACTTTATCTGGTTGTGATGTGCAATAAAGCAAAGGCCAACAATTCTTCACGTGTGAACCCCGAACCTGACAAATACCTCCGGTCTTTTGTGCTTCATGAAAAACATCGACTTTCTTTCTTTACTTTTTTTTCAACACGTGTACATTTCAAAACCTAAGACACTCACAGCTACACCCAAGGAACAACTTCAAAACAAACACAGGCAGTCTTGTACATTCGCTCTCAAATTTAAAACCACCAAATGCTGACAAACCTTGCATGCTGCCGGGATGCTGCTACGCTGCCACTCTCAGCTGACAGTCTACATTCCAAATACCAAAAGTCATTTCACTTGCAAAAATACAGCTCACAACTAGTGTTTCAGCAACATTTTAAAGCAGCTCTCTGCTGCTGCCGCTGCTCTTAAAAGTACAAGAACCCATACAACAATTGGCACAGTTTACAGCTAGTCACAAATGTGTAAATCCACAAATGATTGAAAGGTCAAAGTCTCAACAATCAAAAGTAGCCATTACTGGTCACATTCATGTATTTCCATGTATTTAAGTCATCTTCGATTCCGAGGGACTGCCTAAGAGAAGAGAGATTTCCACACCCAAAACTTACGCATAATAGAGCTTGCAAAGAAGGAAACTCCGTCGAAACCAACTAAAGGCATTTAACCTGCAGCCAAGCACAAAGGGAGGCAAAGTATAAGGGAATAAACCAACAACTAGCCCAAAAGGAGACCGAACGCAGCACAGCCAGCACCTCCTGAAAATTTGGTGCCAGTGAATGATTGTAAATCACAAAAAGAAATAGAGGTGTGAATTGGTTGCAATTCACTCAACAGTTAGAAAAGCAGTTATCTTAAGGTCTTACACCATTGTTGTCTCAGCAATTACATGGGATGGGATTTTTAAAAAACCCTTTCTTCCCTTCTCAAAGACTAATTTCTTTAGAATTTTAGGAATTGTTCAGCCCCAACCCACAGTTGAACGCAAGCTAAACTTCGCAGCAAAACCACATGCACACAGCACAGAATCTGCCAGCCTGCACGGATTTCCTCTCTTTCTTTTAATCATCTTTTCAAACTTCAATCGGTCCCTCTTGCAGTAGGCAACCCAAGTGGGGAGCGAGAGCAGAAAGAAACCACCATGCAGATGTATGACCTTATCGGAAGGGAACAGGCGTATCCTAGCTACTAGAAAAGTGAAAACTATCCATACTGTAAAAATGTCTGGCACAAAACATTGAACTTGAACTACAAAATAGCACACTTACCTGTGCATGTGTCACAGACTTTCCTCCGTTTTTCACCCAGCTGTTATCTTTTTTTTCTGCCCTTTCTCGTGCTGACTGCAGCTTTCAGGCTCCTCCTGGGCAATATGCTTTGCTGGCCTCTTGTGAGTGCTCTGTGATAAATCAGCTCCCTGTATTCTTTCTGTCATCAGTAGTGGCTGCTAAAGGGAAACATTTGACTCTTTCAATCACCCCTTGCCTTAGTAAAATCCAAGTGAACCTAAAATGCTGCTGTTTTGTCCACGCACAAACCTGCATGTCCCGTCTTCAGGTTGGGTTTGAGGAAGCATTTCTGGCTCCAGCAACCCCCCGCTGTCACAGACAGGTCTCAGTTACAGAGATGAGGTCCATGACCTCTCCCCGAGTCCTGCCCATTACACAACAGACAGTACGTCGTATAAGCAGAAATCAGTGGTCAGAGAACTGAATCTAGCTTCACAATGGACCACAAGAGAATGAGGCAATTTACAAATTATAATTTCTTGGCTTTTAGTTAAGATAAAGTACAACATTCTTAACAAAGTACTATCTGTTACGTCCCCTATCGAAGGACAAAATATTAAATTTTGGAATACAGGTGGAATAGCGGCTCCAGTGCCCGCAGGAAAGTGTGCTGCTCTGATTTGCGCTCATAAAATCTGAGCAGGTATGACCAGCGGCAGTGCTGGCATCGGAGGAGAGATCCCGAGAGGCTAAAGTAAACAGAGGGAAAAATTAGAAAAGTAACGGCAAAATCAGCGCAGAGGCAGGTGCCCGAGGACTTACAGCTAAATGATTAATTTATTATTTAATTATTTATTCACACCCTAATTGAAATTAACAAAGAGTCGGCACAGCACGATGGGCCGAATGGCCTCCTTCTGTGCTGTATCATTCTATGATTCTATGTATTAATCATAGAATGATACAGCACAGAAGGCCATTCGGCCCATCGTGGCTCTTTGGTAGAACTATCCAATTAGTCCCACTCCCCTGCTCCCTCCCCATAGCCCTGTAATTTCTGACCGCTTCAAGGATTTTCCAATTTTCTTTTTTGAATGTTACTATTGAATCTGCTTCCGTCACCCTTTCAGGCAGTGCATTCCAGATCACAACAACTCACTGCGTAAAAAAATATTTCCTCATGTCGCCTCTGGTTCTTTTGTAAATCACCTTCAATCTGTGTCCTCTGGTTACCGACCCTTCTGCCACTGGAAACAGTTTCTCCTTATTTATTTGATCAAACCCGCTCATGAGTTTGAACACCTCAATTAAATCTCCTCTTAACCTTCTCTGCTCTAAGGAGAAAACCCCCAGCTTCTCCAGATAACTGAAGTCCCTCATCCCTGGTACCATTCCAGTAAATCTCTCTGCAACCTCTCCGAGGCCTTGACATCCTTCCTAAAGTGTGGTGCCCAGAACTGAACACAGTATTCCAGCTGAGGCCTAACCACTGTTTTATAAAGGTTCAGCAGAATTTCCTTGCTTTTGTACTCTATTCCTCTATTAATAAAGCCAAGGATCACATATGCTTTTTTAACAGCCTTCTCAGTTTGTCCTGCCACCTTCAAATATTTGTGTTCATACACCCCCAGGTTTCCCTGTTCCTGCACCCCTCTTTAAAATTGTGCCATTTAGTTCATTTTGCATCTCCTCAGTCTTCCTACCAAAATGCATCACTTCACACTTCTCTATGTTAAATTTCATCTGCCATGTGTCTGCCCATTTCACCAGTCTGCCTACGTCCTCCTGAATTCTGTTACTATAATTCTCATTGTTTACTACCTTTTCTAGTTGCGTGTCATTTGCAAACTTTGAAATTAGGCTTCTAAAAGTTCCCCCACCACCAACGCTAGGCCGACTGGCCTGTAGTTCCCGGTTTATCTTTCTCCCCTTTTTTTAAGCAAAGGTGTAACATTTGCAATCCTCCAGTCCTCTGGCACCACCCCCATATCTAAGGAGGATTGGAAGATTGTGGCCAGAGCCACTGCAATCCAGTTAGTCCTACTCCCCCGCTCTTTCCCTGTATCCCTGCAATTTTTTTTCTCCCAAGTATTTATCCAATTCGCTTTTAACGACTACGATTCAACCTGTATCCACCACCCAATTAGGCAGTGCATTCCAAATCCTAGCCACTCGTTGCGTAAAAACGGTTTTCCTCATGTCGCCTCTGGTTCTTTTGTCAATCACCTTAAATCTGTGCCCTCTGGTTATCGACCTGTCAGCCATTGGAAACAGTTTCTCTTTATTTACTCTATCTAAACCCTACATGATTTTAAAACACCTCTATCAATTCTGCTCCAAGAAGAACCCCAGCTTCTCCAGTCTATCCACGTAACTGTAATCCCTCATCCCTGGAACCATTCTAGCAAAACTCTTCTGTACCCTCTCCAATGCCTTCGTGTGCTTCCTAAAGTGTAGAGCCCAGAATTGGACACAACACTGAAGCTGTGGCCGAACTAGTGTTTCATATAAGTTTAGCATAACTTCCTGGCTTTTGTACTAGACTCTATTTATAAAGCCCAGGATCCCATATGCTTCATTAACTGCTTTGTTAACCTGTCCTGGCACCTTCAAAGATTTGTGCACAAACACCCCCAGGTCTCTCTGTTCTTGCACCCCCTTTAAAATCGTACCATTTCGCTTGTATTGTCTCTCCTTACGTGGCTCGGTGTCAAATTATGTTTGATAGCACTCCAGTGACGCGCCTTGGGACGTTTTACTACATTAAAGGCGCTGTATGCAGCGAGTTGTTATGATCTGGAATGCACTGCCTGAAAGCCTGGTGGAAGCAGATTCAATAGTAACTTTCAAAAGGGAATGGGATATATACTTGAAAAAGAAACATTTCTAGAGCTATGGAGAAAATGAGTAGGGGAGTGGGACCAGAGTTCCCGCTAAGGTGTGCACACTCGCGGCCGTGCAGTGGTCTGAGGTCCCGCGCAGGCTGCTCATCGGCATTTACATTGTAGATTCCGCGCATGCGCAAAAATTTGAATGGACCAGGCGTGGGGGGTGGAGGTGGGGGGGGGAGGGAGGACGCGCAGCAGGTAGTGCAGCCTACGGGAGACATTGAGTGGGACATTTGGTTAGCTCGTTCGAAGCGTATGATAGGGTAGATGTAGAGAAATTGTTTCCACTTGTGGGGGAGACCAAAACTAGAGGCCATAAATATAAGATGGTCACTAATAAATTTAGGAGAAACTTCTTTACCCAAAGAGTGGCAAGAATGTGGAAGGTGCTACCACAAGGAGTAGTTGAGGCAAAAGCATAGATGCATTCAAGGGCAAGCCTGATACGCACATGGGGGACAAAGGAATCAGCAGGGGTATGCTGACAGAGTTAGATGAAGAGGGGTGGGAGGAAGCACGTGTGGAGCATAAACGCCGGCATAGACAACTTGGGCCGAACGGCCTGTTTCTCTGTTGTAGACACGATTTAGTGGTCTCTTTCTGTGCTGTATGATTCTATTGGCTAACACAGTTCCCCAGGAAAGTGACAGTAGGTAAGAAAAGGCTCTGTGATGTGCAATAAAGCAAAAGCCAACAATTCTTCACGTGTGAACCCCGAACCTGACAAATACCGCCGATCTTTTCAGCTATTATACCACTGCCCAATAACACAGGTTAAAATGTGCTCCTGTTTCATTTCCTGCAACAGGAGTCAGCTAAACTCAGCCCATATTGAGCAGCGTTCATCGAGTTTGGCTGCTGGGCAGTGCTACATCAATGATGTCATAGAACAGTGACCATTCCTATGATATCACAGTCCTTAGGCAGGGATCAGAAAGAGTCACTGGTTATTGCAGTGCAAACAGACCAGGCTCTAGCTATCAGTCGGCCACTCACTCAACCAAAACCACTGTGTGATACTTAAATCGGCTTCAGAAAAGAGAGATCACGTTTGACAAACCTGATCCAGCTACTTGAAAAAGCCAGTAGAATCGTAGATGAGGGAGATTTGGTACATGTCACAGACTTGGATTTCCAAAAAGGTTTTGGTAACGTGCTGCATTAGGGACTTTGTGCTGAAATGGAGCCCCATTGTGTCAAGTGTGTTATTACAAGATGGATTGCAAATTGGCTCAAGGACGGTAGACGGTGCGCGGTTTTAGATAGGGCTGCTGCCCAACATAAGAAACAGGAGCAGGAGTAGGCCATACGGCCACTCGAGCCTGCTACGCCATTCAATAAGATAATTGCTGAACTTCTACATCAACTCCACTTTCCCGCCCTATCCCCATATCTCTTGATTCCCGTAGTGCCCAAGAATCTACTATCGCTCTCAGTCTTGACTATACTAATCGACGGAGCAACCACAGCCCTCTGGGGTAGTGGAGAATTCCAAAGATTCACAACCGTATGATTGAAGAAATTTCTCCTCATCTGAGTCCTAAATGGCTGACCCCTTATCCTGAGACAATGACCACTAGTTCTAGACTCTCCAGCCAGGGGAACCAGCCTCTCAGCATCTACTCTGTCGAGCCCTGTAAGAATTCTTTTCGTTTCAATGAGGTCACTTCTCATTTTTTTTTAAATTCGTTCCTGGGACGTGGGCGTCGCTGGCAAGGCCAGCATTTATTGCTCATCCCTAATGGCCCTTGAGAAGGTGGTGGTGAGCCACCTTCTTGAACCGTTGCAGTCCTAGTGGTGAAAGTACTCTCACAGTGCTGTTAGGGAGGGAGTTCCAGGATTTTGACCCAGCGACGATGAAGGAACGGCGATATATTTAATAAGAACTTAAGAAGTAGGAGCAGGAGTTGGTCATTTGGCCCCTCGAGCCTGCTCCGCCATTCAATAAGATCATGGCTGATCTGATCTTGGCCTCAACTCCACTTCCCTGCCCACTTCCCATAACCCTTGACTCCCTTACCTTTCAAAAATCTGTCTATCTCCACCTTAAATATATTCAATGACCCAGCCTCCACAGCTCTCTGGGGAAGAGAATTCAAAAGATTCACGACCCTCTGAGAGAAGAAATTCTTCCTCATTTCCGATTTAAAAGGGTGCCCCCTTATTCTGAAATTATTTCTAGATTTCCCCACGAGGGGAAACATCCTCTCTGCATCTACCCTGTCAAGCCCCTTCAGAATCTTATATGTTTCAATAAGATCCCCTCTCACTCTTCTAAACTCCAATGAGTATAGGCCCAACCTGCTCAACCTTTCTTCATAAGACAACCCCTTCATCTCCGGAATCAACCTCGTGAACCTTCTCTGAACTGCCTCCAATGCAAGTATATCCTTCCTTAAATAAGGAGACCAAAACTGTACGCAGCACTCCAGGTGTGGTCTCACCAATGCCCTGCACAGTTGCAACAGGACTTCCCTACTTTTATACTCCATTCCCTTTGCAATAAAGGCCAACATTCCATTTGCCTTCCTAATTACTTGCTGTACCTGCATGCTAAGTTTTTGTGATTCATGTACAAGGACCCCCAGATCCCTCTGTACCTCAACATTTTGTAATCTCTCCCCATTTAAATAATAATTTGCTTTTTTATTTTTCCTACCAAAGTGGATAACCTCGCATTTTCCCATATTAAACTCCATCTGCCAGATCTTTGCCCGCTCACTTAGCCTATCTATGTCCCTTTGGAGATTCTTTGCGTCCTCCACACAATTTGCTTTCCCACCTATCTTTGTATCATCAGCAAATTTGGCTACATTGCACTCAGTCCCTTCATCCAAGTCATTAATATAGATTGTAAATAGTTGAGGCCCCAGCACTGATCCCTGCGGCACCCCACTAGTTACAGTTTGCCAACCTGAAAATGACCCATTTATCCCAACTCTCTGTTTTCTATTAGTTAGCCAATCCTCTATCCATGCTAATATATTACCCCCAACCCGGTGAGCTCTTATCTTATGCAGTAACCTTTTATATGGCACCTTATGGAATGCCTTCTGGAAATCTAAATACACCACATCCACTGGCTCACCTGGCTACATCATTGCAGCAAGACCCTTATACTCCCAACCCCCTTGCAATAAAGGCTAACATACCATTTGCCTTCCTAATTGCTTGCTGTACCTGCATGTTAACTTTCTGTGATTCGTGTACAAGGACCCCCAAGCCCCTCTGCCTACCAACATTTACTAGTCTCTCACCTTTTAAAAAATATTCCGCTGTTCCATTCTTCCTACCAAAGTGGATAATTTCATACTTTCCCACATTATACTCCATCTGCCACCTTCTTGCCCAATCACTTAACCGGTGGTCAACATTCCTTTGCAGGCTCCTTTGCGTCCTCCTCACAGCTTACTTTTATGTTCAGCCATGAACGCATTGAATGGCGGTGCAGGCTCGAAGGACCGAATGGTCTACTCCTGTACCTATTTTCTATGTTTCTATGTTTCTATGTACTTTTCCTCCTAGTTTTGCATCGTCAGCAAACTTGGATACATTACACTCGGTTCCCTCATCTAAGTCATTGATATAGACTGTAAATAGCCTGAGGCCCGAGCACTGATCCTTGCGGCACTCCACTAGTTACATACCCTGCCATCCCGAAAATGACCCGTTTATTCCTACTCTCCGTTTTCTGTCCGTTAACCAATCCTTGATCCATGCTAATATATTACCCCCAATCCCATGAGCCCTAATATTGTGCAACAACTTCTTGTGTAGCACTTTATCGAATCCCTTCTGAAAATACAAATATACTACATCCACTGGTTCTCCCTTCTCTACCCTGCTTGTTACACCCAGATCACCTCACCACTTTGTCAGTTGGTTGTTGCATTGTCACTCACGCCCTGCAAGACGTCTTACACAACTGGTTTAAAAAGTTTTTGTTCCACGGCAGCCTCTGACAGTGACGTACGTGTGGACGGGCACAACCCTCTCCCAGCTGATTGGTGGAATACTGGCAATTTACATATCTATGAAGCAGTTTCACTGAAAAGGGTAAGAAAGGCAACTTCTGTAAACTAATCTTCGGTTCCAATTAGAAATCCGGGCAAAAATAGCCCAACAGTGAAACCGTCAGCAGTTATACGTCTTTGGACACAGTCAGCCTGACGTAAAAGAAGGAGGGCAAACGGGACCCGAGAACAATATGGGCGGCGCGAGCATCGCTTCTCGGCCTTTTGGCTAAGATCAAGTGTAGTATCTGTTCTTATCAGTTTAATATCTGATACGTCCCCTATCTGGGGACCATATATTAAATTGATTTTTGGAACAGGGAGATGGAATAGGGGCTTGCTCCGTCCACTCCACGCATCGACCTGGTATTGCAGTGCCTCTGGGAACGGTGCACCTCCCTCTCGGGAGATTTTGAAAAATTAAAAACAGCTTCATGAAAAACATCGACTTTCTTTCTTTACTTTTTTTCCCCACCACGTGTACATTTCAAAACCTAAGACACCAAGGAACAACTTCAAAACAAACACAGGCGGTCTGTACATTCGCTCTCAAATTTAAAACCACTACATGCTGACAAACCTTGCATGCTGCTGGGATGCTGCTACGCTGACACTCTCAGCTGACAGTCTACATTCCAAATACCAAAAGTCATTTCACTTGCAAAAATACAGCTCACAACTAGTGTTTCAGCAACATTTTAAAGCAGCTCTCTGCTGCTGCCGCTGCTCTTAAAAGTACAAGAACCCATACAACAATGGGCTCAAAGCTGGCACAGTTTACAGCTAGTCACAAATGTGTAAATCCACAAGATCATACATACTCTGCAAATGATTGAAAGGGTCAAAGACTCAACAATCAAAAAGTAGCCATCACTGGTCACATTCATGTATTTCCACACCCAAAACTTACGCATAAAACTCCGCCGAAACCAACTAAAGGCATTTAACCTGCAGCCAAGCACAAAGAGAGGCAGAGTATAAGGGAATAAACCAACAATTAGCCCAAAAGGAGGCCAAATGCCAAGAGAACAAGGTGAATAAGAAGGACGTAAGACAGTTCGTACAAAAGGAAGCAGGGCAGAAGGAAACTACGCAACAGCAGCTGACATAGTACCATAACTCTCTCTCTCTCTCAATTCAGTTCAAAAGAAGTACTAGAATCAGAAAAAGCTAAAGCCCCTAACCAACGGGGTAATACAGTTAGGAATTTAGATTGCCAGTCACAAAACCAAGAAGGTGTCCATGACTGGACATCTACTCGCCAAAATGATAGGAAAGGTGGGAAACAGCAATGATAATCCATTCCAAGCAGAGGTCCCGAAATTCCAGTCGCCCACGAGGACAGTATCCGAGTCAAGAATCAGCCCAATCTGAAATGGATAACTCCAAAGTTACTGGATGGAATTGTTGAACACTAGAGTTAGAGACATTGAAAGGAAGTTATCACAGCATCCTTCTCAAGTACCTTGAACCCAAACACTTGGACGTGACCAATGTTCCCACTAAGGTGCGCACGTGCATGGCGTGCAGTAATCTGAAAGGTCCCGTGCAGGCCGCTCACCTGCTTTTACATTGTGAGTACCGCGCATGCGCAGAAATTTAAAGGCACCGCGCATTAAAAGAAACAGGCCGCGCAGAACAAGCGTAGCTTACAGGGAAGATTGGACATGACTAGGCCCACCTCAGGCAGAATGATTTGCTCAGCTAAGATTCCCAAGGAGTTTAGGAGACGGGTTAGCAATAGCGAAGCATGATAAGCTGATTGGTGCATGTTACATCCCGAAAATGGATCAATTGAAAATTTCGATTCAAACCAGAATGACGCTTTGGAAAGTGAAGGTCCAATTTCTAACAAAAGGTACAAACAAGGCCCAACAAGAACTCACCAGCCATACCCCACTTTAAAGTCTGAGGGCCAGGAGGTTACGATGGGATGAAGTTCAGTTGTAGACAGGGTGGCGGCAGCTTGCAGAAGGAGAGAGGTTCGGAGTCACCAGGAGAGATGTTGCATTGAGGAGCTGTCGGAGGAGCAGAGAATCAGCTGCTGTGCTGCAGGAGTCGAAGCAGGAAACTCCAATGGATTCATAAAGCCAAAGAGGAAAGGAAAATTGACCGGCGGAGGTTGATCCTGGGGTCCAGCGGGAGTGTAGAGTGACCTCAGGTGTTAACAGCGGACCTGCTAGGATAGTGGAGAAGCATGGAGCAGTGGGCGTGAAACCCAGGGACTGAGAACAGCAAAGATTAGGGATCCAGGGGAGGTGAAGGGTAAAACCAACAGTTCAGTGCAGATGATGATGGGCCGAAGAACAGCTGTTAGGCAACGAGGAGCACACAACACCGAGAGCTGCAGGAGGAGCCGAGGAGCCAGTCCATCCAGCGCAGGGCAAGTTCTGAAAGCAGAATGGAGCGGGGCAAAATCCATGGCCAGCGAAGCAAGCATATAGCAGCGAGGCAGTGGACCTTGAGCAGCAGGACAGCAACACCCCGTGTGGTATGGGAGTCAGCCCAGCAGTGAGCAGAGAGAAACAGCAATAATTGTCCCTTTGTCAACTATAAGAGTCGCAGAGGAGCAGAAACTGAATTGTTAAAAGTGAGTGAGGAAAATTCTCACGCCCCGACCAATCTGAAAAGCTTTTTAATCCTAAATGCAGAAATGTGAAGGTCACGTCAATGCAATCTCACTGAATTTCATTTCTAATCTGGTCTTCACATGGTGGGGGTGGGGGGAATGTTAACACCCGCTGCCTGTCGGAAACTCGGTGGTGGGGGGGGGGCGTCAAAGTGGAGCAGGAGTCTTGCCGATTTGGCCCAAAATCTGCAGACTACAATTTTAAATTGCAGGCGCCAAGGACCCCTGCCCGAAGCTGGCGGGGGTTCTTATTTAAATATGCATGCGAGGCCCTGGTCACGTCTTCGGGATCTCACTGCGATTGTAAGCCCAGGCCTGCGCGAGGAAGCCCTCCTGGTTCCCCACCAGGCCAAACCAAGTCCCAGTTATCACCCAAAAACTCCTGGTCGGCCTGGCTTTCAGATTGGAACGCTGACAGTAACCTATGAAAAAATCGGGTTACTGCCGGCCGTGCAATCAGAAAGCCTAGGACAGAACATCCAACACACTTACCTGAGCGTGTGTCACAGTCTTTGCTCCCTTTCTCACACAGCTGTTATCTTTGTCCTGCTTTCTTGTTACTGCAGCTTTCAGGCTCCTCCTGGCAATACGCTTGGCTGGCCTCTTCTTGTGAGTGCTCTGTGATAGATCAGCTCTCTGTCTTCTTTCTGTAAAATCCAAGTAGAACCTAAAATGCTGCTGCTTTGCCTCTATGAAGCGTCTTCAGGTTGGGTTTGAGGAAGCATTTCTGGCTCCAGCCCCCTGCTGACACAGACAGGTCTCAGCTAGAGAGATGAGGACCATGACCCCTCCCCCAAGTCCTGCCCATTACACAACAGACAGCAGGTCGTCTGAGCAGAAATAAGTGGTCAGAGGACTGAATCTGGCTTCACAATGGGCCACAAGAGAATGAGGGAGTTTACAAATTATAATTTCTTGGCTTTTAGTTAAGATCAAGTACAACATTCTTAACAAACTACTATCTGTTGGAACACAGATGGAATAGGGGTTTGCTCCGCTATTACAGTGCCCGCAGGAAAGTGTGCTGCTCTGATCTGTGCTCTTAAAATCTGAGCAGCTATGACCAGCAGCAGTGCTGGCATCATAGGAGAGATCCCCAGAGGCTAAAACAAACAGAGGGGAAAATGAGAAAAGTAACGGCAAAATCAGCGCACAGGCAAGAGCCTGAGGACTTACAGCTAAATGATTAATTTATTATTTAATTATTTATTCACACCCTAATTTAAATTAACAAATAGACTTTCTGGGATACCGAGAATCATAGAATGATACAGCACAGGAGGCCATTCGGCCCATCGTGTCTGTGCCGGCTCTTTGAAAGCGCTATCCAATTAGTCCCACTCCCCCGCTCCTTCCCCAAGCCCTGTCATTTTTTTTATCAAGGATTCATCCAATTTTCTTTTTGAATGTTACTATTGAATCTGCTTCCGTCTCCCTGTCAGGCAGTGCATTCCAAATCACAACAACTCGCTGTGTAAAAAATATTTCCTCATGTCGCCTCTGGTTCTTTTGCAGATCACCTTAAAATCTGTGTCCTCTGGTTACCGACCCTTCAGCCACTGAAAACAGGTTCTCCTTATTTACTCGATCAAGACCGTTCATGAGTTTGAACACATCTATTAAATCTCCTCTTAACCTTCTCTGCTCTAAAGAGAATACCCCAGCTTCTACAGATAACTGAAGTCCCTCATCCCTGGTACCATTCCAGTAAATCTCTCTGCAACCTCTCCGAGGCCTTGACATCCTTCCTAAAGTGTGGTGCCCAGAACTGAACACAGTATTCCAGCTGAGGCCTAACCACTGTTTTATAAAGGTTCAGCAGAATTTCCTTGCTTTTGTACTCTATTCCTCTATTAATAAAGCCAAGGATCACATATGCTTTTTTAACAGCCTTCTCAACTTGTACTGCCACCTTCAAAGGTTTGTGTTCAGACACCCCCAGGTTTCCCTGTTCCTGCACCCCTCTTTAAAATTGTGCCATTTAGTTCATTTTGCATCTCCTCATTCTTCCTGCCAAAATGCATCACTTCACACTTCTCTGCGTTAAATTTCATCTGCCATGTGTCTGCCCATTTCACCAGTCTGCCTATGTCCTCCTGAATTCTATTACTATAATTCTCATTGTTTACTACGTTTTCGAGTTACGTGTCATCTGCAAACTTCGGAATTAGGTCTCTGAAAGTTTCCCCACCACCAACGTTAGGCCGACTGGCCTGTAGTTCCCGGTTTATCTTTCTCCCCTTTTTTCAAACACAGGTGTAACATTTGCAATCCTCCAGTCCTCTGGCACCACCCCCATATCTAAGGCGGATTGGAAGATTGTGGCCAGAGCCTCTGCAATCCAGTTAGTCCTACTCCCCCGCTCTTTCCCTGTATCCCTGCAATTTTTTTTTCCAGAGTATTTATCCAATTGCCCTTTGATGACTACGATTCAACCTGCATCCACCACCCAATTAGGCAGTGCATTCCAAATTCTAGCCACTCGTTGCGTATAAACGGTTTTCCTCATGTCGCCTCTGGTTCTTTTGTCAATCAGCTTAAATCTGTGCCCTCTGGTTATCGATCCTTCAGCCATTGGAAACAGTTTCTTTATTTACTCTATCTAAACCCTACATGATTTTAAACACCTCCATCAATTCTCCTCTTAGCCTTCTCTGCTCTAAGGAGAACAACCCCAGCTTCTCCAGTCTATCCATGTAACTGTAATCCCTCATCCCTGGAACCATTCTAGTAAATCTCTTCGGTACCCTCTCCAATGCCTGCGTGTGCTTCCTAAAGTGTAGAGCCCAGAATTGGACACAACACTGAAGCTGTGGCCGAACTAGTGTTTCATAAAAGTTTAGCATAACTTCCTGGCTTTTGTACTCTATGACTTTATTTATAAAGCCCAGGATCCCATATGCTTCATTAACTGCTTTGTTAACCTGTCCTGGCACCTTCAAAGATTTGTGCACAAACACCCCCAGGTCTCTCTGTTCTTGCACCCCCTTTAAAATCGTACCATTTCGCTTGTATTGTCTCTCCTTACGTGGCTCGGTGTCAAATTATGTTTGATAGCACTCCAGTGACGCGCCTTGGGACGTTTTACTACATTAAAGGCGCTGTATGCAGCGAGTTGTTATGATCTGGAATGCACTGCCTGAAAGCCTGGTGGAAGCAGATTCAATAGTAACTTTCAAAAGGGAATGGGATATATACTTGAAAAAGAAACATTTCTAGAGCTATGGAGAAAATGAGTAGGGGAGTGGGACCAGAGTTCCCGCTAAGGTGTGCACACTCGCGGCCGTGCAGTGGTCTGAGGTCCCGCGCAGGCTGCTCATCGGCATTTACATTGTAGATTCCGCGCATGCGCAAAAATTTGAATGGACCAGGCGTGGGGGGTGGAGGTGGGGGGGGGGAGGGAGGACGCGCAGCAGGTAGTGCAGCCTACGGGAGACATTGAGTGGGACATTTGGTTAGCTCGTTCGAAGCGTATGATAGGGTAGATGTAGAGAAATTGTTTCCACTTGTGGGGGAGACCAAAACTAGAGGCCATAAATATAAGATGGTCACTAATAAATTTAGGAGAAACTTCTTTACCCAAAGAGTGGCAAGAATGTGGAAGGTGCTACCACAAGGAGTAGTTGAGGCAAAAGCATAGATGCATTCAAGGGCAAGCCTGATACACACATGGGGGACAAAGGAATCAGCAGGGGTATGCTGACAGAGTTAGATGAAGAGGGGTGGGAGGAAGCACGTGTGGAGCATAAACGCCGGCATAGACAACTTGGGCCGAACGGCCTGTTTCTCTGTTGTAGACACGATTTAGTGGTCTCTTTCTGTGCTGTATGATTCTATTGGCTAACACAGTTCCCCAGGAAAGTGACAGTAGGTAAGAAACGGCTCTATTTATGTCAACCATCGAGTAACTTTATCTGGTTGTGATGTGCAATAAAGCAAAAGCCAACAATTCTTCACGTGTGAACCCCGAACCCGACAAATACCGCCGATCTTTTCAGCTATTATACCACTGCCCAATAACACAGGTTAAAATGTGCTCCTGTTTCATTTCCTGCAACAGGAGTCAGCTAAGCTCAGCCCATGTTGAGCAGCGTTCATCGAGTTTGGCTGCTGGGCAGTGCTACATCAATGATGTCATAGAACAGTGACCATTCCTATGATATCACAGTCCTTAGGCAGGGAGCAGGAAGAGTCACTGGTTATTGCAGTGCAAACAGACCAGGCTCTAGCTATCAGTCGGCCACTCACTCAACCAAAACTACTGTGTGAGGGCCTAACTCAGGAGGAGCTGAAATCCCAAAGGATCCACCATATTTTGCTTAGCGGCCATTGGATAGTGAGCAGGAGCAGGAATCCCGGCTGAGTGTAATTTCTAGTGCTGTGCTGCCGGATAGCAACTCACTCAGAAAAAAACATCAAATCTTGGGTGCGGTGTCAACGGTCACCCCGTAAGCAGACCTCACACCCGTCCCGCAAAGTGCACCTCAGCTTCAATGGAAAAGAAAAATCAGCGCGATGAAAAACGGGCTGCCGATTTGCCATGAGCCCGTTTCGCACTACTGGTGAAGACCAACTACAGACCAGTGAATTTAACCTCAGCAGTGGGGAAATTAATGCAAAGCATCAGTACGAAATGGCTCTATTTATGTCAACCATCGAGTAACTTTATCTGGTTGTGATGTGCAATAAAGCAAAGGCCAACAATTCTTCACGTGTGAACCCCGAACCTGACAAATACCTCCGGTCTTTTGTGCTTCATGAAAAACATCGACTTTCTTTCTTTACTTTTTTTTCAACACGTGTACATTTCAAAACCTAAGACACTCACAGCTACACCCAAGGAACAACTTCAAAACAAACACAGGCAGTCTTGTACATTCGCTCTCAAATTTAAAACCACCAAATGCTGACAAACCTTGCATGCTGCCGGGATGCTGCTACGCTGCCACTCTCAGCTGACAGTCTACATTCCAAATACCAAAAGTCATTTCACTTGCAAAAATACAGCTCACAACTAGTGTTTCAGCAACATTTTAAAGCAGCTCTCTGCTGCTGCCGCTGCTCTTAAAAGTACAAGAACCCATACAACAATTTGCACAGTTTACAGCTAGTCACAAATGTGTAAATCCACAAATGATTGAAAGGTCAAAGTCTCAACAATCAAAAGTAGCCATTACTGGTCACATTCATGTATTTCCATGTATTTAAGTCATCTTCGATTCCGAGGGACTGCCTAAGAGAAGAGAGATTTCCACACCCAAAACTTACGCATAATAGAGCTTGCAAAGAAGGAAACTCCGTCGAAACCAACTAAAGGCATTTAACCTGCAGCCAAGCACAAAGGGAGGCAAAGTATAAGGGAATAAACCAACAACTAGCCCAAAAGGAGACCGAACGCAGCACAGCCAGCACCTCCTGAGAATTTGGTGCCAGTGAATGATTGTAAATCACAAAAAGAAATAGAGGTGTGAATTGGTTGCAATTCACTCAACAGTTAGAAAAGCAGTTATCTTAAGGTCTTACACCATTGTTGTCTCAGCAATTACATGGGATGGGATTTTTAAAAAACCCTTTCTTCCCTTCTCAAAGACTAATTTCTTTAGAATTTTAGGAATTGTTCAGCCCCAACCCACAGTTGAACGCAAGCTAAACTTCGCAGCAAAACCACATGCACACAGCACAGAATCTGCCAGCCTGCACGGATTTCCTCTCTTTCTTTTAATCATCTTTTCAAACTTCAATCGGTCCCTCTTGCAGTAGGCAACCCAAGTGGGGAGCGAGAGCAGAAAGAAACCACCATGCAGATGTATGACCTTATCGGAAGGGAACAGGCGTATCCTAGCTACTAGAAAAGTGAAAACTATCCATACTGTAAAAATGTCTGGCACAAAACATTGAACTTGAACTACAAAATAGCACACTTACCTGTGCATGTGTCACAGACTTTCCTCCGTTTTTCACCCAGCTGTTATCTTTTTTTTCTGCCCTTTCTCGTGCTGACTGCAGCTTTCAGGCTCCTCCTGGGCAATATGCTTTGCTGGCCTCTTGTGAGTGCTCTGTGATAAATCAGCTCCCTGTATTCTTTCTGTCATCAGTAGTGGCTGCTAAAGGGAAACATTTGACTCTTTCAATCACCCCTTGCCTTAGTAAAATCCAAGTGAACCTAAAATGCTGCTGTTTTGTCCACGCACAAACCTGCATGTCCCGTCTTCAGGTTGGGTTTGAGGAAGCATTTCTGGCTCCAGCAACCCCCCGCTGTCACAGACAGGTCTCAGTTACAGAGATGAGGTCCATGACCTCTCCCCCGAGTCCTGCCCATTACACAACAGACAGTACGTCGTATAAGCAGAAATCAGTGGTCAGAGAACTGAATCTAGCTTCACAATGGACCACAAGAGAATGAGGCAATTTACAAATTATAATTTCTTGGCTTTTAGTTCAGATAAAGTACAACATTCTTAACAAAGTACTATCTGTTACGTCCCCTATCGAAGGACAAAATATTAAATTTTGGAATACAGGTGGAATAGCGGCTCCAGTGCCCGCAGGAAAGTGTGCTGCTCTGATTTGCGCTCATAAAATCTGAGCAGGTATGACCAGCGGCAGTGCTGGCATCGGAGGAGAGATCCCGAGAGGCTAAAGTAAACAGAGGGAAAAATTAGAAAAGTAACGGCAAAATCAGCGCAGAGGCAGGTGCCCGAGGACTTACAGCTAAATGATTAATTTATTATTTAATTATTTATTCACACCCTAATTGAAATTAACAAAGAGTCGGCACAGCACGATGGGCCGAATGGCCTCCTTCTGTGCTGTATCATTCTATGATTCTATGTATTAATCATAGAATGATACAGCACAGAAGGCCATTCGGCCCATCGTGGCTCTTTGGTAGAACTATCCAATTAGTCCCACTCCCCTGCTCCCTCCCCATAGCCCTGTAATTTCTGACCGCTTCAAGGATTTTCCAATTTTCTTTTTTGAATGTTACTATTGAATCTGCTTCCGTCACCCTTTCAGGCAGTGCATTCCAGATCACAACAACTCACTGCGTAAAAAAATATTTCCTCATGTCGCCTCTGGTTCTTTTGCAAATCACCTTCAATCTGTGTCCTCTGGTTACCGACCCTTCTGCCACTGGAAACAGTTTCTCCTTATTTATTTGATCAAACCCGCTCATGAGTTTGAACACCTCAATTAAATCTCCTCTTAACCTTCTCTGCTCTAAGGAGAAAACCCCCAGCTTCTCCAGATAACTGAAGTCCCTCATCCCTGGTACCATTCCAGTAAATCTCTCTGCAACCTCTCCGAGGCCTTGACATCCTTCCTAAAGTGTGGTGCCCAGAACTGAACACAGTATTCCAGCTGAGGCCTAACCACTGTTTTATAAAGGTTCAGCAGAATTTCCTTGCTTTTGTACTCTATTCCTCTATTAATAAAGCCAAGGATCACATATGCTTTTTTAACAGCCTTCTCAGTTTGTCCTGCCACCTTCAAATATTTGTGTTCATACACCCCCAGGTTTCCCTGTTCCTGCACCCCTCTTTAAAATTGTGCCATTTAGTTCATTTTGCATCTCCTCAGTCTTCCTACCAAAATGCATCACTTCACACTTCTCTACGTTAAATTTCATCTGCCATGTGTCTGCCCATTTCACCAGTCTGCCTACGTCCTCCTGAATTCTGTTACTATAATTCTCATTGTTTACTACCTTTTCTAGTTGCGTGTCATTTGCAAACTTTGAAATTAGGCTTCTAAAAGTTTCCCCCACCACCAACGCTAGGCCGACTGGCCTGTAGTTCCCGGTTTATCTTTCTCCCCTTTTTTTAAGCAAAGGTGTAACATTTGCAATCCTCCAGTCCTCTGGCACCACCCCCATATCTAAGGAGGATTGGAAGATTGTGGCCAGAGCCACTGCAATCCAGTTAGTCCTACTCCCCCGCTCTTTCCCTGTATCCCTGCAATTTTTTTTCTCCCAAGTATTTATCCAATTCGCTTTTAACGACTACGATTCAACCTGTATCCACCACCCAATTAGGCAGTGCATTCCAAATCCTAGCCACTCGTTGCGTAAAAACGGTTTTCCTCATGTCGCCTCTGGTTCTTTTGTCAATCACCTTAAATCTGTGCCCTCTGGTTATCGACCTGTCAGCCATTGGAAACAGTTTCTCTTTATTTACTCTATCTAAACCCTACATGATTTTAAAACACCTCTATCAATTCTGCTCCAAGAAGAACCCCAGCTTCTCCAGTCTATCCATGTAACTGTAATCCCTCATCCCTGGAACCATTCTAGCTAAATCTCTTCGGTACCCTCTCCAATGCCTGCGTGTGCTTCCTAAAGTGTAGAGCCCAGAATTGGACACAACACTGAAGCTGTGGCCGAACTAGTGTTTCATAAAAGTTTAGCATAACTTCCTGGCTTTTGTACTCTATGACTTTATTTATAAAGCCCAGGATCCCATATGCTTCATTAACTGCTTTGTTAACCTGTCCTGGCACCTTCAAAGATTTGTGCACAAACACCCCCAGGTCTCTCTGTTCTTGCACCCCCTTTAAAATCGTACCATTTCGCTTGTATTGTCTCTCCTTACGTGGCTCGGTGTCAAATTATGTTTGATAGCACTCCAGTGACGCGCCTTGGGACGTTTTACTACGTTAAAGGCGCTGTATGCAGCGAGTTGTTATGATCTGGAATGCACTGCCTGAAAGCGTGGTGGAAGCAGATTCAATAGTAACTTTCAAAAGGGAATGGGATATATACTTGAAAAAGAAACATTTCTAGAGCTATGGAGAAAATGAGTAGGGGAGTGGGACCAGAGTTCCCGCTAAGGTGTGCACACTCGCGGCCGTGCAGTGGTCTGAGGTCCCGCGCAGGCTGCTCATCGGCATTTACATTGTAGATTCCGCGCATGCGCAAAAATTTGAATGGACCAGGCGTGGGGGGTGGAGGTGGGGGGGGGGGAGGGAGGACGCGCAGCAGGTAGTGCAGCCTACGGGAGACATTGAGTGGGACATTTGGTTAGCTCGTTCGAAGCGTATGATAGGGTAGATGTAGAGAAATTGTTTCCACTTGTGGGGGAGACCAAAACTAGAGGCCATAAATATAAGATGGTCACTAATAAATTTAGGAGAAACTTCTTTACCCAAAGAGTGGCAAGAATGTGGAAGGTGCTACCACAAGGAGTAGTTGAGGCAAAAGCATAGATGCATTCAAGGGCAAGCCTGATACGCACATGGGGGACAAAGGAATCAGCAGGGGTATGCTGACAGAGTTAGATGAAGAGGGGTGGGAGGAAGCACGTGTGGAGCATAAACGCCGGCATAGACAACTTGGGCCGAACGGCCTGTTTCTCTGTTGTAGACACGATTTAGTGGTCTCTTTCTGTGCTGTATGATTCTATTGGCTAACACAGTTCCCCATCGAGTAACTTTATCTGGCTTGTGATGTGCAATAAAGCAAAAGCCAACAATTCTTCACGTGTGAACCCCGAACCTGACAAATACCGCCGATCTTTTCAGCTATTATACCACTGCCCAATAACACAGGTTAAAATGTGCTCCTGTTTCATTTCCTGCAACAGGAGTCAGCTAAACTCAGCCCATATTGAGCAGCGTTCATCGAGTTTGGCTGCTGGGCAGTGCTACATCAATGATGTCATAGAACAGTGACCATTCCTATGATATCACAGTCCTTAGGCAGGGAGCAGAAGAGTCACTGGTTATTGCAGTGCAAACAGACCAGGCTCTAGCTATCAGTCGGCCACTCACTCAACCAAAACCACTGTGTGATACTTAAATCGGCTTCAGAAAAGAGAGATCACGTTTGACAAACTTGATCCAGCTACTTGAAAAAGCCAGTAGAATCGTAGATGAGGGAGATTTGGTACATGTCACCGACTTGGATTTCCAAAAAGGTTTTGGTAAAGCGCTGCATTAGGGACTTTGTGCTGAAATGGAGTCCCATGGTGTCAAGTGTGTTATTACAAGATGGATTGCAAATTGGTAGACGGTGCACGGTTTTAGATAGGGCTGCTGCCCAACATAAGAAACAGGAGCAGGAGTAGGCCATACGGCCACTCGAGCCTGCTACGCCATTCAATAAGATCATTGCTGAACTTCTACATCAACTCCACTTTCCCGCCCTATCCCCATATCTCTTGATTCCCGTAGTGCCCAAGAATCTATCGCTCTCAGTCTTGACTATACTAATCGACGGAGCAACCACAGCCCTCTGGGGTAGTAGAGAATTCCAAAGATTCACAACCGTATGATTGAAGAAATTTCTCCTCATCTCAGTCCTAAATGGCTGACCCCTTATCCTGAGACAATGACCACTAGTTCTAGACTCTCCAGCCAGGGGAACCAGCCTCTCAGCATCTACTCTGTCGAGCCCTGTAAGAATTCTTTTCGTTTCAATGAGGTCACTTCTCATTTTTTTTTAAATTCGTTCCTGGGACGTGGGCGTCGCTGGCAAGGCCAGCATTTATTGCTCATCCCTAATGGCCCTTGAGAAGGTGGTGGTGAGCCACCTTCTTGAACCGTTGCAGTCCTAGTGGTGAAAGTACTCTCACAGTGCTGTTAGGGAGGGAGTTCCAGGATTTTGACCCAGCGACGATGAAGGAACGGCGATATATTTAATAAGAACTTAAGAAGTAGGAGCAGGAGTTGGTCATTTGGCCCCTCGAGCCTGCTCCGCCATTCAATAAGATCATGGCTGATCTGATCTTGGCCTCAACTCCACTTCCCTGCCCACTTCCCATAACCCTTGACTCCCTTACCTTTCAAAAATCTGTCTATCTCCACCTTAAATATATTCAATGACCCAGCCTCCACAGCTCTCTGGGGAAGAGAATTCAAAAGATTCACGACCCTCTGAGAGAAGAAATTCTTCCTCATTTCCGATTTAAAAGGGTGCCCCCTTATTCTGAAATTATTTCTAGATTTCCCCACGAGGGGAAACATCCTCTCTGCATCTACCCTGTCAAGCCCCTTCAGAATCTTATATGTTTCAATAAGATCCCCTCTCACTCTTCTAAACTCCAATGAGTATAGGCCCAACCTGCTCAACCTTTCTTCATAAGACAACCCCTTCATCTCCGGAATCAACCTCGTGAACCTTCTCTGAACTGCCTCCAATGCAAGTATATCCTTCCTTAAATAAGGAGACCAAAACTGTACGCAGCACTCCAGGTGTGGTCTCACCAATGCCCTGTACAGTTGCAACAGGACTTCCCTACTTTTATACTCCATTCCCTTTGCAATAAAGGCCAACATTCCATTTGCCTTCCTAATTACTTGCTGTACCTGCATGCTAAGTTTTTGTGATTCATGTACAAGGACCCCCAGATCCCTCTGTACCTCAACATTTTGTAATCTCTCCCCATTTAAATAATAATTTGCTTTTTTATTTTTCCTACCAAAGTGGATAACCTCGCATTTTCCCATATTAAACTCCATCTGCCAGATCTTTGCCCGCTCACTTAGCCTATCTATGTCCCTTTGGAGATTCTTTGCGTCCTCCACACAATTTGCTTTCCCACCTATCTTTGTATCATCAGCAAATTTGGCTACATTGCACTCAGTCCCTTCATCCAAGTCATTAATATAGATTGTAAATAGTTGAGGCCCCAGCACTGATCCCTGCGGCACCCCACTAGTTACAGTTTGCCAACCTGAAAATGACCCATTTATCCCAACTCTCTGTTTTCTATTAGTTAGCCAATCCTCTATCCATGCTAATATATTACCCCCAACCCGGTGAGCTCTTATCTTATGCAGTAACCTTTTATATGGCACCTTATGGAATGCCTTCTGGAAATCTAAATACACCACATCCACTGGCTCACCTGGCTACATCATTGCAGCAAGACCCTTATACTCCCAACCCCCTTGCAATAAAGGCTAACATACCATTTGCCTTCCTAATTGCTTGCTGTACCTGCATGTTAACTTTCTGTGATTCGTGTACAAGGACCCCCAAGCCCCTCTGCCTACCAACATTTACTAGTCTCTCACCTTTTAAAAAATATTCCGCTGTTCCATTCTTCCTACCAAAGTGGATAATTTCATACTTTCCCACATTATACTCCATCTGCCACCTTCTTGCCCAATCACTTAACCGGTGGTCAACATTCCTTTGCAGGCTCCTTTGCGTCCTCCTCACAGCTTACTTTTCCTCCTAGTTTTGCATCGTCAGCAAACTTGGATACATTACACTCGGTTCCCTCATCTAAGTCATTGATATAGACTGTAAATAGCCTGAGGCCCGAGCACTGATCCTTGCGGCACTCCACTAGTTACATACCCTGCCATCCCGAAAATGACCCGTTTATTCCTACTCTCCGTTTTCTGTCCGTTAACCAATCCTTGATCCATGCTAATATATTACCCCCAATCCCATGAGCCCTAATATTGTGCAACAACTTCTTGTGTAGCACTTTATCGAATCCCTTCTGAAAATACAAATATACTACATCCACTGGTTCTCCCTTCTCTACCCTGCTTGTTACACCCAGATCACCTCACCACTTTGTCAGTTGGTTGTTGCATTGTCACTCACGCCCTGCAAGACGTCTTACACAACTGGTTTAAAAAGTTTTTGTTCCACGGCAGCCTCTGACAGTGACGTACGTGTGGACGGGCACAACCCTCTCCCAGCTGATTGGTGGAATACTGGCAATTTACATATCTATGAAGCAGTTTCACTGAAAAGGGTAAGAAAGGCAACTTCTGTAAACTAATCTTCGGTTCCAATTAGAAATCCGGGCAAAAATAGCCCAACAGTGAAACCGTCAGCAGTTATACGTCTTTGGACACAGTCAGCCTGACGTAAAAGAAGGAGGGCAAACGGGACCCGAGAACAATATGGGCGGCGCGAGCATCGCTTCTCGGCCTTTTGGCTAAGATCAAGTGTAGTATCTGTTCTTATCAGTTTAATATCTGATACGTCCCCTATCTGGGGACCATATATTAAATTGATTTTTGGAACAGGGAGATGGAATAGGGGCTTGCTCCGTCCACTCCACGCATCGACCTGGTATTGCAGTGCCTCTGGGAACGGTGCACCTCCCTCTCGGGAGATTTTGAAAAATTAAAAACAGCTTCATGAAAAACATCGACTTTCTTTCTTTACTTTTTTTCCCCACCACGTGTACATTTCAAAACCTAAGACACCAAGGAACAACTTCAAAACAAACACAGGCGGTCTGTACATTCGCTCTCAAATTTAAAACCACTACATGCTGACAAACCTTGCATGCTGCTGGGATGCTGCTACGCTGACACTCTCAGCTGACAGTCTACATTCCAAATACCAAAAGTCATTTCACTTGCAAAAATACAGCTCACAACTAGTGTTTCAGCAACATTTTAAAGCAGCTCTCTGCTGCTGCCGCTGCTCTTAAAAGTACAAGAACCCATACAACAATGGGCTCAAAGCTGGCACAGTTTACAGCTAGTCACAAATGTGTAAATCCACAAGATCATACATACTCTGCAAATGATTGAAAGGGTCAAAGACTCAACAATCAAAAAGTAGCCATCACTGGTCACATTCATGTATTTCCACACCCAAAACTTACGCATAAAACTCCGCCGAAACCAACTAAAGGCATTTAACCTGCAGCCAAGCACAAAGAGAGGCAGAGTATAAGGGAATAAACCAACAATTAGCCCAAAAGGAGGCCAAATGCCAAGAGAACAAGGTGAATAAGAAGGACGTAAGACAGTTCGTACAAAAGGAAGCAGGGCAGAAGGAAACTACGCAACAGCAGCTGACATAGTACCATAACTCTCTCTCTCTCTCTCAATTCAGTTCAGAAGAAGTACTAGAATCAGAAAAAGCTAAAGCCCCTAACCAACGGGGTAATACAGTTAGGAATTTAGATTGCCAGTCACAAAACCAAGAAGGTGTCCATGACTGGACATCTACTCGCCAAAATGATAGGAAAGGTGGGAAACAGCAATGATAATCCATTCCAAGCAGAGGTCCCGAAATTCCAGTCGCCCACGAGGACAGTATCCGAGTCAAGAATCAGCCCAATCTGAAATGGATAACTCCAAAGTTACTGGATGGAATTGTTGAACACTAGAGTTAGAGACATTGAAAGGAAGTTATCACAGCATCCTTCTCAAGTACCTTGAACCCAAACACTTGGACGTGACCAATGTTCCCACTAAGGTGCGCGCGTGCATGGCGTGCAGTAATCTGAAAGGTCCCGTGCAGGCCGCTCACCTGCTTTTACATTGTAAGTACCGCGCATGCGCAGAAATTTAAAGGCACCGCGCATTAAAAGAAACAGGCCGCGCAGAACAAGCGTAGCTTACAGGGAAGATTGGACATGACTAGGCCCACCTCAGGCAGAATGATTTGCTCAGCTAAGATTCCCAAGGAGTTTAGGAGACGGGTTAGCAATAGCGAAGCATGATAAGCTGATTGGTGCATGTTACATCCCGAAAATGGATCAATTGAAAATTTCGATTCAAACCAGAATGACGCTTTGGAAAGTGAAGGTCCAATTTCTAACAAAAGGTACAAACAAGGCCCAACAAGAACTCACTAGCCATACCCCACTTTAAAGTCTGAGGGCCAGGAGGTTACGATGGGATGAAGTTCAGTTGTAGACAGGGTGGCGGCAGCTTGCAGAAGGAGAGAGGTTCGGAGTCACCAGGAGAGATGTTGCATTGAGGAGCTGTCGGAGGAGCAGAGAATCAGCTGCTGTGCTGCAGGAGTCGAAGCAGGAAACTCCAATGGATTCATAAAGCCAAAGAGGAAAGGAAAATTGACCGGCGGAGGTTGATCCTGGGGTCCAGCGGGAGTGTAGAGTGACCTCAGGTGTTAACAGCGGACCTGCTAGGATAGTGGAGAAGCATGGAGCAGTGGGCGTGAAACCCAGGGACTGAGAACAGCAAAGATTAGGGATCCAGGGGAGGTGAAGGGTAAAACCAACAGTTCAGTGCAGATGATGATGGGCCGAAGAACAGCTGTTAGGCAACGAGGAGCACACAACACCGAGAGCTGCAGGAGGAGCCGAGGAGCCAGTCCATCCAGCGCAGGGCAAGTTCTGAAAGCAGAATGGAGCGGGGCAAAATCCATGGCCAGCGAAGCAAGCATATAGCAGCGAGGCAGTGGACCTTGAGCAGCAGGACAGCAACACCCCGTGTGGTATGGGAGTCAGCCCAGCAGTGAGCAGAGAGAAACAGCAATAATTGTCCCTTTGTCAACTATCAGAGTCGCAGAGGAGCAGAAACTGAATTGTTAAAAGTGAGTGAGGAAAATTCTCACGCCCCGACCAATCTGAAAAGCTTTTTAATCCTAAATGCAGAAATGTGAAGGTCACGTCAATGCAATCTCACTGAATTTCATTTCTAATCTGGTCTTCACAGGGTGGGGGTGGGGGGAATGTTAACACCCGCTGCCTGTCGGAAACTCGGTGGTGGGGGGGGGGGGGGCGTCAAAGTGGAGCAGGAGTCTTGCCGATTTGGCCCAAAATCTGCAGACTACAATTTTAAATTGCAGGCGCCAAGGACCCCTGCCCGAAGCTGGCGGGGTTCTTATTTAAATATGCATGCGAGGCCCTGGTCACGTCTTCGGGATCTCACTGCGATTGTAAGCCCAGGCCTGCGCGAGGAAGCCCTCCTGGTTCCCCACCAGGCCAAACCAAGTCCCAGTTATCACCCAAAAACTCCTGGTCGGCCTGGCTTTCAGATTGGAACGCTGACAGTAACCTATGAAAAAATCGGGTTACTGCCGGCCGTGCAATCAGAAAGCCTAGGACAGAACATCCAACACACTTACCTGAGCGTGTGTCACAGTCTTTGCTCCCTTTCTCACACAGCTGTTATCTTTGTCCTGCTTTCTTGTTACTGCAGCTTTCAGGCTCCTCCTGGCAATACGCTTGGCTGGCCTCTTCTTGTGAGTGCTCTGTGATAGATCAGCTCTCTGTCTTCTTTCTGTAAAATCCAAGTAGAACCTAAAATGCTGCTGCTTTGCCTCTATGAAGCGTCTTCAGGTTGGGTTTGAGGAAGCATTTCTGGCTCCAGCCCCCTGCTGACACAGACAGGTCTCAGCTAGAGAGATGAGGACCATGACCCCTCCCCCAAGTCCTGCCCATTACACAACAGACAGCAGGTCGTCTGAGCAGAAATAAGTGGTCAGAGGACTGAATCTGGCTTCACAATGGGCCACAAGAGAATGAGGGAGTTTACAAATTATAATTTCTTGGCTTTTAGTTAAGATCAAGTACAACATTCTTAACAAACTACTATCTGTTGGAACACAGATGGAATAGGGGTTTGCTCCGCTATTACAGTGCCCGCAGGAAAGTGTGCTGCTCTGATCTGTGCTCTTAAAATCTGAGCAGCTATGACCAGCAGCAGTGCTGGCATCATAGGAGAGATCCCCAGAGGCTAAAACAAACAGAGGGGAAAATGAGAAAAGTAACGGCAAAATCAGCGCACAGGCAAGAGCCTGAGGACTTACAGCTAAATGATTAATTTATTATTTAATTATTTATTCACACCCTAATTTAAATTAACAAATAGACTTTCTGGGATACAGAGAATCATAGAATGATACAGCACAGGAGGCCATTCGGCCCATCGTGTCTGTGCCGGCTCTTTGAAAGCGCTATCCAATTAGTCCCACTCCCCCGCTCCTTCCCCAAGCCCTGTCATTTTTTTTATCAAGGATTCATCCAATTTTCTTTTTGAATGTTACTATTGAATCTGCTTCCGTCTCCCTGTCAGGCAGTGCATTCCAAATCACAACAACTCGCTGTGTAAAAAATATTTCCTCATGTCGCCTCTGGTTCTTTTGCAGATCACCTTAAATCTGTGTCCTCTGGTTACCGACCCTTCAGCCACTGAAAACAGGTTCTCCTTATTTACTCGATCAAGACCGTTCATGAGTTTGAACACATCTATTAAATCTCCTCTTAACCTTCTCTGCTCTAAAGAGAATACCCCAGCTTCTCCAGATAACTGAAGTCCCTCATCCCTGGTACCATTCCAGTAAATCTCTCTGCAACCTCTCCGAGGCCTTGACATCCTTCCTAAAGTGTGGTGCCCAGAACTGAACACAGTATTCCAGCTGAGGCCTAACCACTGTTTTATAAAGGTTCAGCAGAATTTCCTTGCTTTTGTACTCTATTCCTCTATTAATAAAGCCAAGGATCACATATGCTTTTTTAACAGCCTTCTCAACTTGTACTGCCACCTTCAAAGGTTTGTGTTCAGACACCCCCAGGTTTCCCTGTTCCTGCACCCCTCTTTAAAATTGTGCCATTTAGTTCATTTTGCATCTCCTCATTCTTCCTGCCAAAATGCATCACTTCACACTTCTCTGCGTTAAATTTCATCTGCCATGTGTCTGCCCATTTCACCAGTCTGCCTATGTCCTCCTGAATTCTATTACTATAATTCTCATTGTTTACTACGTTTTCGAGTTACGTGTCATCTGCAAACTTCGAAATTAGGTCTCTGAAAGTTTCCCCACCACCAACGTTAGGCCGACTGGCCTGTAGTTCCCGGTTTATCTTTCTCCCCTTTTTTCAAACACAGGTGTAACATTTGCAATCCTCCAGTCCTCTGGCACCACCCCCATATCTAAGGCGGATTGGAAGATTGTGGCCAGAGCCTCTGCAATCCAGTTAGTCCTACTCCCCCGCTCTTTCCCTGTATCCCTGCAATTTTTTTTTCCAAAGTATTTATCCAATTGCCCTTTGATGACTACGATTCAACCTGCATCCACCACCCAATTAGGCAGTGCATTCCAAATTCTAGCCACTCGTTGCGTATAAACGGTTTTCCTCATGTCGCCTCTGGTTCTTTTGTCAATCACCTTAAATCTGTGCCCTCTGGTTATCGATCCTTCAGCCATTGGAAACAGTTTCTTTATTTACTCTATCTAAACCCTACATGATTTTAAACACCTCCATCAATTCTCCTCTTAGCCTTCTCTGCTCTAAGGAGAACAACCCCAGCTTCTCCAGTCTATCCATGTAACTGTAATCCCTCATCCCTGGAACCATTCTAGTAAATCTCTTCGGTACCCTCTCCAATGCCTGCGTGTGCTTCCTAAAGTGTAGAGCCCAGAATTGGACACAACACTGAAGCTGTGGCCGAACTAGTGTTTCATAAAAGTTTAGCATAACTTCCTGGCTTTTGTACTCTATGACTTTATTTATAAAGCCCAGGATCCCATATGCTTCATTAACTGCTTTGTTAACCTGTCCTGGCACCTTCAAAGATTTGTGCACAAACACCCCCAGGTCTCTCTGTTCTTGCACCCCCTTTAAAATCGTACCATTTCGCTTGTATTGTCTCTCCTTACGTGGCTCGGTGTCAAATTATGTTTGATAGCACTCCAGTGACGCGCCTTGGGACGTTTTACTACGTTAAAGGCGCTGTATGCAGCGAGTTGTTATGATCTGGAATGCACTGCCTGAAAGCGTGGTGGAAGCAGATTCAATAGTAACTTTCAAAAGGGAATGGGATATATACTTGAAAAAGAAACATTTCTAGAGCTATGGAGAAAATGAGTAGGGGAGTGGGACCAGAGTTCCCGCTAAGGTGTGCACACTCGCGGCCGTGCAGTGGTCTGAGGTCCCGCGCAGGCTGCTCATCGGCATTTACATTGTAGATTCCGCGCATGCGCAAAAATTTGAATGGACCAGGCGTGGGGGGTGGAGGTGGGGGGGGGGGAGGGAGGACGCGCAGCAGGTAGTGCAGCCTACGGGAGACATTGAGTGGGACATTTGGTTAGCTCGTTCGAAGCGTATGATAGGGTAGATGTAGAGAAATTGTTTCCACTTGTGGGGGAGACCAAAACTAGAGGCCATAAATATAAGATGGTCACTAATAAATTTAGGAGAAACTTCTTTACCCAAAGAGTGGCAAGAATGTGGAAGGTGCTACCACAAGGAGTAGTTGAGGCAAAAGCATAGATGCATTCAAGGGCAAGCCTGATACGCACATGGGGGACAAAGGAATCAGCAGGGGTATGCTGACAGAGTTAGATGAAGAGGGGTGGGAGGAAGCACGTGTGGAGCATAAACGCCGGCATAGACAACTTGGGCCGAACGGCCTGTTTCTCTGTTGTAGACACGATTTAGTGGTCTCTTTCTGTGCTGTATGATTCTATTGGCTAACACAGTTCCCCATCGAGTAACTTTATCTGGTTGTGATGTGCAATAAAGCAAAAGCCAACAATTCTTCACGTGTGAACCCCGAACCTGACAAATACCGCCGATCTTTTCAGCTATTATACCACTGCCCAATAACACAGGTTAAAATGTGCTCCTGTTTCATTTCCTGCAACAGGAGTCAGCTAAACTCAGCCCATATTGAGCAGCGTTCATCGAGTTTGGCTGCTGGGCAGTGCTACATCAATGATGTCATAGAACAGTGACCATTCCTATGATATCACAGTCCTTAGGCAGGGAGCAGGAAGAGTCACTGGTTATTGCAGTGCAAACAGACCAGGCTCTAGCTATCAGTCGGCCACTCACTCAACCAAAACTACTGTGTGATACTTAAATCGGCTTCAGAAAAGAGAGATCACGTTTGACAAACCTGATCCAGCTACTTGAAAAAGCCAGTAGAATCGTAGATGAGGGAGATTTGGTACATGTCACCGACTTGGATTTCCAAAAAGGTTTTGGTAAAGCGCTGCATTAGGGACTTTGTGCTGAAATGGAGCCCCATGGTGTCAAGTGTGTTATTACAAGATGGATTGCAAATTGGTAGACGGTGCACGGTTTTAGATAGGGCTGCTGCCCAACATAAGAAACAGGAGCAGGAGTAGGCCATACGGCCACTCGAGCCTGCTACGCCATTCAATAAGATCATTGCTGAACTTCTACATCAACTCCACTTTCCCGCCCTATCCCCATATCTCTTGATTCCCGTAGTGCCCAAGAATCTATCGCTCTCAGTCTTGAATATACTAATCGACGGAGCAACCACAGCCCTCTGGGGTAGTGGAGAATTCCAAAGATTCACAACCGTATGATTGAAGAAATTTCTCCTCATCTCAGTCCTAAATGGCTGACCCCTTATCCTGAGACAATGACCACTAGTTCTAGACTCTCCAGCCAGGGGAACCAGCCTCTCAGCATCTACTCTGTCGAGCCCTGTAAGAATTCTTTTCGTTTCAATGAGGTCACTTCTCATTTTTTTTTAAATTCGTTCCTGGGACGTGGGCGTCGCTGGCAAGGCCAGCATTTATTGCTCATCCCTAATGGCCCTTGAGAAGGTGGTGGTGAGCCACCTTCTTGAACCGTTGCAGTCCTAGTGGTGAAAGTACTCTCACAGTGCTGTTAGGGAGGGAGTTCCAGGATTTTGACCCAGCGACGATGAAGGAACGGCGATATATTTAATAAGAACTTAAGAAGTAGGAGCAGGAGTTGGTCATTTGGCCCCTCGAGCCTGCTCCGCCATTCAATAAGATCATGGCTGATCTGATCTTGGCCTCAACTCCACTTCCCTGCCCACTTCCCATAACCCTTGACTCCCTTACCTTTCAAAAATCTGTCTATCTCCACCTTAAATATATTCAATGACCCAGCCTCCACAGCTCTCTGGGGAAGAGAATTCAAAAGATTCACGACCCTCTGAGAGAAGAAATTCTTCCTCATTTCCGATTTAAAAGGGTGCCCCCTTATTCTGAAATTATTTCTAGATTTCCCCACGAGGGGAAACATCCTCTCTGCATCTACCCTGTCAAGCCCCTTCAGAATCTTATATGTTTCAATAAGATCCCCTCTCACTCTTCTAAACTCCAATGAGTATAGGCCCAACCTGCTCAACCTTTCTTCATAAGACAACCCCTTCATCTCCGGAATCAACCTCGTGAACCTTCTCTGAACTGCCTCCAATGCAAGTATATCCTTCCTTAAATAAGGAGACCAAAACTGTACGCAGCACTCCAGGTGTGGTCTCACCAATGCCCTGTACAGTTGCAACAGGACTTCCCTACTTTTATACTCCATTCCCTTTGCAATAAAGGCCAACATTCCATTTGCCTTCCTAATTACTTGCTGTACCTGCATGCTAAGTTTTTGTGATTCATGTACAAGGACCCCCAGATCCCTCTGTACCTCAACATTTTGTAATCTCTCCCCATTTAAATAATAATTTGCTTTTTTATTTTTCCTACCAAAGTGGATAACCTCGCATTTTCCCATATTAAACTCCATCTGCCAGATCTTTGCCCGCTCACTTAGCCTATCTATGTCCCTTTGGAGATTCTTTGCGTCCTCCACACAATTTGCTTTCCCACCTATCTTTGTATCATCAGCAAATTTGGCTACATTGCACTCAGTCCCTTCATCCAAGTCATTAATATAGATTGTAAATAGTTGAGGCCCCAGCACTGATCCCTGCGGCACCCCACTAGTTACAGTTTGCCAACCTGAAAATGACCCATTTATCCCAACTCTCTGTTTTCTATTAGTTAGCCAATCCTCTATCCATGCTAATATATTACCCCCAACCCGGTGAGCTCTTATCTTATGCAGTAACCTTTTATATGGCACCTTATGGAATGCCTTCTGGAAATCTAAATACACCACATCCACTGGCTCACCTGGCTACATCATTGCAGCAAGACCCTTATACTCCCAACCCCCTTGCAATAAAGGCTAACATACCATTTGCCTTCCTAATTGCTTGCTGTACCTGCATGTTAACTTTCTGTGATTCGTGTACAAGGACCCCCAAGCCCCTCTGCCTACCAACATTTACTAGTCTCTCACCTTTTAAAAAATATTCCGCTGTTCCATTCTTCCTACCAAAGTGGATAATTTCATACTTTCCCACATTATACTCCATCTGCCACCTTCTTGCCCAATCACTTAACCGGTGGTCAACATTCCTTTGCAGGCTCCTTTGCGTCCTCCTCACAGCTTACTTTTCCTCCTAGTTTTGCATCGTCAGCAAACTTGGATACATTACACTCGGTTCCCTCATCTAAGTCATTGATATAGACTGTAAATAGCCTGAGGCCCGAGCACTGATCCTTGCGGCACTCCACTAGTTACATACCCTGCCATCCCGAAAATGACCCGTTTATTCCTACTCTCCGTTTTCTGTCCGTTAACCAATCCTTGATCCATGCTAATATATTACCCCCAATCCCATGAGCCCTAATATTGTGCAACAACTTCTTGTGTAGCACTTTATCGAATCCCTTCTGAAAATACAAATATACTACATCCACTGGTTCTCCCTTCTCTACCCTGCTTGTTACACCCAGATCACCTCACCACTTTGTCAGTTGGTTGTTGCATTGTCACTCACGCCCTGCAAGACGTCTTACACAACTGGTTTAAAAAGTTTTTGTTCCACGGCAGCCTCTGACAGTGACGTACGTGTGGACGGGCACAACCCTCTCCCAGCTGATTGGTGGAATACTGGCAATTTACATATCTATGAAGCAGTTTCACTGAAAAGGGTAAGAAAGGCAACTTCTGTAAACTAATCTTCGGTTCCAATTAGAAATCCGGGCAAAAATAGCCCAACAGTGAAACCGTCAGCAGTTATACGTCTTTGGACACAGTCAGCCTGACGTAAAAGAAGGAGGGCAAACGGGACCCGAGAACAATATGGGCGGCGCGAGCATCGCTTCTCGGCCTTTTGGCTAAGATCAAGTGTAGTATCTGTTCTTATCAGTTTAATATCTGATACGTCCCCTATCTGGGGACCATATATTAAATTGATTTTTGGAACAGGGAGATGGAATAGGGGCTTGCTCCGTCCACTCCACGCATCGACCTGGTATTGCAGTGCCTCTGGGAACGGTGCACCTCCCTCTCGGGAGATTTTGAAAAATTAAAAACAGCTTCATGAAAAACATCGACTTTCTTTCTTTACTTTTTTTCCCCACCACGTGTACATTTCAAAACCTAAGACACCAAGGAACAACTTCAAAACAAACACAGGCGGTCTGTACATTCGCTCTCAAATTTAAAACCACTACATGCTGACAAACCTTGCATGCTGCTGGGATGCTGCTACGCTGACACTCTCAGCTGACAGTCTACATTCCAAATACCAAAAGTCATTTCACTTGCAAAAATACAGCTCACAACTAGTGTTTCAGCAACATTTTAAAGCAGCTCTCTGCTGCTGCCGCTGCTCTTAAAAGTACAAGAACCCATACAACAATGGGCTCAAAGCTGGCACAGTTTACAGCTAGTCACAAATGTGTAAATCCACAAGATCATACATACTCTGCAAATGATTGAAAGGGTCAAAGACTCAACAATCAAAAAGTAGCCATCACTGGTCACATTCATGTATTTCCACACCCAAAACTTACGCATAAAACTCCGCCGAAACCAACTAAAGGCATTTAACCTGCAGCCAAGCACAAAGAGAGGCAGAGTATAAGGGAATAAACCAACAATTAGCCCAAAAGGAGGCCAAATGCCAAGAGAACAAGGTGAATAAGAAGGACGTAAGACAGTTCGTACAAAAGGAAGCAGGGCAGAAGGAAACTACGCAACAGCAGCTGACATAGTACCATAACTCTCTCTCTCTCTCTCTCTCAATTCAGTTCAGAAGAAGTACTAGAATCAGAAAAAGCTAAAGCCCCTAACCAACGGGGTAATACAGTTAGGAATTTAGATTGCCAGTCACAAAACCAAGAAGGTGTCCATGACTGGACATCTACTCGCCAAAATGATAGGAAAGGTGGGAAACAGCAATGATAATCCATTCCAAGCAGAGGTCCCGAAATTCCAGTCGCCCACGAGGACAGTATCCGAGTCAAGAATCAGCCCAATCTGAAATGGATAACTCCAAAGTTACTGGATGGAATTGTTGAACACTAGAGTTAGAGACATTGAAAGGAAGTTATCACAGCATCCTTCTCAAGTACCTTGAACCCAAACACTTGGACGTGACCAATGTTCCCACTAAGGTGCGCGCGTGCATGGCGTGCAGTAATCTGAAAGGTCCCGTGCAGGCCGCTCACCTGCTTTTACATTGTAAGTACCGCGCATGCGCAGAAATTTAAAGGCACCGCGCATTAAAAGAAACAGGCCGCGCAGAACAAGCGTAGCTTACAGGGAAGATTGGACATGACTAGGCCCACCTCAGGCAGAATGATTTGCTCAGCTAAGATTCCCAAGGAGTTTAGGAGACGGGTTAGCAATAGCGAAGCATGATAAGCTGATTGGTGCATGTTACATCCCGAAAATGGATCAATTGAAAATTTCGATTCAAACCAGAATGACGCTTTGGAAAGTGAAGGTCCAATTTCTAACAAAAGGTACAAACAAGGCCCAACAAGAACTCACTAGCCATACCCCACTTTAAAGTCTGAGGGCCAGGAGGTTACGATGGGATGAAGTTCAGTTGTAGACAGGGTGGCGGCAGCTTGCAGAAGGAGAGAGGTTCGGAGTCACCAGGAGAGATGTTGCATTGAGGAGCTGTCGGAGGAGCAGAGAATCAGCTGCTGTGCTGCAGGAGTCGAAGCAGGAAACTCCAATGGATTCATAAAGCCAAAGAGGAAAGGAAAATTGACCGGCGGAGGTTGATCCTGGGGTCCAGCGGGAGTGTAGAGTGACCTCAGGTGTTAACAGCGGACCTGCTAGGATAGTGGAGAAGCATGGAGCAGTGGGCGTGAAACCCAGGGACTGAGAACAGCAAAGATTAGGGATCCAGGGGAGGTGAAGGGTAAAACCAACAGTTCAGTGCAGATGATGATGGGCCGAAGAACAGCTGTTAGGCAACGAGGAGCACACAACACCGAGAGCTGCAGGAGGAGCCGAGGAGCCAGTCCATCCAGCGCAGGGCAAGTTCTGAAAGCAGAATGGAGCGGGGCAAAATCCATGGCCAGCGAAGCAAGCATATAGCAGCGAGGCAGTGGACCTTGAGCAGCAGGACAGCAACACCCCGTGTGGTATGGGAGTCAGCCCAGCAGTGAGCAGAGAGAAACAGCAATAATTGTCCCTTTGTCAACTATCAGAGTCGCAGAGGAGCAGAAACTGAATTGTTAAAAGTGAGTGAGGAAAATTCTCACGCCCCGACCAATCTGAAAAGCTTTTTAATCCTAAATGCAGAAATGTGAAGGTCACGTCAATGCAATCTCACTGAATTTCATTTCTAATCTGGTCTTCACAGGGTGGGGGTGGGGGGAATGTTAACACCCGCTGCCTGTCGGAAACTCGGTGGTGGGGGGGGGGGGGGGCGTCAAAGTGGAGCAGGAGTCTTGCCGATTTGGCCCAAAATCTGCAGACTACAATTTTAAATTGCAGGCGCCAAGGACCCCTGCCCGAAGCTGGCGGGGTTCTTATTTAAATATGCATGCGAGGCCCTGGTCACGTCTTCGGGATCTCACTGCGATTGTAAGCCCAGGCCTGCGCGAGGAAGCCCTCCTGGTTCCCCACCAGGCCAAACCAAGTCCCAGTTATCACCCAAAAACTCCTGGTCGGCCTGGCTTTCAGATTGGAACGCTGACAGTAACCTATGAAAAAATCGGGTTACTGCCGGCCGTGCAATCAGAAAGCCTAGGACAGAACATCCAACACACTTACCTGAGCGTGTGTCACAGTCTTTGCTCCCTTTCTCACACAGCTGTTATCTTTGTCCTGCTTTCTTGTTACTGCAGCTTTCAGGCTCCTCCTGGCAATACGCTTGGCTGGCCTCTTCTTGTGAGTGCTCTGTGATAGATCAGCTCTCTGTCTTCTTTCTGTAAAATCCAAGTAGAACCTAAAATGCTGCTGCTTTGCCTCTATGAAGCGTCTTCAGGTTGGGTTTGAGGAAGCATTTCTGGCTCCAGCCCCCTGCTGACACAGACAGGTCTCAGCTAGAGAGATGAGGACCATGACCCCTCCCCCAAGTCCTGCCCATTACACAACAGACAGCAGGTCGTCTGAGCAGAAATAAGTGGTCAGAGGACTGAATCTGGCTTCACAATGGGCCACAAGAGAATGAGGGAGTTTACAAATTATAATTTCTTGGCTTTTAGTTAAGATCAAGTACAACATTCTTAACAAACTACTATCTGTTGGAACACAGATGGAATAGGGGTTTGCTCCGCTATTACAGTGCCCGCAGGAAAGTGTGCTGCTCTGATCTGTGCTCTTAAAATCTGAGCAGCTATGACCAGCAGCAGTGCTGGCATCATAGGAGAGATCCCCAGAGGCTAAAACAAACAGAGGGGAAAATGAGAAAAGTAACGGCAAAATCAGCGCACAGGCAAGAGCCTGAGGACTTACAGCTAAATGATTAATTTATTATTTAATTATTTATTCACACCCTAATTTAAATTAACAAATAGACTTTCTGGGATACAGAGAATCATAGAATGATACAGCACAGGAGGCCATTCGGCCCATCGTGTCTGTGCCGGCTCTTTGAAAGCGCTATCCAATTAGTCCCACTCCCCCGCTCCTTCCCCAAGCCCTGTCATTTTTTTTATCAAGGATTCATCCAATTTTCTTTTTGAATGTTACTATTGAATCTGCTTCCGTCTCCCTGTCAGGCAGTGCATTCCAAATCACAACAACTCGCTGTGTAAAAAATATTTCCTCATGTCGCCTCTGGTTCTTTTGCAGATCACCTTAAATCTGTGTCCTCTGGTTACCGACCCTTCAGCCACTGAAAACAGGTTCTCCTTATTTACTCGATCAAGACCGTTCATGAGTTTGAACACATCTATTAAATCTCCTCTTAACCTTCTCTGCTCTAAAGAGAATACCCCAGCTTCTCCAGATAACTGAAGTCCCTCATCCCTGGTACCATTCCAGTAAATCTCTCTGCAACCTCTCCGAGGCCTTGACATCCTTCCTAAAGTGTGGTGCCCAGAACTGAACACAGTATTCCAGCTGAGGCCTAACCACTGTTTTATAAAGGTTCAGCAGAATTTCCTTGCTTTTGTACTCTATTCCTCTATTAATAAAGCCAAGGATCACATATGCTTTTTTAACAGCCTTCTCAACTTGTACTGCCACCTTCAAAGGTTTGTGTTCAGACACCCCCAGGTTTCCCTGTTCCTGCACCCCTCTTTAAAATTGTGCCATTTAGTTCATTTTGCATCTCCTCATTCTTCCTGCCAAAATGCATCACTTCACACTTCTCTGCGTTAAATTTCATCTGCCATGTGTCTGCCCATTTCACCAGTCTGCCTATGTCCTCCTGAATTCTATTACTATAATTCTCATTGTTTACTACGTTTTCGAGTTACGTGTCATCTGCAAACTTCGAAATTAGGTCTCTGAAAGTTTCCCCACCACCAACGTTAGGCCGACTGGCCTGTAGTTCCCGGTTTATCTTTCTCCCCTTTTTTCAAACACAGGTGTAACATTTGCAATCCTCCAGTCCTCTGGCACCACCCCCATATCTAAGGCGGATTGGAAGATTGTGGCCAGAGCCTCTGCAATCCAGTTAGTCCTACTCCCCCGCTCTTTCCCTGTATCCCTGCAATTTTTTTTTCCAAAGTATTTATCCAATTGCCCTTTGATGACTACGATTCAACCTGCATCCACCACCCAATTAGGCAGTGCATTCCAAATTCTAGCCACTCGTTGCGTATAAACGGTTTTCCTCATGTCGCCTCTGGTTCTTTTGTCAATCACCTTAAATCTGTGCCCTCTGGTTATCGATCCTTCAGCCATTGGAAACAGTTTCTTTATTTACTCTATCTAAACCCTACATGATTTTAAACACCTCCATCAATTCTCCTCTTAGCCTTCTCTGCTCTAAGGAGAACAACCCCAGCTTCTCCAGTCTATCCATGTAACTGTAATCCCTCATCCCTGGAACCATTCTAGTAAATCTCTTCGGTACCCTCTCCAATGCCTGCGTGTGCTTCCTAAAGTGTAGAGCCCAGAATTGGACACAACACTGAAGCTGTGGCCGAACTAGTGTTTCATAAAAGTTTAGCATAACTTCCTGGCTTTTGTACTCTATGACTTTATTTATAAAGCCCAGGATCCCATATGCTTCATTAACTGCTTTGTTAACCTGTCCTGGCACCTTCAAAGATTTGTGCACAAACACCCCCAGGTCTCTCTGTTCTTGCACCCCCTTTAAAATCGTACCATTTCGCTTGTATTGTCTCTCCTTACGTGGCTCGGTGTCAAATTATGTTTGATAGCACTCCAGTGACGCGCCTTGGGACGTTTTACTACATTAAAGGCGCTGTATGCAGCGAGTTGTTATGATCTGGAATGCACTGCCTGAAAGCCTGGTGGAAGCAGATTCAATAGTAACTTTCAAAAGGGAATGGGATATATACTTGAAAAAGAAACATTTCTAGAGCTATGGAGAAAATGAGTAGGGGAGTGGGACCAGAGTTCCCGCTAAGGTGTGCACACTCGCGGCCGTGCAGTGGTCTGAGGTCCCGCGCAGGCTGCTCATCGGCATTTACATTGTAGATTCCGCGCATGCGCAAAAATTTGAATGGACCAGGCGTGGGGGGTGGAGGTGGGGGGGGGGAGGGAGGACGCGCAGCAGGTAGTGCAGCCTACGGGAGACATTGAGTGGGACATTTGGTTAGCTCGTTCGAAGCGTATGATAGGGTAGATGTAGAGAAATTGTTTCCACTTGTGGGGGAGACCAAAACTAGAGGCCATAAATATAAGATGGTCACTAATAAATTTAGGAGAAACTTCTTTACCCAAAGAGTGGCAAGAATGTGGAAGGTGCTACCACAAGGAGTAGTTGAGGCAAAAGCATAGATGCATTCAAGGGCAAGCCTGATACGCACATGGGGGACAAAGGAATCAGCAGGGGTATGCTGACAGAGTTAGATGAAGAGGGGTGGGAGGAAGCACGTGTGGAGCATAAACGCCGGCATAGACAACTTGGGCCGAACGGCCTGTTTCTCTGTTGTAGACACGATTTAGTGGTCTCTTTCTGTGCTGTATGATTCTATTGGCTAACACAGTTCCCCATCGAGTAACTTTATCTGGTTGTGATGTGCAATAAAGCAAAAGCCAACAATTCTTCACGTGTGAACCCCGAACCTGACAAATACCGCCGATCTTTTCAGCTATTATACCACTGCCCAATAACACAGGTTAAAATGTGCTCCTGTTTCATTTCCTGCAACAGGAGTCAGCTAAACTCAGCCCATATTGAGCAGCGTTCATCGAGTTTGGCTGCTGGGCAGTGCTACATCAATGATGTCATAGAACAGTGACCATTCCTATGATATCACAGTCCTTAGGCAGGGAGCAGGAAGAGTCACTGGTTATTGCAGTGCAAACAGACCAGGCTCTAGCTATCAGTCGGCCACTCACTCAACCAAAACTACTGTGTGATACTTAAATCGGCTTCAGAAAAGAGAGATCACGTTTGACAAACCTGATCCAGCTACTTGAAAAAGCCAGTAGAATCGTAGATGAGGGAGATTTGGTACATGTCACCGACTTGGATTTCCAAAAAGGTTTTGGTAAAGCGCTGCATTAGGGACTTTGTGCTGAAATGGAGCCCCATGGTGTCAAGTGTGTTATTACAAGATGGATTGCAAATTGGTAGACGGTGCACGGTTTTAGATAGGGCTGCTGCCCAACATAAGAAACAGGAGCAGGAGTAGGCCATACGGCCACTCGAGCCTGCTACGCCATTCAATAAGATCATTGCTGAACTTCTACATCAACTCCACTTTCCCGCCCTATCCCCATATCTCTTGATTCCCGTAGTGCCCAAGAATCTATCGCTCTCAGTCTTGAATATACTAATCGACGGAGCAACCACAGCCCTCTGGGGTAGTGGAGAATTCCAAAGATTCACAACCGTATGATTGAAGAAATTTCTCCTCATCTCAGTCCTAAATGGCTGACCCCTTATCCTGAGACAATGACCACTAGTTCTAGACTCTCCAGCCAGGGGAACCAGCCTCTCAGCATCTACTCTGTCGAGCCCTGTAAGAATTCTTTTCGTTTCAATGAGGTCACTTCTCATTTTTTTTTAAATTCGTTCCTGGGACGTGGGCGTCGCTGGCAAGGCCAGCATTTATTGCTCATCCCTAATGGCCCTTGAGAAGGTGGTGGTGAGCCACCTTCTTGAACCGTTGCAGTCCTAGTGGTGAAAGTACTCTCACAGTGCTGTTAGGGAGGGAGTTCCAGGATTTTGACCCAGCGACGATGAAGGAACGGCGATATATTTAATAAGAACTTAAGAAGTAGGAGCAGGAGTTGGTCATTTGGCCCCTCGAGCCTGCTCCGCCATTCAATAAGATCATGGCTGATCTGATCTTGGCCTCAACTCCACTTCCCTGCCCACTTCCCATAACCCTTGACTCCCTTACCTTTCAAAAATCTGTCTATCTCCACCTTAAATATATTCAATGACCCAGCCTCCACAGCTCTCTGGGGAAGAGAATTCAAAAGATTCACGACCCTCTGAGAGAAGAAATTCTTCCTCATTTCCGATTTAAAAGGGTGCCCCCTTATTCTGAAATTATTTCTAGATTTCCCCACGAGGGGAAACATCCTCTCTGCATCTACCCTGTCAAGCCCCTTCAGAATCTTATATGTTTCAATAAGATCCCCTCTCACTCTTCTAAACTCCAATGAGTATAGGCCCAACCTGCTCAACCTTTCTTCATAAGACAACCCCTTCATCTCCGGAATCAACCTCGTGAACCTTCTCTGAACTGCCTCCAATGCAAGTATATCCTTCCTTAAATAAGGAGACCAAAACTGTACGCAGCACTCCAGGTGTGGTCTCACCAATGCCCTGTACAGTTGCAACAGGACTTCCCTACTTTTATACTCCATTCCCTTTGCAATAAAGGCCAACATTCCATTTGCCTTCCTAATTACTTGCTGTACCTGCATGCTAAGTTTTTGTGATTCATGTACAAGGACCCCCAGATCCCTCTGTACCTCAACATTTTGTAATCTCTCCCCATTTAAATAATAATTTGCTTTTTTATTTTTCCTACCAAAGTGGATAACCTCGCATTTTCCCATATTAAACTCCATCTGCCAGATCTTTGCCCGCTCACTTAGCCTATCTATGTCCCTTTGGAGATTCTTTGCGTCCTCCACACAATTTGCTTTCCCACCTATCTTTGTATCATCAGCAAATTTGGCTACATTGCACTCAGTCCCTTCATCCAAGTCATTAATATAGATTGTAAATAGTTGAGGCCCCAGCACTGATCCCTGCGGCACCCCACTAGTTACAGTTTGCCAACCTGAAAATGACCCATTTATCCCAACTCTCTGTTTTCTATTAGTTAGCCAATCCTCTATCCATGCTAATATATTACCCCCAACCCGGTGAGCTCTTATCTTATGCAGTAACCTTTTATATGGCACCTTATGGAATGCCTTCTGGAAATCTAAATACACCACATCCACTGGCTCACCTGGCTACATCATTGCAGCAAGACCCTTATACTCCCAACCCCCTTGCAATAAAGGCTAACATACCATTTGCCTTCCTAATTGCTTGCTGTACCTGCATGTTAACTTTCTGTGATTCGTGTACAAGGACCCCCAAGCCCCTCTGCCTACCAACATTTACTAGTCTCTCACCTTTTAAAAAATATTCCGCTGTTCCATTCTTCCTACCAAAGTGGATAATTTCATACTTTCCCACATTATACTCCATCTGCCACCTTCTTGCCCAATCACTTAACCGGTGGTCAACATTCCTTTGCAGGCTCCTTTGCGTCCTCCTCACAGCTTACTTTTCCTCCTAGTTTTGCATCGTCAGCAAACTTGGATACATTACACTCGGTTCCCTCATCTAAGTCATTGATATAGACTGTAAATAGCCTGAGGCCCGAGCACTGATCCTTGCGGCACTCCACTAGTTACATACCCTGCCATCCCGAAAATGACCCGTTTATTCCTACTCTCCGTTTTCTGTCCGTTAACCAATCCTTGATCCATGCTAATATATTACCCCCAATCCCATGAGCCCTAATATTGTGCAACAACTTCTTGTGTAGCACTTTATCGAATCCCTTCTGAAAATACAAATATACTACATCCACTGGTTCTCCCTTCTCTACCCTGCTTGTTACACCCAGATCACCTCACCACTTTGTCAGTTGGTTGTTGCATTGTCACTCACGCCCTGCAAGACGTCTTACACAACTGGTTTAAAAAGTTTTTGTTCCACGGCAGCCTCTGACAGTGACGTACGTGTGGACGGGCACAACCCTCTCCCAGCTGATTGGTGGAATACTGGCAATTTACATATCTATGAAGCAGTTTCACTGAAAAGGGTAAGAAAGGCAACTTCTGTAAACTAATCTTCGGTTCCAATTAGAAATCCGGGCAAAAATAGCCCAACAGTGAAACCGTCAGCAGTTATACGTCTTTGGACACAGTCAGCCTGACGTAAAAGAAGGAGGGCAAACGGGACCCGAGAACAATATGGGCGGCGCGAGCATCGCTTCTCGGCCTTTTGGCTAAGATCAAGTGTAGTATCTGTTCTTATCAGTTTAATATCTGATACGTCCCCTATCTGGGGACCATATATTAAATTGATTTTTGGAACAGGGAGATGGAATAGGGGCTTGCTCCGTCCACTCCACGCATCGACCTGGTATTGCAGTGCCTCTGGGAACGGTGCACCTCCCTCTCGGGAGATTTTGAAAAATTAAAAACAGCTTCATGAAAAACATCGACTTTCTTTCTTTACTTTTTTTCCCCACCACGTGTACATTTCAAAACCTAAGACACCAAGGAACAACTTCAAAACAAACACAGGCGGTCTGTACATTCGCTCTCAAATTTAAAACCACTACATGCTGACAAACCTTGCATGCTGCTGGGATGCTGCTACGCTGACACTCTCAGCTGACAGTCTACATTCCAAATACCAAAAGTCATTTCACTTGCAAAAATACAGCTCACAACTAGTGTTTCAGCAACATTTTAAAGCAGCTCTCTGCTGCTGCCGCTGCTCTTAAAAGTACAAGAACCCATACAACAATGGGCTCAAAGCTGGCACAGTTTACAGCTAGTCACAAATGTGTAAATCCACAAGATCATACATACTCTGCAAATGATTGAAAGGGTCAAAGACTCAACAATCAAAAAGTAGCCATCACTGGTCACATTCATGTATTTCCACACCCAAAACTTACGCATAAAACTCCGCCGAAACCAACTAAAGGCATTTAACCTGCAGCCAAGCACAAAGAGAGGCAGAGTATAAGGGAATAAACCAACAATTAGCCCAAAAGGAGGCCAAATGCCAAGAGAACAAGGTGAATAAGAAGGACGTAAGACAGTTCGTACAAAAGGAAGCAGGGCAGAAGGAAACTACGCAACAGCAGCTGACATAGTACCATAACTCTCTCTCTCTCTCTCTCTCAATTCAGTTCAGAAGAAGTACTAGAATCAGAAAAAGCTAAAGCCCCTAACCAACGGGGTAATACAGTTAGGAATTTAGATTGCCAGTCACAAAACCAAGAAGGTGTCCATGACTGGACATCTACTCGCCAAAATGATAGGAAAGGTGGGAAACAGCAATGATAATCCATTCCAAGCAGAGGTCCCGAAATTCCAGTCGCCCACGAGGACAGTATCCGAGTCAAGAATCAGCCCAATCTGAAATGGATAACTCCAAAGTTACTGGATGGAATTGTTGAACACTAGAGTTAGAGACATTGAAAGGAAGTTATCACAGCATCCTTCTCAAGTACCTTGAACCCAAACACTTGGACGTGACCAATGTTCCCACTAAGGTGCGCGCGTGCATGGCGTGCAGTAATCTGAAAGGTCCCGTGCAGGCCGCTCACCTGCTTTTACATTGTAAGTACCGCGCATGCGCAGAAATTTAAAGGCACCGCGCATTAAAAGAAACAGGCCGCGCAGAACAAGCGTAGCTTACAGGGAAGATTGGACATGACTAGGCCCACCTCAGGCAGAATGATTTGCTCAGCTAAGATTCCCAAGGAGTTTAGGAGACGGGTTAGCAATAGCGAAGCATGATAAGCTGATTGGTGCATGTTACATCCCGAAAATGGATCAATTGAAAATTTCGATTCAAACCAGAATGACGCTTTGGAAAGTGAAGGTCCAATTTCTAACAAAAGGTACAAACAAGGCCCAACAAGAACTCACTAGCCATACCCCACTTTAAAGTCTGAGGGCCAGGAGGTTACGATGGGATGAAGTTCAGTTGTAGACAGGGTGGCGGCAGCTTGCAGAAGGAGAGAGGTTCGGAGTCACCAGGAGAGATGTTGCATTGAGGAGCTGTCGGAGGAGCAGAGAATCAGCTGCTGTGCTGCAGGAGTCGAAGCAGGAAACTCCAATGGATTCATAAAGCCAAAGAGGAAAGGAAAATTGACCGGCGGAGGTTGATCCTGGGGTCCAGCGGGAGTGTAGAGTGACCTCAGGTGTTAACAGCGGACCTGCTAGGATAGTGGAGAAGCATGGAGCAGTGGGCGTGAAACCCAGGGACTGAGAACAGCAAAGATTAGGGATCCAGGGGAGGTGAAGGGTAAAACCAACAGTTCAGTGCAGATGATGATGGGCCGAAGAACAGCTGTTAGGCAACGAGGAGCACACAACACCGAGAGCTGCAGGAGGAGCCGAGGAGCCAGTCCATCCAGCGCAGGGCAAGTTCTGAAAGCAGAATGGAGCGGGGCAAAATCCATGGCCAGCGAAGCAAGCATATAGCAGCGAGGCAGTGGACCTTGAGCAGCAGGACAGCAACACCCCGTGTGGTATGGGAGTCAGCCCAGCAGTGAGCAGAGAGAAACAGCAATAATTGTCCCTTTGTCAACTATCAGAGTCGCAGAGGAGCAGAAACTGAATTGTTAAAAGTGAGTGAGGAAAATTCTCACGCCCCGACCAATCTGAAAAGCTTTTTAATCCTAAATGCAGAAATGTGAAGGTCACGTCAATGCAATCTCACTGAATTTCATTTCTAATCTGGTCTTCACAGGGTGGGGGTGGGGGGAATGTTAACACCCGCTGCCTGTCGGAAACTCGGTGGTGGGGGGGGGGGGGGGGGCGTCAAAGTGGAGCAGGAGTCTTGCCGATTTGGCCCAAAATCTGCAGACTACAATTTTAAATTGCAGGCGCCAAGGACCCCTGCCCGAAGCTGGCGGGGTTCTTATTTAAATATGCATGCGAGGCCCTGGTCACGTCTTCGGGATCTCACTGCGATTGTAAGCCCAGGCCTGCGCGAGGAAGCCCTCCTGGTTCCCCACCAGGCCAAACCAAGTCCCAGTTATCACCCAAAAACTCCTGGTCGGCCTGGCTTTCAGATTGGAACGCTGACAGTAACCTATGAAAAAATCGGGTTACTGCCGGCCGTGCAATCAGAAAGCCTAGGACAGAACATCCAACACACTTACCTGAGCGTGTGTCACAGTCTTTGCTCCCTTTCTCACACAGCTGTTATCTTTGTCCTGCTTTCTTGTTACTGCAGCTTTCAGGCTCCTCCTGGCAATACGCTTGGCTGGCCTCTTCTTGTGAGTGCTCTGTGATAGATCAGCTCTCTGTCTTCTTTCTGTAAAATCCAAGTAGAACCTAAAATGCTGCTGCTTTGCCTCTATGAAGCGTCTTCAGGTTGGGTTTGAGGAAGCATTTCTGGCTCCAGCCCCCTGCTGACACAGACAGGTCTCAGCTAGAGAGATGAGGACCATGACCCCTCCCCCAAGTCCTGCCCATTACACAACAGACAGCAGGTCGTCTGAGCAGAAATAAGTGGTCAGAGGACTGAATCTGGCTTCACAATGGGCCACAAGAGAATGAGGGAGTTTACAAATTATAATTTCTTGGCTTTTAGTTAAGATCAAGTACAACATTCTTAACAAACTACTATCTGTTGGAACACAGATGGAATAGGGGTTTGCTCCGCTATTACAGTGCCCGCAGGAAAGTGTGCTGCTCTGATCTGTGCTCTTAAAATCTGAGCAGCTATGACCAGCAGCAGTGCTGGCATCATAGGAGAGATCCCCAGAGGCTAAAACAAACAGAGGGGAAAATGAGAAAAGTAACGGCAAAATCAGCGCACAGGCAAGAGCCTGAGGACTTACAGCTAAATGATTAATTTATTATTTAATTATTTATTCACACCCTAATTTAAATTAACAAATAGACTTTCTGGGATACAGAGAATCATAGAATGATACAGCACAGGAGGCCATTCGGCCCATCGTGTCTGTGCCGGCTCTTTGAAAGCGCTATCCAATTAGTCCCACTCCCCCGCTCCTTCCCCAAGCCCTGTCATTTTTTTTATCAAGGATTCATCCAATTTTCTTTTTGAATGTTACTATTGAATCTGCTTCCGTCTCCCTGTCAGGCAGTGCATTCCAAATCACAACAACTCGCTGTGTAAAAAATATTTCCTCATGTCGCCTCTGGTTCTTTTGCAGATCACCTTAAATCTGTGTCCTCTGGTTACCGACCCTTCAGCCACTGAAAACAGGTTCTCCTTATTTACTCGATCAAGACCGTTCATGAGTTTGAACACATCTATTAAATCTCCTCTTAACCTTCTCTGCTCTAAAGAGAATACCCCAGCTTCTCCAGATAACTGAAGTCCCTCATCCCTGGTACCATTCCAGTAAATCTCTCTGCAACCTCTCCGAGGCCTTGACATCCTTCCTAAAGTGTGGTGCCCAGAACTGAACACAGTATTCCAGCTGAGGCCTAACCACTGTTTTATAAAGGTTCAGCAGAATTTCCTTGCTTTTGTACTCTATTCCTCTATTAATAAAGCCAAGGATCACATATGCTTTTTTAACAGCCTTCTCAACTTGTACTGCCACCTTCAAAGGTTTGTGTTCAGACACCCCCAGGTTTCCCTGTTCCTGCACCCCTCTTTAAAATTGTGCCATTTAGTTCATTTTGCATCTCCTCATTCTTCCTGCCAAAATGCATCACTTCACACTTCTCTGCGTTAAATTTCATCTGCCATGTGTCTGCCCATTTCACCAGTCTGCCTATGTCCTCCTGAATTCTATTACTATAATTCTCATTGTTTACTACGTTTTCGAGTTACGTGTCATCTGCAAACTTCGAAATTAGGTCTCTGAAAGTTTCCCCACCACCAACGTTAGGCCGACTGGCCTGTAGTTCCCGGTTTATCTTTCTCCCCTTTTTTCAAACACAGGTGTAACATTTGCAATCCTCCAGTCCTCTGGCACCACCCCCATATCTAAGGCGGATTGGAAGATTGTGGCCAGAGCCTCTGCAATCCAGTTAGTCCTACTCCCCCGCTCTTTCCCTGTATCCCTGCAATTTTTTTTTCCAAAGTATTTATCCAATTGCCCTTTGATGACTACGATTCAACCTGCATCCACCACCCAATTAGGCAGTGCATTCCAAATTCTAGCCACTCGTTGCGTATAAACGGTTTTCCTCATGTCGCCTCTGGTTCTTTTGTCAATCACCTTAAATCTGTGCCCTCTGGTTATCGATCCTTCAGCCATTGGAAACAGTTTCTTTATTTACTCTATCTAAACCCTACATGATTTTAAACACCTCCATCAATTCTCCTCTTAGCCTTCTCTGCTCTAAGGAGAACAACCCCAGCTTCTCCAGTCTATCCATGTAACTGTAATCCCTCATCCCTGGAACCATTCTAGTAAATCTCTTCGGTACCCTCTCCAATGCCTGCGTGTGCTTCCTAAAGTGTAGAGCCCAGAATTGGACACAACACTGAAGCTGTGGCCGAACTAGTGTTTCATAAAAGTTTAGCATAACTTCCTGGCTTTTGTACTCTATGACTTTATTTATAAAGCCCAGGATCCCATATGCTTCATTAACTGCTTTGTTAACCTGTCCTGGCACCTTCAAAGATTTGTGCACAAACACCCCCAGGTCTCTCTGTTCTTGCACCCCCTTTAAAATCGTACCATTTCGCTTGTATTGTCTCTCCTTACGTGGCTCGGTGTCAAATTATGTTTGATAGCACTCCAGTGACGCGCCTTGGGACGTTTTACTACATTAAAGGCGCTGTATGCAGCGAGTTGTTATGATCTGGAATGCACTGCCTGAAAGCCTGGTGGAAGCAGATTCAATAGTAACTTTCAAAAGGGAATGGGATATATACTTGAAAAAGAAACATTTCTAGAGCTATGGAGAAAATGAGTAGGGGAGTGGGACCAGAGTTCCCGCTAAGGTGTGCACACTCGCGGCCGTGCAGTGGTCTGAGGTCCCGCGCAGGCTGCTCATCGGCATTTACATTGTAGATTCCGCGCATGCGCAAAAATTTGAATGGACCAGGCGTGGGGGGTGGAGGTGGGGGGGGGAGGGAGGACGCGCAGCAGGTAGTGCAGCCTACGGGAGACATTGAGTGGGACATTTGGTTAGCTCGTTCGAAGCGTATGATAGGGTAGATGTAGAGAAATTGTTTCCACTTGTGGGGGAGACCAAAACTAGAGGCCATAAATATAAGATGGTCACTAATAAATTTAGGAGAAACTTCTTTACCCAAAGAGTGGCAAGAATGTGGAAGGTGCTACCACAAGGAGTAGTTGAGGCAAAAGCATAGATGCATTCAAGGGCAAGCCTGATACGCACATGGGGGACAAAGGAATCAGCAGGGGTATGCTGACAGAGTTAGATGAAGAGGGGTGGGAGGAAGCACGTGTGGAGCATAAACGCCGGCATAGACAACTTGGGCCGAACGGCCTGTTTCTCTGTTGTAGACACGATTTAGTGGTCTCTTTCTGTGCTGTATGATTCTATTGGCTAACACAGTTCCCCATCGAGTAACTTTATCTGGTTGTGATGTGCAATAAAGCAAAAGCCAACAATTCTTCACGTGTGAACCCCGAACCTGACAAATACCGCCGATCTTTTCAGCTATTATACCACTGCCCAATAACACAGGTTAAAATGTGCTCCTGTTTCATTTCCTGCAACAGGAGTCAGCTAAACTCAGCCCATATTGAGCAGCGTTCATCGAGTTTGGCTGCTGGGCAGTGCTACATCAATGATGTCATAGAACAGTGACCATTCCTATGATATCACAGTCCTTAGGCAGGGAGCAGGAAGAGTCACTGGTTATTGCAGTGCAAACAGACCAGGCTCTAGCTATCAGTCGGCCACTCACTCAACCAAAACTACTGTGTGATACTTAAATCGGCTTCAGAAAAGAGAGATCACGTTTGACAAACCTGATCCAGCTACTTGAAAAAGCCAGTAGAATCGTAGATGAGGGAGATTTGGTACATGTCACCGACTTGGATTTCCAAAAAGGTTTTGGTAAAGCGCTGCATTAGGGACTTTGTGCTGAAATGGAGCCCCATGGTGTCAAGTGTGTTATTACAAGATGGATTGCAAATTGGTAGACGGTGCACGGTTTTAGATAGGGCTGCTGCCCAACATAAGAAACAGGAGCAGGAGTAGGCCATACGGCCACTCGAGCCTGCTACGCCATTCAATAAGATCATTGCTGAACTTCTACATCAACTCCACTTTCCCGCCCTATCCCCATATCTCTTGATTCCCGTAGTGCCCAAGAATCTATCGCTCTCAGTCTTGAATATACTAATCGACGGAGCAACCACAGCCCTCTGGGGTAGTGGAGAATTCCAAAGATTCACAACCGTATGATTGAAGAAATTTCTCCTCATCTCAGTCCTAAATGGCTGACCCCTTATCCTGAGACAATGACCACTAGTTCTAGACTCTCCAGCCAGGGGAACCAGCCTCTCAGCATCTACTCTGTCGAGCCCTGTAAGAATTCTTTTCGTTTCAATGAGGTCACTTCTCATTTTTTTTTAAATTCGTTCCTGGGACGTGGGCGTCGCTGGCAAGGCCAGCATTTATTGCTCATCCCTAATGGCCCTTGAGAAGGTGGTGGTGAGCCACCTTCTTGAACCGTTGCAGTCCTAGTGGTGAAAGTACTCTCACAGTGCTGTTAGGGAGGGAGTTCCAGGATTTTGACCCAGCGACGATGAAGGAACGGCGATATATTTAATAAGAACTTAAGAAGTAGGAGCAGGAGTTGGTCATTTGGCCCCTCGAGCCTGCTCCGCCATTCAATAAGATCATGGCTGATCTGATCTTGGCCTCAACTCCACTTCCCTGCCCACTTCCCATAACCCTTGACTCCCTTACCTTTCAAAAATCTGTCTATCTCCACCTTAAATATATTCAATGACCCAGCCTCCACAGCTCTCTGGGGAAGAGAATTCAAAAGATTCACGACCCTCTGAGAGAAGAAATTCTTCCTCATTTCCGATTTAAAAGGGTGCCCCCTTATTCTGAAATTATTTCTAGATTTCCCCACGAGGGGAAACATCCTCTCTGCATCTACCCTGTCAAGCCCCTTCAGAATCTTATATGTTTCAATAAGATCCCCTCTCACTCTTCTAAACTCCAATGAGTATAGGCCCAACCTGCTCAACCTTTCTTCATAAGACAACCCCTTCATCTCCGGAATCAACCTCGTGAACCTTCTCTGAACTGCCTCCAATGCAAGTATATCCTTCCTTAAATAAGGAGACCAAAACTGTACGCAGCACTCCAGGTGTGGTCTCACCAATGCCCTGTACAGTTGCAACAGGACTTCCCTACTTTTATACTCCATTCCCTTTGCAATAAAGGCCAACATTCCATTTGCCTTCCTAATTACTTGCTGTACCTGCATGCTAAGTTTTTGTGATTCATGTACAAGGACCCCCAGATCCCTCTGTACCTCAACATTTTGTAATCTCTCCCCATTTAAATAATAATTTGCTTTTTTATTTTTCCTACCAAAGTGGATAACCTCGCATTTTCCCATATTAAACTCCATCTGCCAGATCTTTGCCCGCTCACTTAGCCTATCTATGTCCCTTTGGAGATTCTTTGCGTCCTCCACACAATTTGCTTTCCCACCTATCTTTGTATCATCAGCAAATTTGGCTACATTGCACTCAGTCCCTTCATCCAAGTCATTAATATAGATTGTAAATAGTTGAGGCCCCAGCACTGATCCCTGCGGCACCCCACTAGTTACAGTTTGCCAACCTGAAAATGACCCATTTATCCCAACTCTCTGTTTTCTATTAGTTAGCCAATCCTCTATCCATGCTAATATATTACCCCCAACCCGGTGAGCTCTTATCTTATGCAGTAACCTTTTATATGGCACCTTATGGAATGCCTTCTGGAAATCTAAATACACCACATCCACTGGCTCACCTGGCTACATCATTGCAGCAAGACCCTTATACTCCCAACCCCCTTGCAATAAAGGCTAACATACCATTTGCCTTCCTAATTGCTTGCTGTACCTGCATGTTAACTTTCTGTGATTCGTGTACAAGGACCCCCAAGCCCCTCTGCCTACCAACATTTACTAGTCTCTCACCTTTTAAAAAATATTCCGCTGTTCCATTCTTCCTACCAAAGTGGATAATTTCATACTTTCCCACATTATACTCCATCTGCCACCTTCTTGCCCAATCACTTAACCGGTGGTCAACATTCCTTTGCAGGCTCCTTTGCGTCCTCCTCACAGCTTACTTTTCCTCCTAGTTTTGCATCGTCAGCAAACTTGGATACATTACACTCGGTTCCCTCATCTAAGTCATTGATATAGACTGTAAATAGCCTGAGGCCCGAGCACTGATCCTTGCGGCACTCCACTAGTTACATACCCTGCCATCCCGAAAATGACCCGTTTATTCCTACTCTCCGTTTTCTGTCCGTTAACCAATCCTTGATCCATGCTAATATATTACCCCCAATCCCATGAGCCCTAATATTGTGCAACAACTTCTTGTGTAGCACTTTATCGAATCCCTTCTGAAAATACAAATATACTACATCCACTGGTTCTCCCTTCTCTACCCTGCTTGTTACACCCAGATCACCTCACCACTTTGTCAGTTGGTTGTTGCATTGTCACTCACGCCCTGCAAGACGTCTTACACAACTGGTTTAAAAAGTTTTTGTTCCACGGCAGCCTCTGACAGTGACGTACGTGTGGACGGGCACAACCCTCTCCCAGCTGATTGGTGGAATACTGGCAATTTACATATCTATGAAGCAGTTTCACTGAAAAGGGTAAGAAAGGCAACTTCTGTAAACTAATCTTCGGTTCCAATTAGAAATCCGGGCAAAAATAGCCCAACAGTGAAACCGTCAGCAGTTATACGTCTTTGGACACAGTCAGCCTGACGTAAAAGAAGGAGGGCAAACGGGACCCGAGAACAATATGGGCGGCGCGAGCATCGCTTCTCGGCCTTTTGGCTAAGATCAAGTGTAGTATCTGTTCTTATCAGTTTAATATCTGATACGTCCCCTATCTGGGGACCATATATTAAATTGATTTTTGGAACAGGGAGATGGAATAGGGGCTTGCTCCGTCCACTCCACGCATCGACCTGGTATTGCAGTGCCTCTGGGAACGGTGCACCTCCCTCTCGGGAGATTTTGAAAAATTAAAAACAGCTTCATGAAAAACATCGACTTTCTTTCTTTACTTTTTTTCCCCACCACGTGTACATTTCAAAACCTAAGACACCAAGGAACAACTTCAAAACAAACACAGGCGGTCTGTACATTCGCTCTCAAATTTAAAACCACTACATGCTGACAAACCTTGCATGCTGCTGGGATGCTGCTACGCTGACACTCTCAGCTGACAGTCTACATTCCAAATACCAAAAGTCATTTCACTTGCAAAAATACAGCTCACAACTAGTGTTTCAGCAACATTTTAAAGCAGCTCTCTGCTGCTGCCGCTGCTCTTAAAAGTACAAGAACCCATACAACAATGGGCTCAAAGCTGGCACAGTTTACAGCTAGTCACAAATGTGTAAATCCACAAGATCATACATACTCTGCAAATGATTGAAAGGGTCAAAGACTCAACAATCAAAAAGTAGCCATCACTGGTCACATTCATGTATTTCCACACCCAAAACTTACGCATAAAACTCCGCCGAAACCAACTAAAGGCATTTAACCTGCAGCCAAGCACAAAGAGAGGCAGAGTATAAGGGAATAAACCAACAATTAGCCCAAAAGGAGGCCAAATGCCAAGAGAACAAGGTGAATAAGAAGGACGTAAGACAGTTCGTACAAAAGGAAGCAGGGCAGAAGGAAACTACGCAACAGCAGCTGACATAGTACCATAACTCTCTCTCTCTCTCTCTCTCTCAATTCAGTTCAGAAGAAGTACTAGAATCAGAAAAAGCTAAAGCCCCTAACCAACGGGGTAATACAGTTAGGAATTTAGATTGCCAGTCACAAAACCAAGAAGGTGTCCATGACTGGACATCTACTCGCCAAAATGATAGGAAAGGTGGGAAACAGCAATGATAATCCATTCCAAGCAGAGGTCCCGAAATTCCAGTCGCCCACGAGGACAGTATCCGAGTCAAGAATCAGCCCAATCTGAAATGGATAACTCCAAAGTTACTGGATGGAATTGTTGAACACTAGAGTTAGAGACATTGAAAGGAAGTTATCACAGCATCCTTCTCAAGTACCTTGAACCCAAACACTTGGACGTGACCAATGTTCCCACTAAGGTGCGCGCGTGCATGGCGTGCAGTAATCTGAAAGGTCCCGTGCAGGCCGCTCACCTGCTTTTACATTGTAAGTACCGCGCATGCGCAGAAATTTAAAGGCACCGCGCATTAAAAGAAACAGGCCGCGCAGAACAAGCGTAGCTTACAGGGAAGATTGGACATGACTAGGCCCACCTCAGGCAGAATGATTTGCTCAGCTAAGATTCCCAAGGAGTTTAGGAGACGGGTTAGCAATAGCGAAGCATGATAAGCTGATTGGTGCATGTTACATCCCGAAAATGGATCAATTGAAAATTTCGATTCAAACCAGAATGACGCTTTGGAAAGTGAAGGTCCAATTTCTAACAAAAGGTACAAACAAGGCCCAACAAGAACTCACTAGCCATACCCCACTTTAAAGTCTGAGGGCCAGGAGGTTACGATGGGATGAAGTTCAGTTGTAGACAGGGTGGCGGCAGCTTGCAGAAGGAGAGAGGTTCGGAGTCACCAGGAGAGATGTTGCATTGAGGAGCTGTCGGAGGAGCAGAGAATCAGCTGCTGTGCTGCAGGAGTCGAAGCAGGAAACTCCAATGGATTCATAAAGCCAAAGAGGAAAGGAAAATTGACCGGCGGAGGTTGATCCTGGGGTCCAGCGGGAGTGTAGAGTGACCTCAGGTGTTAACAGCGGACCTGCTAGGATAGTGGAGAAGCATGGAGCAGTGGGCGTGAAACCCAGGGACTGAGAACAGCAAAGATTAGGGATCCAGGGGAGGTGAAGGGTAAAACCAACAGTTCAGTGCAGATGATGATGGGCCGAAGAACAGCTGTTAGGCAACGAGGAGCACACAACACCGAGAGCTGCAGGAGGAGCCGAGGAGCCAGTCCATCCAGCGCAGGGCAAGTTCTGAAAGCAGAATGGAGCGGGGCAAAATCCATGGCCAGCGAAGCAAGCATATAGCAGCGAGGCAGTGGACCTTGAGCAGCAGGACAGCAACACCCCGTGTGGTATGGGAGTCAGCCCAGCAGTGAGCAGAGAGAAACAGCAATAATTGTCCCTTTGTCAACTATCAGAGTCGCAGAGGAGCAGAAACTGAATTGTTAAAAGTGAGTGAGGAAAATTCTCACGCCCCGACCAATCTGAAAAGCTTTTTAATCCTAAATGCAGAAATGTGAAGGTCACGTCAATGCAATCTCACTGAATTTCATTTCTAATCTGGTCTTCACAGGGTGGGGGTGGGGGGAATGTTAACACCCGCTGCCTGTCGGAAACTCGGTGGTGGGGGGGGGGGGGGGGGGCGTCAAAGTGGAGCAGGAGTCTTGCCGATTTGGCCCAAAATCTGCAGACTACAATTTTAAATTGCAGGCGCCAAGGACCCCTGCCCGAAGCTGGCGGGGTTCTTATTTAAATATGCATGCGAGGCCCTGGTCACGTCTTCGGGATCTCACTGCGATTGTAAGCCCAGGCCTGCGCGAGGAAGCCCTCCTGGTTCCCCACCAGGCCAAACCAAGTCCCAGTTATCACCCAAAAACTCCTGGTCGGCCTGGCTTTCAGATTGGAACGCTGACAGTAACCTATGAAAAAAATCGGGTTACTGCCGGCCGTGCAATCAGAAAGCCTAGGACAGAACATCCAACACACTTACCTGAGCGTGTGTCACAGTCTTTGCTCCCTTTCTCACACAGCTGTTATCTTTGTCCTGCTTTCTTGTTACTGCAGCTTTCAGGCTCCTCCTGGCAATACGCTTGGCTGGCCTCTTCTTGTGAGTGCTCTGTGATAGATCAGCTCTCTGTCTTCTTTCTGTAAAATCCAAGTAGAACCTAAAATGCTGCTGCTTTGCCTCTATGAAGCGTCTTCAGGTTGGGTTTGAGGAAGCATTTCTGGCTCCAGCCCCCTGCTGACACAGACAGGTCTCAGCTAGAGAGATGAGGACCATGACCCCTCCCCCAAGTCCTGCCCATTACACAACAGACAGCAGGTCGTCTGAGCAGAAATAAGTGGTCATGATGCGGAGATGCCGGTGTTGGACTGGGGTGGACAAAATTGAGAGGTCGCACAACACCAGGTTATAGTCCAACAGTTTTATTTGAAATCACAAGCTTTCGGAGCTATCGATTTGCTCCTTCCTCAGGTGAAGTAAGTTCACCTGAGGAAGGAGCAAATCGATAGCTCCGAAAGCTTGTGATTTCAAATAAAACTATTGGACTATAACCTGGTGTTGTGCGACCTCTCAGAAATAAGTGGTCAGAGGACTGAATCTGGCTTCACAATGGGCCACAAGAGAATGAGGGAGTTTACAAATTATAATTTCTTGGCTTTTAGTTAAGATCAAGTACAACATTCTTAACAAACTACTATCTGTTGGAACACAGATGGAATAGGGGTTTGCTCCGCTATTACAGTGCCCGCAGGAAAGTGTGCTGCTCTGATCTGTGCTCTTAAAATCTGAGCAGCTATGACCAGCAGCAGTGCTGGCATCATAGGAGAGATCCCCAGAGGCTAAAACAAACAGAGGGAAAAATGAGAAAAGTAACGGCAAAATCAGCGCACAGGCAAGAGCCTGAGGACTTACAGCTAAATGATTAGTTTATTATTTAATTATTTATTCACACCCTAATTTAAATTAACAAATAGATTTTCTGGGATACAGAGAATCATAGAATGATACAGCACAGGAGGCCATTCGGCCCATCGTGTCTGTGCCAGCTCTTTGAAAGCGCTATCCAATTAGTCCCACTCCCCCGCTCCTTCCCCAAGCCCTGTCATTTTTTTCTCAAGGATTTATCCAATTTTCTTTTTGAATGTTTCACTATTGAATCTGCTTCCGTCTCCCTGTCAGGCAGTGCATTCCAAATCACAACAACTCGCTGTGTAAAAAATATTTCCTCATGTCGCCTCTGGTTCTTTTGCAGATCACCTTAAATCTGTGTCCTCTGGTTACCGACCCTTCAGCCACTGAAAACAGGTTCTCCTTATTTACTCGATCAAGACCGTTCATGAGTTTGAACACATCTATTAAATCTCCTCTTAACCTTCTCTGCTCTAAAGAGAATACCCCAGCTTCTCCAGATAACTGAAGTCCCTCATCCCTGGTACCATTCCAGTAAATCTCTCTGCAACCTCTCCGAGGCCTTGACATCCTTCCTAAAGTGTGGTGCCCAGAACTGAACACAGTATTCCAGCTGAGGCCTAACCACTGTTTTATAAAGGTTCAGCAGAATTTCCTTGCTTTTGTACTCTATTCCTCTATTAATAAAGCCAAGGATCACATATGCTTTTTTAACAGCCTTCTCAACTTGTACTGCCACCTTCAAAGGTTTGTGTTCAGACACCCCCAGGTTTCCCTGTTCCTGCACCCCTCTTTAAAATTGTGCCATTTAGTTCATTTTGCATCTCCTCATTCTTCCTGCCAAAATGCATCACTTCACACTTCTCTGCGTTAAATTTCATCTGCCATGTGTCTGCCCATTTCACCAGTCTGCCTATGTCCTCCTGAATTCTATTACTATAATTCTCATTGTTTACTACGTTTTCGAGTTACGTGTCATCTGCAAACTTCGAAATTAGGTCTCTGAAAGTTTCCCCACCACCAACGTTAGGCCGACTGGCCTGTAGTTCCCGGTTTATCTTTCTCCCCTTTTTTCAAACACAGGTGTAACATTTGCAATCCTCCAGTCCTCTGGCACCACCCCCATATCTAAGGCGGATTGGAAGATTGTGGCCAGAGCCTCTGCAATCCAGTTAGTCCTACTCCCCCGCTCTTTCCCTGTATCCCTGCAATTTTTTTTTCCAAAGTATTTATCCAATTGCCCTTTGATGACTACGATTCAACCTGCATCCACCACCCAATTAGGCAGTGCATTCCAAATTCTAGCCACTCGTTGCGTATAAACGGTTTTCCTCATGTCGCCTCTGGTTCTTTTGTCAATCACCTTAAATCTGTGCCCTCTGGTTATCGATCCTTCAGCCATTGGAAACAGTTTCTTTATTTACTCTATCTAAACCCTACATGATTTTAAACACCTCCATCAATTCTCCTCTTAGCCTTCTCTGCTCTAAGGAGAACAACCCCAGCTTCTCCAGTCTATCCATGTAACTGTAATCCCTCATCCCTGGAACCATTCTAGTAAATCTCTTCGGTACCCTCTCCAATGCCTGCGTGTGCTTCCTAAAGTGTAGAGCCCAGAATTGGACACAACACTGAAGCTGTGGCCGAACTAGTGTTTCATAAAAGTTTAGCATAACTTCCTGGCTTTTGTACTCTATGACTTTATTTATAAAGCCCAGGATCCCATATGCTTCATTAACTGCTTTGTTAACCTGTCCTGGCACCTTCAAAGATTTGTGCACAAACACCCCCAGGTCTCTCTGTTCTTGCACCCCCTTTAAAATCGTACCATTTCGCTTGTATTGTCTCTCCTTACGTGGCTCGGTGTCAAATTATGTTTGATAGCACTCCAGTGACGCGCCTTGGGACGTTTTACTACGTTAAAGGCGCTGTATGCAGCGAGTTGTTATGATCTGGAATGCACTGCCTGAAAGCGTGGTGGAAGCAGATTCAATAGTAACTTTCAAAAGGGAATGGGATATATACTTGAAAAAGAAACATTTCTAGAGCTATGGAGAAAATGAGTAGGGGAGTGGGACCAGAGTTCCCGCTAAGGTGTGCACACTCGCGGCCGTGCAGTGGTCTGAGGTCCCGCGCAGGCTGCTCATCGGCATTTACATTGTAGATTCCGCGCATGCGCAAAAATTTGAATGGACCAGGCGTGGGGGGTGGAGGTGGGGGGGGGGGAGGGAGGACGCGCAGCAGGTAGTGCAGCCTACGGGAGACATTGAGTGGGACATTTGGTTAGCTCGTTCGAAGCGTATGATAGGGTAGATGTAGAGAAATTGTTTCCACTTGTGGGGGAGACCAAAACTAGAGGCCATAAATATAAGATGGTCACTAATAAATTTAGGAGAAACTTCTTTACCCAAAGAGTGGCAAGAATGTGGAAGGTGCTACCACAAGGAGTAGTTGAGGCAAAAGCATAGATGCATTCAAGGGCAAGCCTGATACGCACATGGGGGACAAAGGAATCAGCAGGGGTATGCTGACAGAGTTAGATGAAGAGGGGTGGGAGGAAGCACGTGTGGAGCATAAACGCCGGCATAGACAACTTGGGCCGAACGGCCTGTTTCTCTGTTGTAGACACGATTTAGTGGTCTCTTTCTGTGCTGTATGATTCTATTGGCTAACACAGTTCCCCAGGAAAGTGACAGTAGGTAAGAAACGGCTCTATTTATGTCAACCATCGAGTAACTTTATCTGGTTGTGATGTGCAATAAAGCAAAAGCCAACAATTCTTCACGTGTGAACCCCGAACCGACAAATACCGCCGATCTTTTCAGCTATTATACCACTGCCCAATAACACAGGTTAAAATGTGCTCCTGTTTCATTTCCTGCAACAGGAGTCAGCTAAGCTCAGCCCATGTTGAGCAGCGTTCATCGAGTTTGGCTGCTGGGCAGTGCTACATCAATGATGTCATAGAACAGTGACCATTCCTATGATATCACAGTCCTTAGGCAGGGAGCAGGAAGAGTCACTGGTTATTGCAGTGCAAACAGACCAGGCTCTAGCTATCAGTCGGCCACTCACTCAACCAAAACTACTGTGTGAGGGCCTAACTCAGGAGGAGCTGAAATCCCAAAGGATCCACCATATTTTGCTTAGCGGCCATTGGATAGTGAGCAGGAGCAGGAATCCCGGCTGAGTGTAATTTCTAGTGCTGTGCTGCCGGATAGCAACTCACTCAGAAAAAAACATCAAATCTTGGGTGCGGTGTCAACGGTCACCCCGTAAGCAGACCTCACACCCGTCCCGCAAAGTGCACCTCAGCTTCAATGGAAAAGAAAAATCAGCGCGATGAAAAACGGGCTGCCGATTTGCCATGAGCCCGTTTCGCACTACTGGTGAAGACCAACTACAGACCAGTGAATTTAACCTCAGCAGTGGGGAAATTAATGCAAAGCATCAGTACGAAATGGCTCTATTTATGTCAACCATCGAGTAACTTTATCTGGTTGTGATGTGCAATAAAGCAAAGGCCAACAATTCTTCACGTGTGAACCCCGAACCTGACAAATACCTCCGGTCTTTTGTGCTTCATGAAAAACATCGACTTTCTTTCTTTACTTTTTTTTCAACACGTGTACATTTCAAAACCTAAGACACTCACAGCTACACCCAAGGAACAACTTCAAAACAAACACAGGCAGTCTTGTACATTCGCTCTCAAATTTAAAACCACCAAATGCTGACAAACCTTGCATGCTGCCGGGATGCTGCTACGCTGCCACTCTCAGCTGACAGTCTACATTCCAAATACCAAAAGTCATTTCACTTGCAAAAATACAGCTCACAACTAGTGTTTCAGCAACATTTTAAAGCAGCTCTCTGCTGCTGCCGCTGCTCTTAAAAGTACAAGAACCCATACAACAATTTGCACAGTTTACAGCTAGTCACAAATGTGTAAATCCACAAATGATTGAAAGGTCAAAGACTCAACAATCAAAAGTAGCCATTACTGGTCACATTCATGTATTTCCATGTATTTAAGTCATCTTCGATTCCGAGGGACTGCCTAAGAGAAGAGAGATTTCCACACCCAAAACTTACGCATAATAGAGCTTGCAAAGAAGGAAACTCCGTCGAAACCAACTAAAGGCATTTAACCTGCAGCCAAGCACAAAGGGAGGCAAAGTATAAGGGAATAAACCAACAATTAGCCCAAAAGGAGACCGAACGCAGCACAGCCAGCACCTCCTGAGAATTTGGTGCCAGTGAATGATTGTAAATCACAAAAAGAAATAGAGGTGTGAATTGGTTGCAATTCACTCAACAGTTAGAAAAGCAGTTATCTTAAGGTCTTACACCATTGTTGTCTCAGCAATTACATGGGATGGGATTTTTAAAAAACCCTTTCTTCCCTTCTCAAAGACTAATTTCTTTAGAATTTTAGGAATTGTTCAGCCCCAACCCACAGTTGAACGCAAGCTAAACTTCGCAGCAAAACCACATGCACACAGCACAGAATCTGCCAGCCTGCACGGATTTCCTCTCTTTCTTTTAATCATCTTTTCAAACTTCAATCGGTCCCTCTTGCAGTAGGCAACCCAAGTGGGGAGCGAGGGCAGAAAGAAACCACCATGCAGATGTATGACCTTATCGGAAGGGAACAGGCGTATCCTAGCTACTAGAAAAGTGAAAACTATCCATACTGTAAAAATGTCTGGCACAAAACATTGAACTTGAACTACAAAATAGCACACTTACCTGTGCATGTGTCACAGACTTTCCTCCGTTTTTCACCCAGCTGTTATCTTTTTTTTTCTGCCCTTTCTCGTGCTGACTGCAGCTTTCAGGCTCCTCCTGGGCAATATGCTTTGCTGGCCTCTTGTGAGTGCTCTGTGATAAATCAGCTCCCTGTATTCTTTCTGTCATCAGTAGTGGCTGCTAAAGGGAAACATTTGACTCTTTCAATCACCCCTTGCCTTAGTAAAATCCAAGTGAACCTAAAATGCTGCTGTTTTGTCCACGCACAAACCTGCATGTCCCGTCTTCAGGTTGGGTTTGAGGAAGCATTTCTGGCTCCAGCAACCCCCCGCTGTCACAGACAGGTCTCAGTTACAGAGATGAGGTCCATGACCTCTCCCCCGAGTCCTGCCCATTACACAACAGACAGTACGTCGTATAAGCAGAAATCAGTGGTCAGAGAACTGAATCTAGCTTCACAATGGACCACAAGAGAATGAGGCAATTTACAAATTATAATTTCTTGGCTTTTAGTTCAGATAAAGTACAACATTCTTAACAAAGTACTATCTGTTACGTCCCCTATCGAAGGACAAAATATTAAATTTTGGAATACAGGTGGAATAGCGGCTCCAGTGCCCGCAGGAAAGTGTGCTGCTCTGATTTGCGCTCATAAAATCTGAGCAGGTATGACCAGCGGCAGTGCTGGCATCGGAGGAGAGATCCCGAGAGGCTAAAGTAAACAGAGGGAAAAATTAGAAAAGTAACGGCAAAATCAGCGCAGAGGCAGGTGCCCGAGGACTTACAGCTAAATGATTAATTTATTATTTAATTATTTATTCACACCCTAATTGAAATTAACAAAGAGTCGGCACAGCACGATGGGCCGAATGGCCTCCTTCTGTGCTGTATCATTCTATGATTCTATGTATTAATCATAGAATGATACAGCACAGAAGGCCATTCGGCCCATCGTGGCTCTTTGGTAGAACTATCCAATTAGTCCCACTCCCCTGCTCCCTCCCCATAGCCCTGTAATTTCTGACCGCTTCAAGGATTTTCCAATTTTCTTTTTTGAATGTTACTATTGAATCTGCTTCCGTCACCCTTTCAGGCAGTGCATTCCAGATCACAACAACTCACTGCGTAAAAAAATATTTCCTCATGTCGCCTCTGGTTCTTTTGCAAATCACCTTCAATCTGTGTCCTCTGGTTACCGACCCTTCAGCCACTGGAAACAGTTTCTCCTTATTTATTTGATCAAACCCGCTCATGAGTTTGAACACCTCAATTAAATCTCCTCTTAACCTTCTCTGCTCTAAGGAGAAAACCCCCAGCTTCTCCAGATAACTGAAGTCCCTCATCCCTGGTACCATTCCAGTAAATCTCTCTGCAACCTCTCCGAGGCCTTGACATCCTTCCTAAAGTGTGGTGCCCAGAACTGAACACAGTATTCCAGCTGAGGCCTAACCACTGTTTTATAAAGGTTCAGCAGAATTTCCTTGCTTTTGTACTCTATTCCTCTATTAATAAAGCCAAGGATCACATATGCTTTTTTAACAGCCTTCTCAGTTTGTCCTGCCACCTTCAAATATTTGTGTTCATACACCCCCAGGTTTCCCTGTTCCTGCACCCCTCTTTAAAATTGTGCCATTTAGTTCATTTTGCATCTCCTCAGTCTTCCTACCAAAATGCATCACTTCACACTTCTCTACGTTAAATTTCATCTGCCATGTGTCTGCCCATTTCACCAGTCTGCCTACGTCCTCCTGAATTCTGTTACTATAATTCTCATTGTTTACTACCTTTTCTAGTTGCGTGTCATTTGCAAACTTTGAAATTAGGCTTCTAAAAGTTTCCCCACCACCAACGCTAGGCCGACTGGCCTGTAGTTCCCGGTTTATCTTTCTCCCCTTTTTTTAAGCAAAGGTGTAACATTTGCAATCCTCCAGTCCTCTGGCACCACCCCCATATCTAAGGAGGATTGGAAGATTGTGGCCAGAGCCACTGCAATCCAGTTAGTCCTACTCCCCCGCTCTTTCCCTGTATCCCTGCAATTTTTTTTCTCCCAAGTATTTATCCAATTCGCTTTTAACGACTACGATTCAACCTGTATCCACCACCCAATTAGGCAGTGCATTCCAAATCCTAGCCACTCGTTGCGTAAAAACGGTTTTCCTCATGTCGCCTCTGGTTCTTTTGTCAATCACCTTAAATCTGTGCCCTCTGGTTATCGACCTGTCAGCCATTGGAAACAGTTTCTCTTTATTTACTCTATCTAAACCCTACATGATTTTAAAACACCTCTATCAATTCTGCTCCAAGAAGAACCCCAGCTTCTCCAGTCTATCCATGTAACTGTAATCCCTCATCCCTGGAACCATTCTAGTAAATCTCTTCGGTACCCTCTCCAATGCCTGCGTGTGCTTCCTAAAATGTAGAGCCCAGAATTGGACACAACACTGAAGCTGTGGCCGAACTAGTGTTTCATAAAAGTTTAGCATAACTTCCTGGCTTTTGTACTCTATGACTTTATTTATAAAGCCCAGGATCCCATATGCTTCATTAACTGCTTTGTTAACCTGTCCTGGCACCTTCAAAGATTTGTGCACAAACACCCCCAGGTCTCTCTGTTCTTGCACCCCCTTTAAAATCGTACCATTTCGCTTGTATTGTCTCTCCTTACGTGGCTCGGTGTCAAATTATGTTTGATAGCACTCCAGTGACGCGCCTTGGGACGTTTTACTACGTTAAAGGCGCTGTATGCAGCGAGTTGTTATGATCTGGAATGCACTGCCTGAAAGCGTGGTGGAAGCAGATTCAATAGTAACTTTCAAAAGGGAATGGGATATATACTTGAAAAAGAAACATTTCTAGAGCTATGGAGAAAATGAGTAGGGGAGTGGGACCAGAGTTCCCGCTAAGGTGTGCACACTCGCGGCCGTGCAGTGGTCTGAGGTCCCGCGCAGGCTGCTCATCGGCATTTACATTGTAGATTCCGCGCATGCGCAAAAATTTGAATGGACCAGGCGTGGGGGGTGGAGGTGGGGGGGGGGGGAGGGAGGACGCGCAGCAGGTAGTGCAGCCTACGGGAGACATTGAGTGGGACATTTGGTTAGCTCGTTCGAAGCGTATGATAGGGTAGATGTAGAGAAATTGTTTCCACTTGTGGGGGAGACCAAAACTAGAGGCCATAAATATAAGATGGTCACTAATAAATTTAGGAGAAACTTCTTTACCCAAAGAGTGGCAAGAATGTGGAAGGTGCTACCACAAGGAGTAGTTGAGGCAAAAGCATAGATGCATTCAAGGGCAAGCCTGATACGCACATGGGGGACAAAGGAATCAGCAGGGGTATGCTGACAGAGTTAGATGAAGAGGGGTGGGAGGAAGCACGTGTGGAGCATAAACGCCGGCATAGACAACTTGGGCCGAACGGCCTGTTTCTCTGTTGTAGACACGATTTAGTGGTCTCTTTCTGTGCTGTATGATTCTATTGGCTAACACAGTTCCCCATCGAGTAACTTTATCTGGTTGTGATGTGCAATAAAGCAAAAGCCAACAATTCTTCACGTGTGAACCCCGAACCTGACAAATACCGCCGATCTTTTCAGCTATTATACCACTGCCCAATAACACAGGTTAAAATGTGCTCCTGTTTCATTTCCTGCAACAGGAGTCAGCTAAACTCAGCCCATATTGAGCAGCGTTCATCGAGTTTGGCTGCTGGGCAGTGCTACATCAATGATGTCATAGAACAGTGACCATTCCTATGATATCACAGTCCTTAGGCAGGGAGCAGGAAGAGTCACTGGTTATTGCAGTGCAAACAGACCAGGCTCTAGCTATCAGTCGGCCACTCACTCAACCAAAACTACTGTGTGATACTTAAATCGGCTTCAGAAAAGAGAGATCACGTTTGACAAACCTGATCCAGCTACTTGAAAAAGCCAGTAGAATCGTAGATGAGGGAGATTTGGTACATGTCACCGACTTGGATTTCCAAAAAGGTTTTGGTAAAGCGCTGCATTAGGGACTTTGTGCTGAAATGGAGCCCCATGGTGTCAAGTGTGTTATTACAAGATGGATTGCAAATTGGTAGACGGTGCACGGTTTTAGATAGGGCTGCTGCCCAACATAAGAAACAGGAGCAGGAGTAGGCCATACGGCCACTCGAGCCTGCTACGCCATTCAATAAGATCATTGCTGAACTTCTACATCAACTCCACTTTCCCGCCCTATCCCCATATCTCTTGATTCCCGTAGTGCCCAAGAATCTACTATCGCTCTCAGTCTTGACTATACTAATCGACGGAGCAACCACAGCCCTCTGGGGTAGTGGAGAATTCCAAAGATTCACAACCGTATGATTGAAGAAATTTCTCCTCATCTGAGTCCTAAATGGCTGACCCCTTATCCTGAGACAATGACCACTAGTTCTAGACTCTCCAGCCAGGGGAACCAGCCTCTCAGCATCTACTCTGTCGAGCCCTGTAAGAATTCTTTTCGTTTCAATGAGGTCACTTCTCATTTTTTTTTAAATTCGTTCCTGGGACGTGGGCGTCGCTGGCAAGGCCAGCATTTATTGCTCATCCCTAATGGCCCTTGAGAAGGTGGTGGTGAGCCACCTTCTTGAACCGTTGCAGTCCTAGTGGTGAAAGTACTCTCACAGTGCTGTTAGGGAGGGAGTTCCAGGATTTTGACCCAGCGACGATGAAGGAACGGCGATATATTTAATAAGAACTTAAGAAGTAGGAGCAGGAGTTGGTCATTTGGCCCCTCGAGCCTGCTCCGCCATTCAATAAGATCATGGCTGATCTGATCTTGGCCTCAACTCCACTTCCCTGCCCACTTCCCATAACCCTTGACTCCCTTACCTTTCAAAAATCTGTCTATCTCCACCTTAAATATATTCAATGACCCAGCCTCCACAGCTCTCTGGGGAAGAGAATTCAAAAGATTCACGACCCTCTGAGAGAAGAAATTCTTCCTCATTTCCGATTTAAAAGGGTGCCCCCTTATTCTGAAATTATTTCTAGATTTCCCCACGAGGGGAAACATCCTCTCTGCATCTACCCTGTCAAGCCCCTTCAGAATCTTATATGTTTCAATAAGATCCCCTCTCACTCTTCTAAACTCCAATGAGTATAGGCCCAACCTGCTCAACCTTTCTTCATAAGACAACCCCTTCATCTCCGGAATCAACCTCGTGAACCTTCTCTGAACTGCCTCCAATGCAAGTATATCCTTCCTTAAATAAGGAGACCAAAACTGTACGCAGCACTCCAGGTGTGGTCTCACCAATGCCCTGTACAGTTGCAACAGGACTTCCCTACTTTTATACTCCATTCCCTTTGCAATAAAGGCCAACATTCCATTTGCCTTCCTAATTACTTGCTGTACCTGCATGCTAAGTTTTTGTGATTCATGTACAAGGACCCCCAGATCCCTCTGTACCTCAACATTTTGTAATCTCTCCCCATTTAAATAATAATTTGCTTTTTTATTTTTCCTACCAAAGTGGATAACCTCGCATTTTCCCATATTAAACTCCATCTGCCAGATCTTTGCCCGCTCACTTAGCCTATCTATGTCCCTTTGGAGATTCTTTGCGTCCTCCACACAATTTGCTTTCCCACCTATCTTTGTATCATCAGCAAATTTGGCTACATTGCACTCAGTCCCTTCATCCAAGTCATTAATATAGATTGTAAATAGTTGAGGCCCCAGCACTGATCCCTGCGGCACCCCACTAGTTACAGTTTGCCAACCTGAAAATGACCCATTTATCCCAACTCTCTGTTTTCTATTAGTTAGCCAATCCTCTATCCATGCTAATATATTACCCCCAACCCGGTGAGCTCTTATCTTATGCAGTAACCTTTTATATGGCACCTTATGGAATGCCTTCTGGAAATCTAAATACACCACATCCACTGGCTCACCTGGCTACATCATTGCAGCAAGACCCTTATACTCCCAACCCCCTTGCAATAAAGGCTAACATACCATTTGCCTTCCTAATTGCTTGCTGTACCTGCATGTTAACTTTCTGTGATTCGTGTACAAGGACCCCCAAGCCCCTCTGCCTACCAACATTTACTAGTCTCTCACCTTTTAAAAAATATTCCGCTGTTCCATTCTTCCTACCAAAGTGGATAATTTCATACTTTCCCACATTATACTCCATCTGCCACCTTCTTGCCCAATCACTTAACCGGTGGTCAACATTCCTTTGCAGGCTCCTTTGCGTCCTCCTCACAGCTTACTTTTCCTCCTAGTTTTGCATCGTCAGCAAACTTGGATACATTACACTCGGTTCCCTCATCTAAGTCATTGATATAGACTGTAAATAGCCTGAGGCCCGAGCACTGATCCTTGCGGCACTCCACTAGTTACATACCCTGCCATCCCGAAAATGACCCGTTTATTCCTACTCTCCGTTTTCTGTCCGTTAACCAATCCTTGATCCATGCTAATATATTACCCCCAATCCCATGAGCCCTAATATTGTGCAACAACTTCTTGTGTAGCACTTTATCGAATCCCTTCTGAAAATACAAATATACTACATCCACTGGTTCTCCCTTCTCTACCCTGCTTGTTACACCCAGATCACCTCACCACTTTGTCAGTTGGTTGTTGCATTGTCACTCACGCCCTGCAAGACGTCTTACACAACTGGTTTAAAAAGTTTTTGTTCCACGGCAGCCTCTGACAGTGACGTACGTGTGGACGGGCACAACCCTCTCCCAGCTGATTGGTGGAATACTGGCAATTTACATATCTATGAAGCAGTTTCACTGAAAAGGGTAAGAAAGGCAACTTCTGTAAACTAATCTTCGGTTCCAATTAGAAATCCGGGCAAAAATAGCCCAACAGTGAAACCGTCAGCAGTTATACGTCTTTGGACACAGTCAGCCTGACGTAAAAGAAGGAGGGCAAACGGGACCCGAGAACAATATGGGCGGCGCGAGCATCGCTTCTCGGCCTTTTGGCTAAGATCAAGTGTAGTATCTGTTCTTATCAGTTTAATATCTGATACGTCCCCTATCTGGGGACCATATATTAAATTGATTTTTGGAACAGGGAGATGGAATAGGGGCTTGCTCCGTCCACTCCACGCATCGACCTGGTATTGCAGTGCCTCTGGGAACGGTGCACCTCCCTCTCGGGAGATTTTGAAAAATTAAAAACAGCTTCATGAAAAACATCGACTTTCTTTCTTTACTTTTTTTCCCCACCACGTGTACATTTCAAAACCTAAGACACCAAGGAACAACTTCAAAACAAACACAGGCGGTCTGTACATTCGCTCTCAAATTTAAAACCACTACATGCTGACAAACCTTGCATGCTGCTGGGATGCTGCTACGCTGACACTCTCAGCTGACAGTCTACATTCCAAATACCAAAAGTCATTTCACTTGCAAAAATACAGCTCACAACTAGTGTTTCAGCAACATTTTAAAGCAGCTCTCTGCTGCTGCCGCTGCTCTTAAAAGTACAAGAACCCATACAACAATGGGCTCAAAGCTGGCACAGTTTACAGCTAGTCACAAATGTGTAAATCCACAAGATCATACATACTCTGCAAATGATTGAAAGGGTCAAAGACTCAACAATCAAAAAGTAGCCATCACTGGTCACATTCATGTATTTCCACACCCAAAACTTACGCATAAAACTCCGCCGAAACCAACTAAAGGCATTTAACCTGCAGCCAAGCACAAAGAGAGGCAGAGTATAAGGGAATAAACCAACAATTAGCCCAAAAGGAGGCCAAATGCCAAGAGAACAAGGTGAATAAGAAGGACGTAAGACAGTTCGTACAAAAGGAAGCAGGGCAGAAGGAAACTACGCAACAGCAGCTGACATAGTACCATAACTCTCTCTCTCTCTCTCTCTCTCAATTCAGTTCAGAAGAAGTACTAGAATCAGAAAAAGCTAAAGCCCCTAACCAACGGGGTAATACAGTTAGGAATTTAGATTGCCAGTCACAAAACCAAGAAGGTGTCCATGACTGGACATCTACTCGCCAAAATGATAGGAAAGGTGGGAAACAGCAATGATAATCCATTCCAAGCAGAGGTCCCGAAATTCCAGTCGCCCACGAGGACAGTATCCGAGTCAAGAATCAGCCCAATCTGAAATGGATAACTCCAAAGTTACTGGATGGAATTGTTGAACACTAGAGTTAGAGACATTGAAAGGAAGTTATCACAGCATCCTTCTCAAGTACCTTGAACCCAAACACTTGGACGTGACCAATGTTCCCACTAAGGTGCGCGCGTGCATGGCGTGCAGTAATCTGAAAGGTCCCGTGCAGGCCGCTCACCTGCTTTTACATTGTAAGTACCGCGCATGCGCAGAAATTTAAAGGCACCGCGCATTAAAAGAAACAGGCCGCGCAGAACAAGCGTAGCTTACAGGGAAGATTGGACATGACTAGGCCCACCTCAGGCAGAATGATTTGCTCAGCTAAGATTCCCAAGGAGTTTAGGAGACGGGTTAGCAATAGCGAAGCATGATAAGCTGATTGGTGCATGTTACATCCCGAAAATGGATCAATTGAAAATTTCGATTCAAACCAGAATGACGCTTTGGAAAGTGAAGGTCCAATTTCTAACAAAAGGTACAAACAAGGCCCAACAAGAACTCACTAGCCATACCCCACTTTAAAGTCTGAGGGCCAGGAGGTTACGATGGGATGAAGTTCAGTTGTAGACAGGGTGGCGGCAGCTTGCAGAAGGAGAGAGGTTCGGAGTCACCAGGAGAGATGTTGCATTGAGGAGCTGTCGGAGGAGCAGAGAATCAGCTGCTGTGCTGCAGGAGTCGAAGCAGGAAACTCCAATGGATTCATAAAGCCAAAGAGGAAAGGAAAATTGACCGGCGGAGGTTGATCCTGGGGTCCAGCGGGAGTGTAGAGTGACCTCAGGTGTTAACAGCGGACCTGCTAGGATAGTGGAGAAGCATGGAGCAGTGGGCGTGAAACCCAGGGACTGAGAACAGCAAAGATTAGGGATCCAGGGGAGGTGAAGGGTAAAACCAACAGTTCAGTGCAGATGATGATGGGCCGAAGAACAGCTGTTAGGCAACGAGGAGCACACAACACCGAGAGCTGCAGGAGGAGCCGAGGAGCCAGTCCATCCAGCGCAGGGCAAGTTCTGAAAGCAGAATGGAGCGGGGCAAAATCCATGGCCAGCGAAGCAAGCATATAGCAGCGAGGCAGTGGACCTTGAGCAGCAGGACAGCAACACCCCGTGTGGTATGGGAGTCAGCCCAGCAGTGAGCAGAGAGAAACAGCAATAATTGTCCCTTTGTCAACTATCAGAGTCGCAGAGGAGCAGAAACTGAATTGTTAAAAGTGAGTGAGGAAAATTCTCACGCCCCGACCAATCTGAAAAGCTTTTTAATCCTAAATGCAGAAATGTGAAGGTCACGTCAATGCAATCTCACTGAATTTCATTTCTAATCTGGTCTTCACAGGGTGGGGGTGGGGGGAATGTTAACACCCGCTGCCTGTCGGAAACTCGGTGGTGGGGGGGGGGGGGGGGCGTCAAAGTGGAGCAGGAGTCTTGCCGATTTGGCCCAAAATCTGCAGACTACAATTTTAAATTGCAGGCGCCAAGGACCCCTGCCCGAAGCTGGCGGGGTTCTTATTTAAATATGCATGCGAGGCCCTGGTCACGTCTTCGGGATCTCACTGCGATTGTAAGCCCAGGCCTGCGCGAGGAAGCCCTCCTGGTTCCCCACCAGGCCAAACCAAGTCCCAGTTATCACCCAAAAACTCCTGGTCGGCCTGGCTTTCAGATTGGAACGCTGACAGTAACCTATGAAAAAATCGGGTTACTGCCGGCCGTGCAATCAGAAAGCCTAGGACAGAACATCCAACACACTTACCTGAGCGTGTGTCACAGTCTTTGCTCCCTTTCTCACACAGCTGTTATCTTTGTCCTGCTTTCTTGTTACTGCAGCTTTCAGGCTCCTCCTGGCAATACGCTTGGCTGGCCTCTTCTTGTGAGTGCTCTGTGATAGATCAGCTCTCTGTCTTCTTTCTGTAAAATCCAAGTAGAACCTAAAATGCTGCTGCTTTGCCTATATGAAGCGTCTTCAGGTTGGGTTTGAGGAAGCATTTCTGGCTCCAGCCCCCTGCTGACACAGACAGGTCTCAGCTAGAGAGATGAGGACCATGACCCCTCCCCCAAGTCCTGCCCATTACACAACAGACAGCAGGTCGTCTGAGCAGAAATAAGTGGTCAGAGGACTGAATCTGGCTTCACAATGGGCCACAAGAGAATGAGGGAGTTTACAAATTATAATTTCTTGGCTTTTAGTTAAGATCAAGTACAACATTCTTAACAAACTACTATCTGTTGGAACACAGATGGAATAGGGGTTTGCTCCGCTATTACAGTGCCCGCAGGAAAGTGTGCTGCTCTGATCTGTGCTCTTAAAATCTGAGCAGCTATGACCAGCAGCAGTGCTGGCATCATAGGAGAGATCCCCAGAGGCTAAAACAAACAGAGGGGAAAATGAGAAAAGTAACGGCAAAATCAGCGCACAGGCAAGAGCCTGAGGACTTACAGCTAAATGATTAATTTATTATTTAATTATTTATTCACACCCTAATTTAAATTAACAAATAGACTTTCTGGGATACAGAGAATCATAGAATGATACAGCACAGGAGGCCATTCGGCCCATCGTGTCTGTGCCGGCTCTTTGAAAGCGCTATCCAATTAGTCCCACTCCCCCGCTCCTTCCCCAAGCCCTGTCATTTTTTTTATCAAGGATTCATCCAATTTTCTTTTTGAATGTTACTATTGAATCTGCTTCCGTCTCCCTGTCAGGCAGTGCATTCCAAATCACAACAACTCGCTGTGTAAAAAATATTTCCTCATGTCGCCTCTGGTTCTTTTGCAGATCACCTTAAATCTGTGTCCTCTGGTTACCGACCCTTCAGCCACTGAAAACAGGTTCTCCTTATTTACTCGATCAAGACCGTTCATGAGTTTGAACACATCTATTAAATCTCCTCTTAACCTTCTCTGCTCTAAAGAGAATACCCCAGCTTCTCCAGATAACTGAAGTCCCTCATCCCTGGTACCATTCCAGTAAATCTCTCTGCAACCTCTCCGAGGCCTTGACATCCTTCCTAAAGTGTGGTGCCCAGAACTGAACACAGTATTCCAGCTGAGGCCTAACCACTGTTTTATAAAGGTTCAGCAGAATTTCCTTGCTTTTGTACTCTATTCCTCTATTAATAAAGCCAAGGATCACATATGCTTTTTTAACAGCCTTCTCAACTTGTACTGCCACCTTCAAAGGTTTGTGTTCAGACACCCCCAGGTTTCCCTGTTCCTGCACCCCTCTTTAAAATTGTGCCATTTAGTTCATTTTGCATCTCCTCATTCTTCCTGCCAAAATGCATCACTTCACACTTCTCTGCGTTAAATTTCATCTGCCATGTGTCTGCCCATTTCACCAGTCTGCCTATGTCCTCCTGAATTCTATTACTATAATTCTCATTGTTTACTACCTTTTCGAGTTACGTGTCATCTGCAAACTTCGAAATTAGGTCTCTGAAAGTTTCCCCACCACCAACGTTAGGCCGACTGGCCTGTAGTTCCCGGTTTATCTTTCTCCCCTTTTTTCAAACACAGGTGTAACATTTGCAATCCTCCAGTCCTCTGGCACCACCCCCATATCTAAGGCGGATTGGAAGATTGTGGCCAGAGCCTCTGCAATCCAGTTAGTCCTACTCCCCCGCTCTTTCCCTGTATCCCTGCAATTTTTTTTCCCAAAGTATTTATCCAATTGCCCTTTGATGACTACGATTCAACCTGCATCCACCACCCAATTAGGCAGTGCATTCCAAATTCTAGCCACTCGTTGCGTATAAACGGTTTTCCTCATGTCGCCTCTGGTTCTTTTGTCAATCAGCTTAAATCTGTGCCCTCTGGTTATCGATCCTTCAGCCATTGGAAACAGTTTCTTTATTTACTCTATCTAAACCCTACATGATTTTAAACACCTCCATCAATTCTCCTCTTAGCCTTCTCTGCTCTAAGGAGAACAACCCCAGCTTCTCCAGTCTATCCATGTAACTGTAATCCCTCATCCCTGGAACCATTCTAGTAAATCTCTTCGGTACCCTCTCCAATGCCTGCGTGTGCTTCCTAAAGTGTAGAGCCCAGAATTGGACACAACACTGAAGCTGTGGCCGAACTAGTGTTTCATAAAAGTTTAGCATAACTTCCTGGCTTTTGTACTCTATGACTTTATTTATAAAGCCCAGGATCCCATATGCTTCATTAACTGCTTTGTTAACCTGTCCTGGCACCTTCAAAGATTTGTGCACAAACACCCCCAGGTCTCTCTGTTCTTGCACCCCCTTTAAAATCGTACCATTTCGCTTGTATTGTCTCTCCTTACGTGGCTCGGTGTCAAATTATGTTTGATAGCACTCCAGTGACGCGCCTTGGGACGTTTTACTACATTAAAGGCGCTGTATGCAGCGAGTTGTTATGATCTGGAATGCACTGCCTGAAAGCCTGGTGGAAGCAGATTCAATAGTAACTTTCAAAAGGGAATGGGATATATACTTGAAAAAGAAACATTTCTAGAGCTATGGAGAAAATGAGTAGGGGAGTGGGACCAGAGTTCCCGCTAAGGTGTGCACACTCGCGGCCGTGCAGTGGTCTGAGGTCCCGCGCAGGCTGCTCATCGGCATTTACATTGTAGATTCCGCGCATGCGCAAAAATTTGAATGGACCAGGCGTGGGGGGTGGAGGTGGGGGGGGGGAGGGAGGACGCGCAGCAGGTAGTGCAGCCTACGGGAGACATTGAGTGGGACATTTGGTTAGCTCGTTCGAAGCGTATGATAGGGTAGATGTAGAGAAATTGTTTCCACTTGTGGGGGAGACCAAAACTAGAGGCCATAAATATAAGATGGTCACTAATAAATTTAGGAGAAACTTCTTTACCCAAAGAGTGGCAAGAATGTGGAAGGTGCTACCACAAGGAGTAGTTGAGGCAAAAGCATAGATGCATTCAAGGGCAAGCCTGATACGCACATGGGGGACAAAGGAATCAGCAGGGGTATGCTGACAGAGTTAGATGAAGAGGGGTGGGAGGAAGCACGTGTGGAGCATAAACGCCGGCATAGACAACTTGGGCCGAACGGCCTGTTTCTCTGTTGTAGACACGATTTAGTGGTCTCTTTCTGTGCTGTATGATTCTATTGGCTAACACAGTTCCCCAGGAAAGTGACAGTAGGTAAGAAACGGCTCTATTTATGTCAACCATCGAGTAACTTTATCTGGTTGTGATGTGCAATAAAGCAAAAGCCAACAATTCTTCACGTGTGAACCCCGAACCCGACAAATACCGCCGATCTTTTCAGCTATTATACCACTGCCCAATAACACAGGTTAAAATGTGCTCCTGTTTCATTTCCTGCAACAGGAGTCAGCTAAGCTCAGCCCATGTTGAGCAGCGTTCATCGAGTTTGGCTGCTGGGCAGTGCTACATCAATGATGTCATAGAACAGTGACCATTCCTATGATATCACAGTCCTTAGGCAGGGAGCAGGAAGAGTCACTGGTTATTGCAGTGCAAACAGACCAGGCTCTAGCTATCAGTCGGCCACTCACTCAACCAAAACTACTGTGTGAGGGCCTAACTCAGGAGGAGCTGAAATCCCAAAGGATCCACCATATTTTGCTTAGCGGCCATTGGATAGTGAGCAGGAGCAGGAATCCCGGCTGAGTGTAATTTCTAGTGCTGTGCTGCCGGATAGCAACTCACTCAGAAAAAAACATCAAATCTTGGGTGCGGTGTCAACGGTCACCCCGTAAGCAGACCTCACACCCGTCCCGCAAAGTGCACCTCAGCTTCAATGGAAAAGAAAAATCAGCGCGATGAAAAACGGGCTGCCGATTTGCCATGAGCCCGTTTCGCACTACTGGTGAAGACCAACTACAGACCAGTGAATTTAACCTCAGCAGTGGGGAAATTAATGCAAAGCATCAGTACGAAATGGCTCTATTTATGTCAACCATCGAGTAACTTTATCTGGTTGTGATGTGCAATAAAGCAAAGGCCAACAATTCTTCACGTGTGAACCCCGAACCTGACAAATACCTCCGGTCTTTTGTGCTTCATGAAAAACATCGACTTTCTTTCTTTACTTTTTTTTCAACACGTGTACATTTCAAAACCTAAGACACTCACAGCTACACCCAAGGAACAACTTCAAAACAAACACAGGCAGTCTTGTACATTCGCTCTCAAATTTAAAACCACCAAATGCTGACAAACCTTGCATGCTGCCGGGATGCTGCTACGCTGCCACTCTCAGCTGACAGTCTACATTCCAAATACCAAAAGTCATTTCACTTGCAAAAATACAGCTCACAACTAGTGTTTCAGCAACATTTTAAAGCAGCTCTCTGCTGCTGCCGCTGCTCTTAAAAGTACAAGAACCCATACAACAATTTGCACAGTTTACAGCTAGTCACAAATGTGTAAATCCACAAATGATTGAAAGGTCAAAGACTCAACAATCAAAAGTAGCCATTACTGGTCACATTCATGTATTTCCATGTATTTAAGTCATCTTCGATTCCGAGGGACTGCCTAAGAGAAGAGAGATTTCCACACCCAAAACTTACGCATAATAGAGCTTGCAAAGAAGGAAACTCCGTCGAAACCAACTAAAGGCATTTAACCTGCAGCCAAGCACAAAGGGAGGCAAAGTATAAGGGAATAAACCAACAATTAGCCCAAAAGGAGACCGAACGCAGCACAGCCAGCACCTCCTGAGAATTTGGTGCCAGTGAATGATTGTAAATCACAAAAAGAAATAGAGGTGTGAATTGGTTGCAATTCACTCAACAGTTAGAAAAGCAGTTATCTTAAGGTCTTACACCATTGTTGTCTCAGCAATTACATGGGATGGGATTTTTAAAAAACCCTTTCTTCCCTTCTCAAAGACTAATTTCTTTAGAATTTTAGGAATTGTTCAGCCCCAACCCACAGTTGAACGCAAGCTAAACTTCGCAGCAAAACCACATGCACACAGCACAGAATCTGCCAGCCTGCACGGATTTCCTCTCTTTCTTTTAATCATCTTTTCAAACTTCAATCGGTCCCTCTTGCAGTAGGCAACCCAAGTGGGGAGCGAGGGCAGAAAGAAACCACCATGCAGATGTATGACCTTATCGGAAGGGAACAGGCGTATCCTAGCTACTAGAAAAGTGAAAACTATCCATACTGTAAAAATGTCTGGCACAAAACATTGAACTTGAACTACAAAATAGCACACTTACCTGTGCATGTGTCACAGACTTTCCTCCGTTTTTCACCCAGCTGTTATCTTTTTTTTTCTGCCCTTTCTCGTGCTGACTGCAGCTTTCAGGCTCCTCCTGGGCAATATGCTTTGCTGGCCTCTTGTGAGTGCTCTGTGATAAATCAGCTCCCTGTATTCTTTCTGTCATCAGTAGTGGCTGCTAAAGGGAAACATTTGACTCTTTCAATCACCCCTTGCCTTAGTAAAATCCAAGTGAACCTAAAATGCTGCTGTTTTGTCCACGCACAAACCTGCATGTCCCGTCTTCAGGTTGGGTTTGAGGAAGCATTTCTGGCTCCAGCAACCCCCCGCTGTCACAGACAGGTCTCAGTTACAGAGATGAGGTCCATGACCTCTCCCCCGAGTCCTGCCCATTACACAACAGACAGTACGTCGTATAAGCAGAAATCAGTGGTCAGAGAACTGAATCTAGCTTCACAATGGACCACAAGAGAATGAGGCAATTTACAAATTATAATTTCTTGGCTTTTAGTTCAGATAAAGTACAACATTCTTAACAAAGTACTATCTGTTACGTCCCCTATCGAAGGACAAAATATTAAATTTTGGAATACAGGTGGAATAGCGGCTCCAGTGCCCGCAGGAAAGTGTGCTGCTCTGATTTGCGCTCATAAAATCTGAGCAGGTATGACCAGCGGCAGTGCTGGCATCGGAGGAGAGATCCCGAGAGGCTAAAGTAAACAGAGGGAAAAATTAGAAAAGTAACGGCAAAATCAGCGCAGAGGCAGGTGCCCGAGGACTTACAGCTAAATGATTAATTTATTATTTAATTATTTATTCACACCCTAATTGAAATTAACAAAGAGTCGGCACAGCACGATGGGCCGAATGGCCTCCTTCTGTGCTGTATCATTCTATGATTCTATGTATTAATCATAGAATGATACAGCACAGAAGGCCATTCGGCCCATCGTGGCTCTTTGGTAGAACTATCCAATTAGTCCCACTCCCCTGCTCCCTCCCCATAGCCCTGTAATTTCTGACCGCTTCAAGGATTTTCCAATTTTCTTTTTTGAATGTTACTATTGAATCTGCTTCCGTCACCCTTTCAGGCAGTGCATTCCAGATCACAACAACTCACTGCGTAAAAAAATATTTCCTCATGTCGCCTCTGGTTCTTTTGCAAATCACCTTCAATCTGTGTCCTCTGGTTACCGACCCTTCAGCCACTGGAAACAGTTTCTCCTTATTTATTTGATCAAACCCGCTCATGAGTTTGAACACCTCAATTAAATCTCCTCTTAACCTTCTCTGCTCTAAGGAGAAAACCCCCAGCTTCTCCAGATAACTGAAGTCCCTCATCCCTGGTACCATTCCAGTAAATCTCTCTGCAACCTCTCCGAGGCCTTGACATCCTTCCTAAAGTGTGGTGCCCAGAACTGAACACAGTATTCCAGCTGAGGCCTAACCACTGTTTTATAAAGGTTCAGCAGAATTTCCTTGCTTTTGTACTCTATTCCTCTATTAATAAAGCCAAGGATCACATATGCTTTTTTAACAGCCTTCTCAGTTTGTCCTGCCACCTTCAAATATTTGTGTTCATACACCCCCAGGTTTCCCTGTTCCTGCACCCCTCTTTAAAATTGTGCCATTTAGTTCATTTTGCATCTCCTCAGTCTTCCTACCAAAATGCATCACTTCACACTTCTCTACGTTAAATTTCATCTGCCATGTGTCTGCCCATTTCACCAGTCTGCCTACGTCCTCCTGAATTCTGTTACTATAATTCTCATTGTTTACTACCTTTTCTAGTTGCGTGTCATTTGCAAACTTTGAAATTAGGCTTCTAAAAGTTTCCCCACCACCAACGCTAGGCCGACTGGCCTGTAGTTCCCGGTTTATCTTTCTCCCCTTTTTTTAAGCAAAGGTGTAACATTTGCAATCCTCCAGTCCTCTGGCACCACCCCCATATCTAAGGAGGATTGGAAGATTGTGGCCAGAGCCACTGCAATCCAGTTAGTCCTACTCCCCCGCTCTTTCCCTGTATCCCTGCAATTTTTTTTCTCCCAAGTATTTATCCAATTCGCTTTTAACGACTACGATTCAACCTGTATCCACCACCCAATTAGGCAGTGCATTCCAAATCCTAGCCACTCGTTGCGTAAAAACGGTTTTCCTCATGTCGCCTCTGGTTCTTTTGTCAATCACCTTAAATCTGTGCCCTCTGGTTATCGACCTGTCAGCCATTGGAAACAGTTTCTCTTTATTTACTCTATCTAAACCCTACATGATTTTAAAACACCTCTATCAATTCTGCTCCAAGAAGAACCCCAGCTTCTCCAGTCTATCCATGTAACTGTAATCCCTCATCCCTGGAACCATTCTAGTAAATCTCTTCGGTACCCTCTCCAATGCCTGCGTGTGCTTCCTAAAATGTAGAGCCCAGAATTGGACACAACACTGAAGCTGTGGCCGAACTAGTGTTTCATAAAAGTTTAGCATAACTTCCTGGCTTTTGTACTCTATGACTTTATTTATAAAGCCCAGGATCCCATATGCTTCATTAACTGCTTTGTTAACCTGTCCTGGCACCTTCAAAGATTTGTGCACAAACACCCCCAGGTCTCTCTGTTCTTGCACCCCCTTTAAAATCGTACCATTTCGCTTGTATTGTCTCTCCTTACGTGGCTCGGTGTCAAATTATGTTTGATAGCACTCCAGTGACGCGCCTTGGGACGTTTTACTACGTTAAAGGCGCTGTATGCAGCGAGTTGTTATGATCTGGAATGCACTGCCTGAAAGCGTGGTGGAAGCAGATTCAATAGTAACTTTCAAAAGGGAATGGGATATATACTTGAAAAAGAAACATTTCTAGAGCTATGGAGAAAATGAGTAGGGGAGTGGGACCAGAGTTCCCGCTAAGGTGTGCACACTCGCGGCCGTGCAGTGGTCTGAGGTCCCGCGCAGGCTGCTCATCGGCATTTACATTGTAGATTCCGCGCATGCGCAAAAATTTGAATGGACCAGGCGTGGGGGGTGGAGGTGGGGGGGGGGGGGAGGGAGGACGCGCAGCAGGTAGTGCAGCCTACGGGAGACATTGAGTGGGACATTTGGTTAGCTCGTTCGAAGCGTATGATAGGGTAGATGTAGAGAAATTGTTTCCACTTGTGGGGGAGACCAAAACTAGAGGCCATAAATATAAGATGGTCACTAATAAATTTAGGAGAAACTTCTTTACCCAAAGAGTGGCAAGAATGTGGAAGGTGCTACCACAAGGAGTAGTTGAGGCAAAAGCATAGATGCATTCAAGGGCAAGCCTGATACGCACATGGGGGACAAAGGAATCAGCAGGGGTATGCTGACAGAGTTAGATGAAGAGGGGTGGGAGGAAGCACGTGTGGAGCATAAACGCCGGCATAGACAACTTGGGCCGAACGGCCTGTTTCTCTGTTGTAGACACGATTTAGTGGTCTCTTTCTGTGCTGTATGATTCTATTGGCTAACACAGTTCCCCATCGAGTAACTTTATCTGGTTGTGATGTGCAATAAAGCAAAAGCCAACAATTCTTCACGTGTGAACCCCGAACCTGACAAATACCGCCGATCTTTTCAGCTATTATACCACTGCCCAATAACACAGGTTAAAATGTGCTCCTGTTTCATTTCCTGCAACAGGAGTCAGCTAAACTCAGCCCATATTGAGCAGCGTTCATCGAGTTTGGCTGCTGGGCAGTGCTACATCAATGATGTCATAGAACAGTGACCATTCCTATGATATCACAGTCCTTAGGCAGGGAGCAGGAAGAGTCACTGGTTATTGCAGTGCAAACAGACCAGGCTCTAGCTATCAGTCGGCCACTCACTCAACCAAAACTACTGTGTGATACTTAAATCGGCTTCAGAAAAGAGAGATCACGTTTGACAAACCTGATCCAGCTACTTGAAAAAGCCAGTAGAATCGTAGATGAGGGAGATTTGGTACATGTCACCGACTTGGATTTCCAAAAAGGTTTTGGTAAAGCGCTGCATTAGGGACTTTGTGCTGAAATGGAGCCCCATGGTGTCAAGTGTGTTATTACAAGATGGATTGCAAATTGGTAGACGGTGCACGGTTTTAGATAGGGCTGCTGCCCAACATAAGAAACAGGAGCAGGAGTAGGCCATACGGCCACTCGAGCCTGCTACGCCATTCAATAAGATCATTGCTGAACTTCTACATCAACTCCACTTTCCCGCCCTATCCCCATATCTCTTGATTCCCGTAGTGCCCAAGAATCTACTATCGCTCTCAGTCTTGACTATACTAATCGACGGAGCAACCACAGCCCTCTGGGGTAGTGGAGAATTCCAAAGATTCACAACCGTATGATTGAAGAAATTTCTCCTCATCTGAGTCCTAAATGGCTGACCCCTTATCCTGAGACAATGACCACTAGTTCTAGACTCTCCAGCCAGGGGAACCAGCCTCTCAGCATCTACTCTGTCGAGCCCTGTAAGAATTCTTTTCGTTTCAATGAGGTCACTTCTCATTTTTTTTTAAATTCGTTCCTGGGACGTGGGCGTCGCTGGCAAGGCCAGCATTTATTGCTCATCCCTAATGGCCCTTGAGAAGGTGGTGGTGAGCCACCTTCTTGAACCGTTGCAGTCCTAGTGGTGAAAGTACTCTCACAGTGCTGTTAGGGAGGGAGTTCCAGGATTTTGACCCAGCGACGATGAAGGAACGGCGATATATTTAATAAGAACTTAAGAAGTAGGAGCAGGAGTTGGTCATTTGGCCCCTCGAGCCTGCTCCGCCATTCAATAAGATCATGGCTGATCTGATCTTGGCCTCAACTCCACTTCCCTGCCCACTTCCCATAACCCTTGACTCCCTTACCTTTCAAAAATCTGTCTATCTCCACCTTAAATATATTCAATGACCCAGCCTCCACAGCTCTCTGGGGAAGAGAATTCAAAAGATTCACGACCCTCTGAGAGAAGAAATTCTTCCTCATTTCCGATTTAAAAGGGTGCCCCCTTATTCTGAAATTATTTCTAGATTTCCCCACGAGGGGAAACATCCTCTCTGCATCTACCCTGTCAAGCCCCTTCAGAATCTTATATGTTTCAATAAGATCCCCTCTCACTCTTCTAAACTCCAATGAGTATAGGCCCAACCTGCTCAACCTTTCTTCATAAGACAACCCCTTCATCTCCGGAATCAACCTCGTGAACCTTCTCTGAACTGCCTCCAATGCAAGTATATCCTTCCTTAAATAAGGAGACCAAAACTGTACGCAGCACTCCAGGTGTGGTCTCACCAATGCCCTGTACAGTTGCAACAGGACTTCCCTACTTTTATACTCCATTCCCTTTGCAATAAAGGCCAACATTCCATTTGCCTTCCTAATTACTTGCTGTACCTGCATGCTAAGTTTTTGTGATTCATGTACAAGGACCCCCAGATCCCTCTGTACCTCAACATTTTGTAATCTCTCCCCATTTAAATAATAATTTGCTTTTTTATTTTTCCTACCAAAGTGGATAACCTCGCATTTTCCCATATTAAACTCCATCTGCCAGATCTTTGCCCGCTCACTTAGCCTATCTATGTCCCTTTGGAGATTCTTTGCGTCCTCCACACAATTTGCTTTCCCACCTATCTTTGTATCATCAGCAAATTTGGCTACATTGCACTCAGTCCCTTCATCCAAGTCATTAATATAGATTGTAAATAGTTGAGGCCCCAGCACTGATCCCTGCGGCACCCCACTAGTTACAGTTTGCCAACCTGAAAATGACCCATTTATCCCAACTCTCTGTTTTCTATTAGTTAGCCAATCCTCTATCCATGCTAATATATTACCCCCAACCCGGTGAGCTCTTATCTTATGCAGTAACCTTTTATATGGCACCTTATGGAATGCCTTCTGGAAATCTAAATACACCACATCCACTGGCTCACCTGGCTACATCATTGCAGCAAGACCCTTATACTCCCAACCCCCTTGCAATAAAGGCTAACATACCATTTGCCTTCCTAATTGCTTGCTGTACCTGCATGTTAACTTTCTGTGATTCGTGTACAAGGACCCCCAAGCCCCTCTGCCTACCAACATTTACTAGTCTCTCACCTTTTAAAAAATATTCCGCTGTTCCATTCTTCCTACCAAAGTGGATAATTTCATACTTTCCCACATTATACTCCATCTGCCACCTTCTTGCCCAATCACTTAACCGGTGGTCAACATTCCTTTGCAGGCTCCTTTGCGTCCTCCTCACAGCTTACTTTTCCTCCTAGTTTTGCATCGTCAGCAAACTTGGATACATTACACTCGGTTCCCTCATCTAAGTCATTGATATAGACTGTAAATAGCCTGAGGCCCGAGCACTGATCCTTGCGGCACTCCACTAGTTACATACCCTGCCATCCCGAAAATGACCCGTTTATTCCTACTCTCCGTTTTCTGTCCGTTAACCAATCCTTGATCCATGCTAATATATTACCCCCAATCCCATGAGCCCTAATATTGTGCAACAACTTCTTGTGTAGCACTTTATCGAATCCCTTCTGAAAATACAAATATACTACATCCACTGGTTCTCCCTTCTCTACCCTGCTTGTTACACCCAGATCACCTCACCACTTTGTCAGTTGGTTGTTGCATTGTCACTCACGCCCTGCAAGACGTCTTACACAACTGGTTTAAAAAGTTTTTGTTCCACGGCAGCCTCTGACAGTGACGTACGTGTGGACGGGCACAACCCTCTCCCAGCTGATTGGTGGAATACTGGCAATTTACATATCTATGAAGCAGTTTCACTGAAAAGGGTAAGAAAGGCAACTTCTGTAAACTAATCTTCGGTTCCAATTAGAAATCCGGGCAAAAATAGCCCAACAGTGAAACCGTCAGCAGTTATACGTCTTTGGACACAGTCAGCCTGACGTAAAAGAAGGAGGGCAAACGGGACCCGAGAACAATATGGGCGGCGCGAGCATCGCTTCTCGGCCTTTTGGCTAAGATCAAGTGTAGTATCTGTTCTTATCAGTTTAATATCTGATACGTCCCCTATCTGGGGACCATATATTAAATTGATTTTTGGAACAGGGAGATGGAATAGGGGCTTGCTCCGTCCACTCCACGCATCGACCTGGTATTGCAGTGCCTCTGGGAACGGTGCACCTCCCTCTCGGGAGATTTTGAAAAATTAAAAACAGCTTCATGAAAAACATCGACTTTCTTTCTTTACTTTTTTTCCCCACCACGTGTACATTTCAAAACCTAAGACACCAAGGAACAACTTCAAAACAAACACAGGCGGTCTGTACATTCGCTCTCAAATTTAAAACCACTACATGCTGACAAACCTTGCATGCTGCTGGGATGCTGCTACGCTGACACTCTCAGCTGACAGTCTACATTCCAAATACCAAAAGTCATTTCACTTGCAAAAATACAGCTCACAACTAGTGTTTCAGCAACATTTTAAAGCAGCTCTCTGCTGCTGCCGCTGCTCTTAAAAGTACAAGAACCCATACAACAATGGGCTCAAAGCTGGCACAGTTTACAGCTAGTCACAAATGTGTAAATCCACAAGATCATACATACTCTGCAAATGATTGAAAGGGTCAAAGACTCAACAATCAAAAAGTAGCCATCACTGGTCACATTCATGTATTTCCACACCCAAAACTTACGCATAAAACTCCGCCGAAACCAACTAAAGGCATTTAACCTGCAGCCAAGCACAAAGAGAGGCAGAGTATAAGGGAATAAACCAACAATTAGCCCAAAAGGAGGCCAAATGCCAAGAGAACAAGGTGAATAAGAAGGACGTAAGACAGTTCGTACAAAAGGAAGCAGGGCAGAAGGAAACTACGCAACAGCAGCTGACATAGTACCATAACTCTCTCTCTCTCTCTCTCTCTCAATTCAGTTCAGAAGAAGTACTAGAATCAGAAAAAGCTAAAGCCCCTAACCAACGGGGTAATACAGTTAGGAATTTAGATTGCCAGTCACAAAACCAAGAAGGTGTCCATGACTGGACATCTACTCGCCAAAATGATAGGAAAGGTGGGAAACAGCAATGATAATCCATTCCAAGCAGAGGTCCCGAAATTCCAGTCGCCCACGAGGACAGTATCCGAGTCAAGAATCAGCCCAATCTGAAATGGATAACTCCAAAGTTACTGGATGGAATTGTTGAACACTAGAGTTAGAGACATTGAAAGGAAGTTATCACAGCATCCTTCTCAAGTACCTTGAACCCAAACACTTGGACGTGACCAATGTTCCCACTAAGGTGCGCGCGTGCATGGCGTGCAGTAATCTGAAAGGTCCCGTGCAGGCCGCTCACCTGCTTTTACATTGTAAGTACCGCGCATGCGCAGAAATTTAAAGGCACCGCGCATTAAAAGAAACAGGCCGCGCAGAACAAGCGTAGCTTACAGGGAAGATTGGACATGACTAGGCCCACCTCAGGCAGAATGATTTGCTCAGCTAAGATTCCCAAGGAGTTTAGGAGACGGGTTAGCAATAGCGAAGCATGATAAGCTGATTGGTGCATGTTACATCCCGAAAATGGATCAATTGAAAATTTCGATTCAAACCAGAATGACGCTTTGGAAAGTGAAGGTCCAATTTCTAACAAAAGGTACAAACAAGGCCCAACAAGAACTCACTAGCCATACCCCACTTTAAAGTCTGAGGGCCAGGAGGTTACGATGGGATGAAGTTCAGTTGTAGACAGGGTGGCGGCAGCTTGCAGAAGGAGAGAGGTTCGGAGTCACCAGGAGAGATGTTGCATTGAGGAGCTGTCGGAGGAGCAGAGAATCAGCTGCTGTGCTGCAGGAGTCGAAGCAGGAAACTCCAATGGATTCATAAAGCCAAAGAGGAAAGGAAAATTGACCGGCGGAGGTTGATCCTGGGGTCCAGCGGGAGTGTAGAGTGACCTCAGGTGTTAACAGCGGACCTGCTAGGATAGTGGAGAAGCATGGAGCAGTGGGCGTGAAACCCAGGGACTGAGAACAGCAAAGATTAGGGATCCAGGGGAGGTGAAGGGTAAAACCAACAGTTCAGTGCAGATGATGATGGGCCGAAGAACAGCTGTTAGGCAACGAGGAGCACACAACACCGAGAGCTGCAGGAGGAGCCGAGGAGCCAGTCCATCCAGCGCAGGGCAAGTTCTGAAAGCAGAATGGAGCGGGGCAAAATCCATGGCCAGCGAAGCAAGCATATAGCAGCGAGGCAGTGGACCTTGAGCAGCAGGACAGCAACACCCCGTGTGGTATGGGAGTCAGCCCAGCAGTGAGCAGAGAGAAACAGCAATAATTGTCCCTTTGTCAACTATCAGAGTCGCAGAGGAGCAGAAACTGTATTGTTAAAAGTGAGTGAGGAAAATTCTCACGCCCCGACCAATCTGAAAAGCTTTTTAATCCTAAATGCAGAAATGTGAAGGTCACGTCAATGCAATCTCACTGAATTTCATTTCTAATCTGGTCTTCACAGGGTGGGGGTGGGGGGAATGTTAACACCCGCTGCCTGTCGGAAACTCGGTGGTGGGGGGGGGGGGGGGGCGTCAAAGTGGAGCAGGAGTCTTGCCGATTTGGCCCAAAATCTGCAGACTACAATTTTAAATTGCAGGCGCCAAGGACCCCTGCCCGAAGCTGGCGGGGTTCTTATTTAAATATGCATGCGAGGCCCTGGTCACGTCTTCGGGATCTCACTGCGATTGTAAGCCCAGGCCTGCGCGAGGAAGCCCTCCTGGTTCCCCACCAGGCCAAACCAAGTCCCAGTTATCACCCAAAAACTCCTGGTCGGCCTGGCTTTCAGATTGGAACGCTGACAGTAACCTATGAAAAAAATCGGGTTACTGCCGGCCGTGCAATCAGAAAGCCTAGGACAGAACATCCAACACACTTACCTGAGCGTGTGTCACAGTCTTTGCTCCCTTTCTCACACAGCTGTTATCTTTGTCCTGCTTTCTTGTTACTGCAGCTTTCAGGCTCCTCCTGGCAATACGCTTGGCTGGCCTCTTCTTGTGAGTGCTCTGTGATAGATCAGCTCTCTGTCTTCTTTCTGTAAAATCCAAGTAGAACCTAAAATGCTGCTGCTTTGCCTCTATGAAGCGTCTTCAGGTTGGGTTTGAGGAAGCATTTCTGGCTCCAGCCCCCTGCTGACACAGACAGGTCTCAGCTAGAGAGATGAGGACCATGACCCCTCCCCCAAGTCCTGCCCATTACACAACAGACAGCAGGTCGTCTGAGCAGAAATAAGTGGTCATGATGCGGAGATGCCGGTGTTGGACTGGGGTGGACAAAATTGAGAGGTCGCACAACACCAGGTTATAGTCCAACAGTTTTATTTGAAATCACAAGCTTTCGGAGCTATCGATTTGCTCCTTCCTCAGGTGAAGTAAGTTCACCTGAGGAAGGAGCAAATCGATAGCTCCGAAAGCTTGTGATTTCAAATAAAACTGTTGGACTATAACCTGGTGTTGTGCGACCTCTCAGAAATAAGTGGTCAGAGGACTGAATCTGGCTTCACAATGGGCCACAAGAGAATGAGGGAGTTTACAAATTATAATTTCTTGGCTTTTAGTTAAGATCAAGTACAACATTCTTAACAAACTACTATCTGTTGGAACACAGATGGAATAGGGGTTTGCTCCGCTATTACAGTGCCCGCAGGAAAGTGTGCTGCTCTGATCTGTGCTCTTAAAATCTGAGCAGCTATGACCAGCAGCAGTGCTGGCATCATAGGAGAGATCCCCAGAGGCTAAAACAAACAGAGGGGAAAATGAGAAAAGTAACGGCAAAATCAGCGCACAGGCAAGAGCCTGAGGACTTACAGCTAAATGATTAGTTTATTATTTAATTATTTATTCACACCCTAATTTAAATTAACAAATAGACTTTCTGGGATACAGAGAATCATAGAATGATACAGCACAGGAGGCCATTCGGCCCATCGTGTCTGTGCCAGCTCTTTGAAAGCGCTATCCAATTAGTCCCACTCCCCCGCTCCTTCCCCAAGCCCTGTCATTTTTTTCTCAAGGATTTATCCAATTTTCTTTTTGAATGTTTCACTATTGAATCTGCTTCCGTCTCCCTGTCAGGCAGTGCATTCCAAATCACAACAACTCGCTGTGTAAAAAATATTTCCTCATGTCGCCTCTGGTTCTTTTGCAGATCACCTTAAATCTGCGTCCTCTGGTTACCGACCCTTCAGCCACTGAAAACAGGTTCTCCTTATTTACTCGATCAAGACCGTTCATGAGTTTGAACACATCTATTAAATCTCCTCTTAACCTTCTCTGCTCTAAAGAGAATACCCCAGCTTCTCCAGATAACTGAAGTCCCTCATCCCTGGTACCATTCCAGTAAATCTCTCTGCAACCTCTCCGAGGCCTTGACATCCTTCCTAAAGTGTGGTGCCCAGAACTGAACACAGTATTCCAGCTGAGGCCTAACCACTGTTTTATAAAGGTTCAGCAGAATTTCCTTGCTTTTGTACTCTATTCCTCTATTAATAAAGCCAAGGATCACATATGCTTTTTTAACAGCCTTCGCAACTTGTACTGCCACCTTCAAAGGTTTGTGTTCAGACACCCCCAGGTTTCCCTGTTCCTGCACCCCTCTTTAAAATTGTGCCATTTAGTTCATTTTGCATCTCCTCATTCTTCCTGCCAAAATGCATCACTTCACACTTCTCTGCGTTAAATTTCATCTGCCATGTGTCTGCCCATTTCACCAGTCTGCCTATGTCCTCCTGAATTCTATTACTATAATTCTCATTGTTTACTACCTTTTCGAGTTACGTGTCATCTGCAAACTTCGAAATTAGGTCTCTGAAAGTTTCCCCACCACCAACGTTAGGCCGACTGGCCTGTAGTTCCCGGTTTATCTTTCTCCCCTTTTTTCAAACACAGGTGTAACATTTGCAATCCTCCAGTCCTCTGGCACCACCCCCATATCTAAGGCGGATTGGAAGATTGTGGCCAGAGCCTCTGCAATCCAGTTAGTCCTACTCCCCCGCTCTTTCCCTGTATCCCTGCAATTTTTTTTCCCAAAGTATTTATCCAATTGCCCTTTGATGACTACGATTCAACCTGCATCCACCACCCAATTAGGCAGTGCATTCCAAATTCTAGCCACTCGTTGCGTATAAACGGTTTTCCTCATGTCGCCTCTGGTTCTTTTGTCAATCAGCTTAAATCTGTGCCCTCTGGTTATCGATCCTTCAGCCATTGGAAACAGTTTCTTTATTTACTCTATCTAAACCCTACATGATTTTAAACACCTCCATCAATTCTCCTCTTAGCCTTCTCTGCTCTAAGGAGAACAACCCCAGCTTCTCCAGTCTATCCATGTAACTGTAATCCCTCATCCCTGGAACCATTCTAGTAAATCTCTTCGGTACCCTCTCCAATGCCTGCGTGTGCTTCCTAAAGTGTAGAGCCCAGAATTGGACACAACACTGAAGCTGTGGCCGAACTAGTGTTTCATAAAAGTTTAGCATAACTTCCTGGCTTTTGTACTCTATGACTTTATTTATAAAGCCCAGGATCCCATATGCTTCATTAACTGCTTTGTTAACCTGTCCTGGCACCTTCAAAGATTTGTGCACAAACACCCCCAGGTCTCTCTGTTCTTGCACCCCCTTTAAAATCGTACCATTTCGCTTGTATTGTCTCTCCTTACGTGGCTCGGTGTCAAATTATGTTTGATAGCACTCCAGTGACGCGCCTTGGGACGTTTTACTACGTTAAAGGCGCTGTATGCAGCGAGTTGTTATGATCTGGAATGCACTGCCTGAAAGCCTGGTGGAAGCAGATTCAATAGTAACTTTCAAAAGGGAATGGGATATATACTTGAAAAAGAAACATTTCTAGAGCTATGGAGAAAATGAGTAGGGGAGTGGGACCAGAGTTCCCGCTAAGGTGTGCACACTCGCGGCCGTGCAGTGGTCTGAGGTCCCGCGCAGGCTGCTCATCGGCATTTACATTGTAGATTCCGCGCATGCGCAAAAATTTGAATGGACCAGGCGTGGGGGGTGGAGGTGGGGGGGGGAGGGAGGACGCGCAGCAGGTAGTGCAGCCTACGGGAGACATTGAGTGGGACATTTGGTTAGCTCGTTCGAAGCGTATGATAGGGTAGATGTAGAGAAATTGTTTCCACTTGTGGGGGAGACCAAAACTAGAGGCCATAAATATAAGATGGTCACTAATAAATTTAGGAGAAACTTCTTTACCCAAAGAGTGGCAAGAATGTGGAAGGTGCTACCACAAGGAGTAGTTGAGGCAAAAGCATAGATGCATTCAAGGGCAAGCCTGATACGCACATGGGGGACAAAGGAATCAGCAGGGGTATGCTGACAGAGTTAGATGAAGAGGGGTGGGAGGAAGCACGTGTGGAGCATAAACGCCGGCATAGACAACTTGGGCCGAACGGCCTGTTTCTCTGTTGTAGACACGATTTAGTGGTCTCTTTCTGTGCTGTATGATTCTATTGGCTAACACAGTTCCCCAGGAAAGTGACAGTAGGTAAGAAACGGCTCTATTTATGTCAACCATCGAGTAACTTTATCTGGTTGTGATGTGCAATAAAGCAAAAGCCAACAATTCTTCACGTGTGAACCCCGAACCTGACAAATACCGCCGATCTTTTCAGCTATTATACCACTGCCCAATAACACAGGTTAAAATGTGCTCCTGTTTCATTTCCTGCAACAGGAGTCAGCTAAGCTCAGCCCATGTTGAGCAGCGTTCATCGAGTTTGGCTGCTGGGCAGTGCTACATCAATGATGTCATAGAACAGTGACCATTCCTATGATATCACAGTCCTTAGGCAGGGAGCAGGAAGAGTCACTGGTTATTGCAGTGCAAACAGACCAGGCTCTAGCTATCAGTCGGCCACTCACTCAACCAAAACTACTGTGTGAGGGCCTAACTCAGGAGGAGCTGAAATCCCAAAGGATCCACCATATTTTGCTTAGCGGCCATTGGATAGTGAGCAGGAGCAGGAATCCCGGCTGAGTGTAATTTCTAGTGCTGTGCTGCCGGATAGCAACTCACTCAGAAAAAAACATCAAATCTTGGGTGCGGTGTCAACGGTCACCCCGTAAGCAGACCTCACACCCGTCCCGCAAAGTGCACCTCAGCTTCAATGGAAAAGAAAAATCAGCGCGATGAAAAACGGGCTGCCGATTTGCCATGAGCCCGTTTCGCACTACTGGTGAAGACCAACTACAGACCAGTGAATTTAACCTCAGCAGTGGGGAAATTAATGCAAAGCATCAGTACGAAATGGCTCTATTTATGTCAACCATCGAGTAACTTTATCTGGTTGTGATGTGCAATAAAGCAAAGGCCAACAATTCTTCACGTGTGAACCCCGAACCTGACAAATACCTCCGGTCTTTTGTGCTTCATGAAAAACATCGACTTTCTTTCTTTACTTTTTTTTCAACACGTGTACATTTCAAAACCTAAGACACTCACAGCTACACCCAAGGAACAACTTCAAAACAAACACAGGCAGTCTTGTACATTCGCTCTCAAATTTAAAACCACCAAATGCTGACAAACCTTGCATGCTGCCGGGATGCTGCTACGCTGCCACTCTCAGCTGACAGTCTACATTCCAAATACCAAAAGTCATTTCACTTGCAAAAATACAGCTCACAACTAGTGTTTCAGCAACATTTTAAAGCAGCTCTCTGCTGCTGCCGCTGCTCTTAAAAGTACAAGAACCCATACAACAATTTGCACAGTTTACAGCTAGTCACAAATGTGTAAATCCACAAATGATTGAAAGGTCAAAGACTCAACAATCAAAAGTAGCCATTACTGGTCACATTCATGTATTTCCATGTATTTAAGTCATCTTCGATTCCGAGGGACTGCCTAAGAGAAGAGAGATTTCCACACCCAAAACTTACGCATAATAGAGCTTGCAAAGAAGGAAACTCCGTCGAAACCAACTAAAGGCATTTAACCTGCAGCCAAGCACAAAGGGAGGCAAAGTATAAGGGAATAAACCAACAATTAGCCCAAAAGGAGACCGAACGCAGCACAGCCAGCACCTCCTGAGAATTTGGTGCCAGTGAATGATTGTAAATCACAAAAAGAAATAGAGGTGTGAATTGGTTGCAATTCACTCAACAGTTAGAAAAGCAGTTATCTTAAGGTCTTACACCATTGTTGTCTCAGCAATTACATGGGATGGGATTTTTAAAAAACCCTTTCTTCCCTTCTCAAAGACTAATTTCTTTAGAATTTTAGGAATTGTTCAGCCCCAACCCACAGTTGAACGCAAGCTAAACTTCGCAGCAAAACCACATGCACACAGCACAGAATCTGCCAGCCTGCACGGATTTCCTCTCTTTCTTTTAATCATCTTTTCAAACTTCAATCGGTCCCTCTTGCAGTAGGCAACCCAAGTGGGGAGCGAGGGCAGAAAGAAACCACCATGCAGATGTATGACCTTATCGGAAGGGAACAGGCGTATCCTAGCTACTAGAAAAGTGAAAACTATCCATACTGTAAAAATGTCTGGCACAAAACATTGAACTTGAACTACAAAATAGCACACTTACCTGTGCATGTGTCACAGACTTTCCTCCGTTTTTCACCCAGCTGTTATCTTTTTTTTTCTGCCCTTTCTCGTGCTGACTGCAGCTTTCAGGCTCCTCCTGGGCAATATGCTTTGCTGGCCTCTTGTGAGTGCTCTGTGATAAATCAGCTCCCTGTATTCTTTCTGTCATCAGTAGTGGCTGCTAAAGGGAAACATTTGACTCTTTCAATCACCCCTTGCCTTAGTAAAATCCAAGTGAACCTAAAATGCTGCTGTTTTGTCCACGCACAAACCTGCATGTCCCGTCTTCAGGTTGGGTTTGAGGAAGCATTTCTGGCTCCAGCAACCCCCCGCTGTCACAGACAGGTCTCAGTTACAGAGATGAGGTCCATGACCTCTCCCCCGAGTCCTGCCCATTACACAACAGACAGTACGTCGTATAAGCAGAAATCAGTGGTCAGAGAACTGAATCTAGCTTCACAATGGACCACAAGAGAATGAGGCAATTTACAAATTATAATTTCTTGGCTTTTAGTTAAGATAAAGTACAACATTCTTAACAAAGTACTATCTGTTACGTCCCCTATCGAAGGACAAAATATTAAATTTTGGAATACAGGTGGAATAGCGGCTCCAGTGCCCGCAGGAAAGTGTGCTGCTCTGATTTGCGCTCATAAAATCTGAGCAGGTATGACCAGCGGCAGTGCTGGCATCGGAGGAGAGATCCCGAGAGGCTAAAGTAAACAGAGGGAAAAATTAGAAAAGTAACGGCAAAATCAGCGCAGAGGCAGGTGCCCGAGGACTTACAGCTAAATGATTAATTTATTATTTAATTATTTATTCACACCCTAATTGAAATTAACAAAGAGTCGGCACAGCACGATGGGCCGAATGGCCTCCTTCTGTGCTGTATCATTCTATGATTCTATGTATTAATCATAGAATGATACAGCACAGAAGGCCATTCGGCCCATCGTGGCTCTTTGGTAGAACTATCCAATTAGTCCCACTCCCCTGCTCCCTCCCCATAGCCCTGTAATTTCTGACCGCTTCAAGGATTTTCCAATTTTCTTTTTTGAATGTTACTATTGAATCTGCTTCCGTCACCCTTTCAGGCAGTGCATTCCAGATCACAACAACTCACTGCGTAAAAAAATATTTCCTCATGTCGCCTCTGGTTCTTTTGCAAATCACCTTCAATCTGTGTCCTCTGGTTACCGACCCTTCAGCCACTGGAAACAGTTTCTCCTTATTTATTTGATCAAACCCGCTCATGAGTTTGAACACCTCAATTAAATCTCCTCTTAACCTTCTCTGCTCTAAGGAGAAAACCCCCAGCTTCTCCAGATAACTGAAGTCCCTCATCCCTGGTACCATTCCAGTAAATCTCTCTGCAACCTCTCCGAGGCCTTGACATCCTTCCTAAAGTGTGGTGCCCAGAACTGAACACAGTATTCCAGCTGAGGCCTAACCACTGTTTTATAAAGGTTCAGCAGAATTTCCTTGCTTTTGTACTCTATTCCTCTATTAATAAAGCCAAGGATCACATATGCTTTTTTAACAGCCTTCTCAGTTTGTCCTGCCACCTTCAAATATTTGTGTTCATACACCCCCAGGTTTCCCTGTTCCTGCACCCCTCTTTAAAATTGTGCCATTTAGTTCATTTTGCATCTCCTCAGTCTTCCTACCAAAATGCATCACTTCACACTTCTCTACGTTAAATTTCATCTGCCATGTGTCTGCCCATTTCACCAGTCTGCCTACGTCCTCCTGAATTCTGTTACTATAATTCTCATTGTTTACTACCTTTTCTAGTTGCGTGTCATTTGCAAACTTTGAAATTAGGCTTCTAAAAGTTTCCCCACCACCAACGCTAGGCCGACTGGCCTGTAGTTCCCGGTTTATCTTTCTCCCCTTTTTTTAAGCAAAGGTGTAACATTTGCAATCCTCCAGTCCTCTGGCACCACCCCCATATCTAAGGAGGATTGGAAGATTGTGGCCAGAGCCACTGCAATCCAGTTAGTCCTACTCCCCCGCTCTTTCCCTGTATCCCTGCAATTTTTTTTCTCCCAAGTATTTATCCAATTCGCTTTTAACGACTACGATTCAACCTGTATCCACCACCCAATTAGGCAGTGCATTCCAAATCCTAGCCACTCGTTGCGTAAAAACGGTTTTCCTCATGTCGCCTCTGGTTCTTTTGTCAATCACCTTAAATCTGTGCCCTCTGGTTATCGACCTGTCAGCCATTGGAAACAGTTTCTCTTTATTTACTCTATCTAAACCCTACATGATTTTAAAACACCTCTATCAATTCTGCTCCAAGAAGAACCCCAGCTTCTCCAGTCTATCCACTGTAACTGTAATCCCTCATCCCTGGAACCATTCTAGCAAAACTCTTCTGTACCCTCTCCAATGCCTGCGTGTGCTTCCTAAAGTGTAGAGCCCAGAATTGGACACAACACTGAAGCTGTGGCCGAACTAGTGTTTCATAAAAGTTTAGCATAACATCCTGGCTTTTGTACTATGACTCTATTTATAAAGCCCAGGATCCCATATGCTTCATTAACTGCTTTGTTAACCTGTCCTGGCACCTTCAAAGATTTGTGCACAAACACCCCCAGGTCTCTCTGTTCTTGCACCCCCTTTAAAATCGTACCATTTCGCTTGTATTGTCTCTCCTTACGTGGCTCGGTGTCAAATTATGTTTGATAGCACTCCAGTGACGCGCCTTGGGACGTTTTACTACGTTAAAGGCGCTGTATGCAGCGAGTTGTTATGATCTGGAATGCACTGCCTGAAAGCGTGGTGGAAGCAGATTCAATAGTAACTTTCAAAAGGGAATGGGATATATACTTGAAAAAGAAACATTTCTAGAGCTATGGAGAAAATGAGTAGGGGAGTGGGACCAGAGTTCCCGCTAAGGTGTGCACACTCGCGGCCGTGCAGTGGTCTGAGGTCCCGCGCAGGCTGCTCATCGGCATTTACATTGTAGATTCCGCGCATGCGCAAAAATTTGAATGGACCAGGCGTGGGGGGTGGAGGTGGGGGGGGGGAGGGAGGACGCGCAGCAGGTAGTGCAGCCTACGGGAGACATTGAGTGGGACATTTGGTTAGCTCGTTCGAAGCGTATGATAGGGTAGATGTAGAGAAATTGTTTCCACTTGTGGGGGAGACCAAAACTAGAGGCCATAAATATAAGATGGTCACTAATAAATTTAGGAGAAACTTCTTTACCCAAAGAGTGGCAAGAATGTGGAAGGTGCTACCACAAGGAGTAGTTGAGGCAAAAGCATAGATGCATTCAAGGGCAAGCCTGATACGCACATGGGGGACAAAGGAATCAGCAGGGGTATGCTGACAGAGTTAGATGAAGAGGGGTGGGAGGAAGCACGTGTGGAGCATAAACGCCGGCATAGACAACTTGGGCCGAACGGCCTGTTTCTCTGTTGTAGACACGATTTAGTGGTCTCTTTCTGTGCTGTATGATTCTATTGGCTAACACAGTTCCCCAGGAAAGTGACAGTAGGTAAGAAACGGCTCTATTTATGTCAACCATCGAGTAACTTTATCTGGTTGTGATGTGCAATAAAGCAAAAGCCAACAATTCTTCACGTGTGAACCCCGAACCCGACAAATACCGCCGATCTTTTCAGCTATTATACCACTGCCCAATAACACAGGTTAAAATGTGCTCCTGTTTCATTTCCTGCAACAGGAGTCAGCTAAGCTCAGCCCATGTTGAGCAGCGTTCATCGAGTTTGGCTGCTGGGCAGTGCTACATCAATGATGTCATAGAACAGTGACCATTCCTATGATATCACAGTCCTTAGGCAGGGAGCAGGAAGAGTCACTGGTTATTGCAGTGCAAACAGACCAGGCTCTAGCTATCAGTCGGCCACTCACTCAACCAAAACTACTGTGTGAGGGCCTAACTCAGGAGGAGCTGAAATCCCAAAGGATCCACCATATTTTGCTTAGCGGCCATTGGATAGTGAGCAGGAGCAGGAATCCCGGCTGAGTGTAATTTCTAGTGCTGTGCTGCCGGATAGCAACTCACTCAGAAAAAAACATCAAATCTTGGGTGCGGTGTCAACGGTCACCCCGTAAGCAGACCTCACGCCCGTCCCGCAAAGTGCACCTCAGCTTCAATGGAAAAGAAAAATCAGCGCGATGAAAAACGGGCTGCCGATTTGCCATGAGCCCGTTTCGCACTACTGGTGAAGACCAACTACAGACCAGTGAATTTAACCTCAGCAGTGGGGAAATTAATGCAAAGCATCAGTACGAAATGGCTCTATTTATGTCAACCATCGAGTAACTTTATCTGGTTGTGATGTGCAATAAAGCAAAGGCCAACAATTCTTCACGTGTGAACCCCGAACCTGACAAATACCTCCGGTCTTTTGTGCTTCATGAAAAACATCGACTTTCTTTCTTTACTTTTTTTTCAACACGTGTACATTTCAAAACCTAAGACACTCACAGCTACACCCAAGGAACAACTTCAAAACAAACACAGGCAGTCTTGTACATTCGCTCTCAAATTTAAAACCACCAAATGCTGACAAACCTTGCATGCTGCCGGGATGCTGCTACGCTGCCACTCTCAGCTGACAGTCTACATTCCAAATACCAAAAGTCATTTCACTTGCAAAAATACAGCTCACAACTAGTGTTTCAGCAACATTTTAAAGCAGCTCTCTGCTGCTGCCGCTGCTCTTAAAAGTACAAGAACCCATACAACAATTGGCACAGTTTACAGCTAGTCACAAATGTGTAAATCCACAAATGATTGAAAGGTCAAAGTCTCAACAATCAAAAGTAGCCATTACTGGTCACATTCATGTATTTCCATGTATTTAAGTCATCTTCGATTCCGAGGGACTGCCTAAGAGAAGAGAGATTTCCACACCCAAAACTTACGCATAATAGAGCTTGCAAAGAAGGAAACTCCGTCGAAACCAACTAAAGGCATTTAACCTGCAGCCAAGCACAAAGGGAGGCAAAGTATAAGGGAATAAACCAACAATTAGCCCAAAAGGAGACCGACCGAACGCAGCACAGCCAGCACCTCCCGAGAATTTGGTGCCAGTGAATGATTGTAAATCACAAAAAGAAATAGAGGTGTGAATTGGTTGCAATTCACTCAACAGTTAGAAAAGCAGTTATCTTAAGTCTTACACCATTGTTGTCTCAGCAATTACATGGGATGGGATTTTTAAAAAACCCTTTCTTCCCTTCTCAAAGACTAATTTCTTTAGAATTTTAGGAATTGTTCAGCCCCAACCCACAGTTGAACGCAAGCTAAACTTCGCAGCAAAACCACATGCACACAGCACAGAATCTGCCAGCCTGCACGGATTTCCTCTCTTTCTTTTAATCATCTTTTCAAACTTCAATCGGTCCCTCTTGCAGTAGGCAACCCAAGTGGGGAGCGAGGGCAGAAAGAAACCACCATGCAGATGTATGACCTTATCGGAAGGGAACAGGCGTATCCTAGCTACTAGAAAAGTGAAAACTATCCATACTGTAAAAATGTCTGGCACAAAACATTGAACTTGAACTACAAAATAGCACACTTACCTGTGCATGTGTCACAGACTTTCCTCCGTTTTTCACCCAGCTGTTATCTTTTTTTTCTGCCCTTTCTCGTGCTGACTGCAGCTTTCAGGCTCCTCCTGGGCAATATGCTTTGCTGGCCTCTTGTGAGTGCTCTGTGATAAATCAGCTCCCTGTATTCTTTCTGTCATCAGTAGTGGCTGCTAAAGGGAAACATTTGACTCTTTCAATCACCCCTTGCCTTAGTAAAATCCAAGTGAACCTAAAATGCTGCTGTTTTGTCCACGCACAAACCTGTATGTCCCGTCTTCAGGTTGGGTTTGAGGAAGCATTTCTGGCTCCAGCAACCCCCCGCTGTCACAGACAGGTCTCAGTTACAGAGATGAGGTCCATGACCTCTCCCCCGAGTCCTGCCCATTACACAACAGACAGTACGTCGTATAAGCAGAAATCAGTGGTCAGAGAACTGAATCTAGCTTCACAATGGACCACAAGAGAATGAGGCAATTTACAAATTATAATTTCTTGGCTTTTAGTTAAGATAAAGTACAACATTCTTAACAAAGTACTATCTGTTACGTCCCCTATCGAAGGACAAAATATTAAATTTTGGAATACAGGTGGAATAGCGGCTCCAGTGCCCGCAGGAAAGTGTGCTGCTCTGATTTGCGCTCATAAAATCTGAGCAGGTATGACCAGCGGCAGTGCTGGCATCGGAGGAGAGATCCCGAGAGGCTAAAGTAAACAGAGGGAAAAATTAGAAAAGTAACGGCAAAATCAGCGCAGAGGCAGGTGCCCGAGGACTTACAGCTAAATGATTAATTTATTATTTAATTATTTATTCACACCCTAATTGAAATTAACAAAGAGTCGGCACAGCACGATGGGCCGAATGGCCTCCTTCTGTGCTGTATCATTCTATGATTCTATGTATTAATCATAGAATGATACAGCACAGAAGGCCATTCGGCCCATCGTGGCTCTTTGGTAGAACTATCCAATTAGTCCCACTCCCCTGCTCCCTCCCCATAGCCCTGTAATTTCTGACCGCTTCAAGGATTTTCCAATTTTCTTTTTTGAATGTTACTATTGAATCTGCTTCCGTCACCCTTTCAGGCAGTGCATTCCAGATCACAACAACTCACTGCGTAAAAAAATATTTCCTCATGTCGCCTCTGGTTCTTTTGCAAATCACCTTCAATCTGTGTCCTCTGGTTACCGACCCTTCTGCCACTGGAAACAGTTTCTCCTTATTTATTTGATCAAACCCGCTCATGAGTTTGAACACCTCAATTAAATCTCCTCTTAACCTTCTCTGCTCTAAGGAGAAAACCCCCAGCTTCTCCAGATAACTGAAGTCCCTCATCCCTGGTACCATTCCAGTAAATCTCTCTGCAACCTCTCCGAGGCCTTGACATCCTTCCTAAAGTGTGGTGCCCAGAACTGAACACAGTATTCCAGCTGAGGCCTAACCACTGTTTTATAAAGGTTCAGCAGAATTTCCTTGCTTTTGTACTCTATTCCTCTATTAATAAAGCCAAGGATCACATATGCTTTTTTAACAGCCTTCTCAGTTTGTCCTGCCACCTTCAAATATTTGTGTTCATACACCCCCAGGTTTCCCTGTTCCTGCACCCCTCTTTAAAATTGTGCCATTTAGTTCATTTTGCATCTCCTCAGTCTTCCTACCAAAATGCATCACTTCACACTTCTCTATGTTAAATTTCATCTGCCATGTGTCTGCCCATTTCACCAGTCTGCCTACGTCCTCCTGAATTCTGTTACTATAATTCTCATTGTTTACTACCTTTTCTAGTTGCGTGTCATTTGCAAACTTTGAAATTAGGCTTCTAAAAGTTTCCCCACCACCAACGCTAGGCCGACTGGCCTGTAGTTCCCGGTTTATCTTTCTCCCCTTTTTTTAAGCAAAGGTGTAACATTTGCAATCCTCCAGTCCTCTGGCACCACCCCCATATCTAAGGAGGATTGGAAGATTGTGGCCAGAGCCACTGCAATCCAGTTAGTCCTACTCCCCCGCTCTTTCCCTGTATCCCTGCAATTTTTTTTCTCCCAAGTATTTATCCAATTCGCTTTTAACGACTACGATTCAACCTGTATCCACCACCCAATTAGGCAGTGCATTCCAAATCCTAGCCACTCGTTGCGTAAAAACGGTTTTCCTCATGTCGCCTCTGGTTCTTTTGTCAATCACCTTAAATCTGTGCCCTCTGGTTATCGACCTGTCAGCCATTGGAAACAGTTTCTCTTTATTTACTCTATCTAAACCCTACATGATTTTAAAACACCTCTATCAATTCTGCTCCAAGAAGAACCCCAGCTTCTCCAGTCTATCCACGTAACTGTAATCCCTCATCCCTGGAACCATTCTAGCAAAACTCTTCTGTACCCTCTCCAATGCCTTCGTGTGCTTCCTAAAGTGTAGAGCCCAGAATTGGACACAACACTGAAGCTGTGGCCGAACTAGTGTTTCATATAAGTTTAGCATAACATCCTGGCTTTTGTACTAGACTCTATTTATAAAGCCCAGGATCCCATATGCTTCATTAACTGCTTTGTTAACCTGTCCTGGCACCTTCAAAGATTTGTGCACAAACACCCCCAGGTCTCTCTGTTCTTGCACCCCCTTTAAAATCGTACCATTTCGCTTGTATTGTCTCTCCTTACGTGGCTCGGTGTCAAATTATGTTTGATAGCACTCCAGTGACACGCCTTGGGACGTTTTACTACGTTAAAGGCGCTGTATGCAGCGAGTTGTTATGATCTGGAATGCACTGCCTGAAAGCGTGGTGGAAGCAGATTCAATAGTAACTTTCAAAAGGGAATGGGATATATACTTGAAAAAGAAACATTTCTAGAGCTATGGAGAAAATGAGTAGGGGAGTGGGACCAGAGTTCCCGCTAAGGTGTGCACACTCGCGGCCGTGCAGTGGTCTGAGGTCCCGCGCAGGCTGCTCATCGGCATTTACATTGTAGATTCCGCGCATGCGCAAAAATTTGAATGGACCAGGCGTGGGGGGTGGAGGTGGGGGGGGAGGGAGGACGCGCAGCAGGTAGTGCAGCCTACGGGAGACATTGAGTGGGACATTTGGTTAGCTCGTTCGAAGCGTATGATAGGGTAGATGTAGAGAAATTGTTTCCACTTGTGGGGAGACCAAAACTAGAGGCCATAAATATAAGATGGTCACTAATAAATTTAGGAGAAACTTCTTTACCCAAAGAGTGGCAAGAATGTGGAAGGTGCTACCACAAGGAGTAGTTGAGGCAAAAGCATAGATGCATTCAAGGGCAAGCCTGATACGCACATGGGGGACAAAGGAATCAGCAGGGGTATGCTGACAGAGTTAGATGAAGAGGGGTGGGAGGAAGCACGTGTGGAGCATAAACGCCGGCATAGACAACTTGGGCCGAACGGCCTGTTTCTCTGTTGTAGACACGATTTAGTGGTCTCTTTCTGTGCTGTATGATTCTATTGGCTAACACAGTTCCCCAGGAAAGTGACAGTAGGTAAGAAACGGCTCTATTTATGTCAACCATCGAGTAACTTTATCTGGTTGTGATGTGCAATAAAGCAAAAGCCAACAATTCTTCACGTGTGAACCCCGAACCCGACAAATACCGCCGATCTTTTCAGCTATTATACCACTGCCCAATAACACAGGTTAAAATGTGCTCCTGTTTCATTTCCTGCAACAGGAGTCAGCTAAACTCAGCCCATGTTGAGCAGCGTTCATCGAGTTTGGCTGCTGGGCAGTGCTACATCAATGATGTCATAGAACAGTGACCATTCCTATGATATCACAGTCCTTAGGCAGGGAGCAGGAAGAGTCACTGGTTATTGCAGTGCAAACAGACCAGGCTCTAGCTATCAGTCGGCCACTCACTCAACCCAAAACTACTGTGTGAGGGCCTAACTCAGGAGGAGCTGAAATCCCAAAGGATCCACCATATTTTGCTTAGCGGCCATTGGATAGTGAGCAGGAGCAGGAATCCCGGCTGAGTGTAATCAGAAAGCCTAGGACAGAACATCCAACACACTTACCTGAACGTGTGTCACAGTCTTTGCTCCCTTTCTCACACAGCTGTTATCTTTGTCCTGCTTTCTTGTTACTGCAGCTTTCAGGCTCCTCCTGGCAATACGCTTGGCTGGCCTCTTCTTGTGAGTGCTCTGTGATAGATCAGCTTTCAGTCTTCTTTCTGTAAAATCCAAGTAGAACCTAAAATGCTGCTGCTTTGCCTATATGAAGCGTCTTCAGGTTGGGTTTGAGGAAGCATTTCTGGCTCCAGCCCCCTGCTGACACAGACAGGTCTCAGCTAGAGAGATGAGGACCATGACCCCTCCCCCAAGAACTGCCCATTACACAACAGACAACAGGTCGTCTGAGCAGAAATAAGTGGTCAGAGGACTGAATCTGGCTTCACAATGGGCCACAAGAGAATGAGGGAGTTTACAAATTATAATTTCTTGGCTTTTAGTTAAGATCAAGTACAACATTCTTAACAAACTACTATCTGTTGGAACACAGATGGAATAGGGGTTTGCTCCGCTATTACAGTGCCCGCAGGAAAGTGTGCTGCTCTGATCTGTGCTCTTAAAATCTGAGCAGCTATGACCAGCAGCAGTGCTGGCATCATAGGAGAGATCCCCAGAGGCTAAAGCAAACAGAGGGAAAAATGAGAAAAGTAACGGCAAAATCAGCGCACAGGCAAGAGCCTGAGGACTTACAGCTAAATGATTAATTTATTATTTAATTATTTATTTATTCACACCCTAATTTAAATTAACAAATAGACTTTCTGGGATACAGAGAATCATAGAATGATACAGCACAGGAGGCCATTCGGCCCATCGTGTCTGTGCCAGCTCTTTGAAAGCGCTATCCAATTAGTCCCACTCCCCCGCTCCTTCCCCAAGCCCTGTCATTTTTTTCTCAAGGATTTATCCAATTTTCTTTTTGAATGTTACTATTGAATCTGCTTCCGTCTCCCTGTCAGGCAGTGCATTCCAAATCACAACAACTCGCTGTGTAAAAAATATTTCCTCATGTCGCCTCTGGTTCTTTTGCAGATCACCTTAAAATCTGTGTCCTCTGGTTACCGACCCTTCAGCCACTGAAAACAGGTTCTCCTTATTTACTCGATCAAGACCGTTCATGAGTTTGAACACATCTATTAAATCTCCTCTTAACCTTCTCTGCTCTAAAGAGAATACCCCAGCTTCTACAGATAACTGAAGTCCCTCATCCCTGGTACCATTCCAGTAAATCTCTCTGCAACCTCTCCGAGGCCTTGACATCCTTCCTAAAGTGTGGTGCCCAGAACTGAACACAGTATTCCAGCTGAGGCCTAACCACTGTTTTATAAAGGTTCAGCAGAATTTCCTTGCTTTTGTACTCTATTCCTCTATTAATAAAGCCAAGGATCACATATGCTTTTTTAACAGCCTTCTCAACTTGTACTGCCACCTTCAAAGGTTTGTGTTCAGACACCCCCAGGTTTCCCTGTTCCTGCACCCCTCTTTAAAATTGTGCCATTTAGTTCATTTTGCATCTCCTCATTCTTCCTGCCAAAATGCATCACTTCACACTTCTCTGCGTTAAATTTCATCTGCCATGTGTCTGCCCATTTCACCAGTCTGCCTATGTCCTCCTGAATTCTATTACTATAATTCTCATTGTTTACTACGTTTTCGAGTTACGTGTCATCTGCAAACTTCGAAATTAGGTCTCTGAAAGTTTCCCCACCACCAACGTTAGGCCGACTGGCCTGTAGTTCCCGGTTTATCTTTCTCCCCTTTTTTCAAACACAGGTGTAACATTTGCAATCCTCCAGTCCTCTGGCACCACCCCCATATCTAAGGCGGATTGGAAGATTGTGGCCAGAGCCTCTGCAATCCAGTTAGTCCTACTCCCCCGCTCTTTCCCTGTATCCCTGCAATTTTTTTTCCCAAAGTATTTATCCAATTGCCCTTTGATGACTACGATTCAACCTGCATCCACCACCCAATTAGGCAGTGCATTCCAAATTCTAGCCACTCGTTGCGTATAAACGGTTTTCCTCATGTCGCCTCTGGTTCTTTTGTCAATCAGCTTAAATCTGTGCCCTCTGGTTATCGATCCTTCAGCCATTGGAAACAGTTTCTTTATTTACTCTATCTAAACCCTACATGATTTTAAACACCTCCATCAATTCTCCTCTTAGCCTTCTCTGCTCTAAGGAGAACAACCCCAGCTTCTCCAGTCTATCCATGTAACTGTAATCCCTCATCCCTGGAACCATTCTAGTAAATCTCTTCGGTACCCTCTCCAATGCCTGCGTGTGCTTCCTAAAGTGTAGAGCCCAGAATTGGACACAACACTGAAGCTGTGGCCGAACTAGTGTTTCATAAAAGTTTAGCATAACTTCCTGGCTTTTGTACTCTATGACTTTATTTATAAAGCCCAGGATCCCATATGCTTCATTAACTGCTTTGTTAACCTGTCCTGGCACCTTCAAAGATTTGTGCACAAACACCCCCAGGTCTCTCTGTTCTTGCACCCCCTTTAAAATCGTACCATTTCACTTGTATTGTCTCTCCTTACGTGGCTCGGTGTCAAATTATGTTTGATAGCACTCCAGTGACGCGCCTTGGGACGTTTTACTACATTAAAGGCGCTGTATGCAGCGAGTTGTTATGATCTGGAATGCACTGCCTGAAAGCCTGGTGGAAGCAGATTCAATAGTAACTTTCAAAAGGGAATGGGATATATACTTGAAAAAGAAACATTTCTAGAGCTATGGAGAAAATGAGTAGGGGAGTGGGACCAGAGTTCCCGCTAAGGTGTGCACACTCGCGGCCGTGCAGTGGTCTGAGGTCCCGCGCAGGCTGCTCATCGGCATTTACATTGTAGATTCCGCGCATGCGCAAAAATTTGAATGGACCAGGCGTGGGGGGTGGAGGTGGGGGGGGAGGGAGAACGCGCAACAGGTAGTGCAGCCTACGGGAGACATTGAGTGGGACATTTGGTTAGCTCGTTCGAAGCGTATGATAGGGTAGATGTAGTGAAATTGTTTCCACTTGTGGGGGAGACCAAAACTAGAGGCCATAAATATAAGATGGTCACTAATAAATTTAGGAGAAACTTCTTTACCCAAAGAGTGGCAAGAATGTGGAAGGTGCTACCACAAGGAGTAGTTGAGGCAAAAGCATAGATGCATTCAAGGGCAAGCCTGATACGCACATGGGGGACAAAGGAATCAGCAGGGGTATGCTGACAGAGTTAGATGAAGAGGGGTGGGAGGAAGCACGTGTGGAGCATAAACGCCGGCATAGACAACTTGGGCCGAACGGCCTGTTTCTCTGTTGTAGACACGATTTAGTGGTCTCTTTCTGTGCTGTATGATTCTATTGGCTAACACAGTTCCCCAGGAAAGTGACAGTAGATAAGAAACGGCTCTATTTATGTCAACCATCGAGTAACTTTATCTGGTTGTGATGTGCAATAAAGCAAAAGCCAACAATTCTTCACGTGTGAACCCCGAACCCGACAAATACCGCCGATCTTTTCAGCTATTATACCACTGCCCAATAACACAGGTTAAAATGTGCTCCTGTTTCATTTCCTGCAACAGGAGTCAGCTAAGCTCAGCCCATGTTGAGCAGCGTTCATCGAGTTTGGCTGCTGGGCAGTGCTACATCAATGATGTCATAGAACAGTGACCATTCCTATGATATCACAGTCCTTAGGCAGGGAGCAGGAAGAGTCACTGGTTATTGCAGTGCAAACAGACCAGGCTCTAGCTATCAGTCGGCCACTCACTCAACCAAAACAACTGTGTGAGGGCCTAACTCAGGAGGAGCTGAAATCCCAAAGGATCCACCATATTTTGCTTAGCGGCCATTGGATAGTGAGCAGGAGCAGGAATCCCGGCTGAGTGTAATTTCTAGTGCTGTGCTGCCGGATAGCAACTCACTCAGAAAAAAACATCAAATCTTGGGTGCGGTGTCAACGGTCACCCCGTAAGCAGACCTCACGCCCGTCCCGCAAAGTGCACCTCAGCTTCAATGGAAAAGAAAAATCAGCGCGATGAAAAACGGGCTGCCGATTTGCCATGAGCCCGTTTCGCACTACTGGTGAAGACCAACTACAGACCAGTGAATTTAACCTCAGCAGTGGGGAAATTAATGCAAAGCATCAGTACGAAATGGCTCTATTTATGTCAACCATCGAGTAACTTTATCTGGTTGTGATGTGCAATAAAGCAAAGGCCAACAATTCTTCACGTGTGAACCCCGAACCTGACAAATACCTCCGGTCTTTTGTGCTTCATGAAAAACATCGACTTTCTTTCTTTACTTTTTTTTCAACACGTGTACATTTCAAAACCTAAGACACTCACAGCTACACCCAAGGAACAACTTCAAAACAAACACAGGCAGTCTTGTACATTCGCTCTCAAATTTAAAACCACCAAATGCTGACAAACCTTGCATGCTGCCGGGATGCTGCTACGCTGCCACTCTCAGCTGACAGTCTACATTCCAAATACCAAAAGTCATTTCACTTGCAAAAATACAGCTCACAACTAGTGTTTCAGCAACATTTTAAAGCAGCTCTCTGCTGCTGCCGCTGCTCTTAAAAGTACAAGAACCCATACAACAATTGGCACAGTTTACAGCTAGTCACAAATGTGTAAATCCACAAATGATTGAAAGGTCAAAGTCTCAACAATCAAAAGTAGCCATTACTGGTCACATTCATGTATTTCCATGTATTTAAGTCATCTTCGATTCCGAGGGACTGCCTAAGAGAAGAGAGATTTCCACACCCAAAACTTACGCATAATAGAGCTTGCAAAGAAGGAAACTCCGTCGAAACCAACTAAAGGCATTTAACCTGCAGCCAAGCACAAAGGGAGGCAAAGTATAAGGGAATAAACCAACAATTAGCCCAAAAGGAGACCGAACGCAGCACAGCCAGCACCTCCCGAGAATTTGGTGCCAGTGAATGATTGTAAATCACAAAAAGAAATAGAGGTGTGAATTGGTTGCAATTCACTCAACAGTTAGAAAAGCAGTTATCTTAAGTCTTACACCATTGTTGTCTCAGCAATTACATGGGATGGGATTTTTTAAAAACCCTTTCTTCCCTTCTCAAAGACTAATTTCTTTAGAATTTTAGGAATTGTTCAGCCCCAACCCACAGTTGAACGCAAGCTAAACTTCGCAGCAAAACCACATGCACACAGCACAGAATCTGCCAGCCTGCACGGATTTCCTCTCTTTCTTTTAATCATCTTTTCAAACTTCAATCGGTCCCTCTTGCAGTAGGCAACCCAAGTGGGGAGCGAGGGCAGAAAGAAACCACCATGCAGATGTATGACCTTATCGGAAGGGAACAGGCATATCCTAGCTACTAGAAAAGTGAAAACTATCCATACTGTAAAAATGTCTGGCACAAAACATTGAACTTGAACTACAAAATAGCACACTTACCTGTGCATGTGTCACAGACTTTCCTCCGTTTTTCACCCAGCTGTTATCTTTTTTTTCTGCCCTTTCTCGTGCTGACTGCAGCTTTCAGGCTCCTCCTGGGCAATATGCTTTGCTGGCCTCTTGTGAGTGCTCTGTGATAAATCAGCTCCCTGTATTCTTTCTGTCATCAGTAGTGGCTGCTAAAGGGAAACATTTGACTCTTTCAATCACCCCTTGCCTTAGTAAAATCCAAGTGAACCTAAAATGCTGTTCTTTTGTCCACGCACAAACCTGTATGTCCCGTCTTCAGGTTGGGTTTGAGGAAGCATTTCTGGCTCCAGCAACCCCCCGCTGTCACAGACAGGTCTCAGTTACAGAGATGAGGTCCATGACCTCTCCCCCGAGTCCTGCCCATTACACAACAGACAGTACGTCGTATAAGCAGAAATCAGTGGTCAGAGAACTGAATCTAGCTTCACAATGGACCACAAGAGAATGAGGCAATTTACAAATTATAATTTCTTGGCTTTTAGTTAAGATAAAGTACAACATTCTTAACAAAGTACTATCTGTTACGTCCCCTATCGAAGGACAAAATATTAAATTTTGGAATACAGGTGGAATAGCGGCTCCAGTGCCCGCAGGAAAGTGTGCTGCTCTGATTTGCGCTCATAAAATCTGAGCAGGTATGACCAGCGGCAGTGCTGGCATCGGAGGAGAGATCCCGAGAGGCTAAAGTAAACAGAGGGAAAAATTAGAAAAGTAACGGCAAAATCAGCGCAGAGGCAGGTGCCCGAGGACTTACAGCTAAATGATTAATTTATTATTTAATTATTTATTCACACCCTAATTGAAATTAACAAAGAGTCGGCACAGCACGATGGGCCGAATGGCCTCCTTCTGTGCTGTATCATTCTATGATTCTATGTATTAATCATAGAATGATACAGCACAGAAGGCCATTCGGCCCATTGTGGCTCTTTGGTAGAACTATCCAATTAGTCCCACTCCCCTGCTCCCTCCCCATAGCCCTGTAATTTCTGACCGCTTCAAGGATTTTCCAATTTTCTTTTTTGAATGTTACTATTGAATCTGCTTCCGTCACCCTTTCAGGCAGTGCATTCCAGATCACAACAACTCACTGCGTAAAAAAATATTTCCTCATGTCGCCTCTGGTTCTTTTGCAAATCACCTTCAATCTGTGTCCTCTGGTTACCGACCCTTCTGCCACTGGAAACAGTTTCTCCTTATTTATTTGATCAAACCCGCTCATGAGTTTGAACACCTCAATTAAATCTCCTCTTAACCTTCTCTGCTCTAAGGAGAAAACCCCCAGCTTCTCCAGATAACTGAAGTCCCTCATCCCTGGTACCATTCCAGTAAATCTCTCTGCAACCTCTCCGAGGCCTTGACATCCTTCCTAAAGTGTGGTGCCCAGAACTGAACACAGTATTCCAGCTGAGGCCTAACCACTGTTTTATAAAGGTTCAGCAGAATTTCCTTGCTTTTGTACTCTATTCCTCTATTAATAAAGCCAAGGATCACATATGCTTTTTTAACAGCCTTCTCAGTTTGTCCTGCCACCTTCAAATATTTGTGTTCATACACCCCCAGGTTTCCCTGTTCCTGCACCCCTCTAAAATGTGTGGGTTAGGTTGATTTGGCTATGATAAATTGACCCTTAGTGTTCGGGGGGATTAAATATGTGGGGTTATGGGGATAGGGTGGGATATGTGTACTGTGGGGATTAAAGCAGGGACAGGGTACTGGATTTGGATGATCAGCCATGATCATATTGAATGGCGGAGCAGGCTCGACGGGCCGAATGGCCTACTCCTGCTCCTAGATTCTATGTTTCTATGTTTCTATGTTTAAAATTGTGCCATTTAGTTCATTTTGCATCTCCTCAGTCTTCCTACCAAAATGCATCACTTCACACTTCTCTACGTTAAATTTCATCTGCCATGTGTCTGCCCATTTCACCAGTCTGCCTACGTCCTCCTGAATTCTGTTACTATAATTCTCATTGTTTACTACCTTTTCTAGTTGCGTGTCATTTGCAAACTTTGAAATTAGGCTTCTAAAAGTTTCCCCACCACCAACGCTAGGCCGACTGGCCTGTAGTTCCCGGTTTATCTTTCTCCCCTTTTTTTAAGCAAAGGTGTAACATTTGCAATCCTCCAGTCCTCTGGCACCACCCCCATATCTAAGGAGGATTGGAAGATTGTGGCCAGAGCCACTGCAATCCAGTTAGTCCTACTCCCCCGCTCTTTCCCTGTATCCCTGCAATTTTTTTTCTCCCAAGTATTTATCCAATTCGCTTTTAACGACTACGATTCAACCTGTATCCACCACCCAATTAGGCAGTGCATTCCAAATCCTAGCCACTCGTTGCGTAAAAACGGTTTTCCTCATGTCGCCTCTGGTTCTTTTGTCAATCACCTTAAATCTGTGCCCTCTGGTTATCGACCTGTCAGCCATTGGAAACAGTTTCTCTTTATTTACTCTATCTAAACCCTACATGATTTTAAAACACCTCTATCAATTCTGCTCCAAGAAGAACCCCAGCTTCTCCAGTCTATCCACGTAACTGTAATCCCTCATCCCTGGAACCATTCTAGCAAAACTCTTCTGTACCCTCTCCAATGCCTTCGTGTGCTTCCTAAAGTGTAGAGCCCAGAATTGGACACAACACTGAAGCTGTGGCCGAACTAGTGTTTCATATAAGTTTAGCATAACATCCTGGCTTTTGTACTAGACTCTATTTATAAAGCCCAGGATCCCATATGCTTCATTAATTGCTTTGTTAACCTGTCCTGGCACCTTCAAAGATTTGTGCACAAACACCCCCAGGTCTCTCTGTTCTTGCACCCCCTTTAAAATCGTACCATTTCGCTTGTATTGTCTCTCCTTACGTGGCTCGGTGTCAAATTATGTTTGATAGCACTCCAGTGACACGCCTTGGGACGTTTTACTACGTTAAAGGCGCTGTATGCAGCGAGTTGTTATGATCTGGAATGCACTGCCTGAAAGCGTGGTGGAAGCAGATTCAATAGTAACTTTCAAAAGGGAATGGGATATATACTTGAAAAAGAAACATTTCTAGAGCTATGGAGAAAATGAGTAGGGGAGTGGGACCAGAGTTCCCGCTAAGGTGTGCACACTCGCGGCCGTGCAGTGGTCTGAGGTCCCGCGCAGGCTGCTCATCGCCATTTACATTGTAGATTCCGCGCATGCGCAAAAATTTGAATGGACCAGGCGTGGGAGGTGGAGGTGGGGGGGGAGGGAGGACGCGCAGCAGGTAGTGCAGCCTACGGGAGACATTGAGTGGGACATTTGGTTAGCTCGTTCGAAGCGTATGATAGGGTAGATGTAGAGAAATTGTTTCCACTTGTGGGGGAGACCAAAACTAGAGGCCATAAATATAAGATGGTCACTAATAAATTTAGGAGAAACTTCTTTACCCAAAGAGTGGCAAGAATGTGGAACGTGCTACCACAAGGAGTAGTTGAGGCAAAAGCATAGATGCATTCAAGGGCAAGCCTGATACGCACATGGGGGACAAAGGAATCAGCAGGGGTATGCTGACAGAGTTAGATGAAGAGGGGTGGGAGGAAGCACGTGTGGAGCATAAACGCCGGCATAGACAACTTGGGCCGAACGGCCTGTTTCTCTGTTGTAGACACGATTTAGTGGTCTCTTTCTGTGCTGTATGATTCTATTGGCTAACACAGTTCCCCAGGAAAGTGACAGTAGGTAAGAAACGGCTCTATTTATGTCAACCATCGAGTAACTTTATCTGGTTGTGATGTGCAATAAAGCAAAAGCCAACAATTCTTCACGTGTGAACCCCGAACCCGACAAATACCGCCGATCTTTTCAGCTATTATACCACTGCCCAATAACACAGGTTAAAATGTGCTCCTGTTTCATTTCCTGCAACAGGAGTCAGCTAAGCTCAGCCCATGTTGAGCAGCGTTCATCGAGTTTGGCTGCTGGGCAGTGCTACATCAATGATGTCATAGAACAGTGACCATTCCTATGATATCACAGTCCTTAGGCAGGGAGCAGGAAGAGTCACTGGTTATTGCAGTGCAAACAGACCAGGCTCTAGCTATCAGTCGGCCACTCACTCAACCCAAAACTACTGTGTGAGGGCCTAACTCAGGAGGAGCTGAAATCCCAAAGGATCCACCATATTTTGCTTAGCGGCCATTGGATAGTGAGCAGGAGCAGGAATCCCGGCTGAGTGTAATCAGAAAGCCTAGGACAGAACATCCAACACACTTACCTGAACGTGTGTCACAGTCTTTGCTCCCTTTCTCACACAGCTGTTATCTTTGTCCTGCTTTCTTGTTACTGCAGCTTTCAGGCTCCTCCTGGCAATACGCTTGGCTGGCCTCTTCTTGTGAGTGCTCTGTGATAGATCAGCTCTCAGTCTTCTTTCTGTAAAATCCAAGTAGAACCTAAAATGCTGCTGCTTTGCCTATATGAAGCGTCTTCAGGTTGGGTTTGAGGAAGCATTTCTGGCTCCAGCCCCCTGCTGACACAGACAGGTCTCAGCTAGAGAGATGAGGACCATGACCCCTCCCCCAAGAACTGCCCATTACACAACAGACAACAGGTCGTCTGAGCAGAAATAAGTGGTCAGAGGACTGAATCTGGCTTCACAATGGGCCACAAGAGAATGAGGGAGTTTACAAATTATAATTTCTTGGCTTTTAGTTAAGATCAAGTACAACATTCTTAACAAACTACTATCTGTTGGAACACAGATGGAATAGGGGTTTGCTCCGCTATTACAGTGCCCGCAGGAAAGTGTGCTGCTCTGATCTGTGCTCTTAAAATCTGAGCAGCTATGACCAGCAGCAGTGCTGGCATCATAGGAGAGATCCCCAGAGGCTAAAGCAAACAGAGGGAAAAATGAGAAAAGTAACGGCAAAATCAGCGCACAGGCAAGAGCCTGAGGACTTACAGCTAAATGATTAATTTATTATTTAATTATTTATTTATTCACACCCTAATTTAAATTAACAAATAGACTTTCTGGGATACAGAGAATCATAGAATGATACAGCACAGGAGGCCATTCGGCCCATCGTGTCTGTGCCAGCTCTTTGAAAGCGCTATCCAATTAGTCCCACTCCCCCGCTCCTTCCCCAAGCCCTGTCATTTTTTTCTCAAGGATTTATCCAATTTTCTTTTTGAATGTTACTATTGAATCTGCTTCCGTCTCCCTGTCAGGCAGTGCATTCCAAATCACAACAACTCGCTGTGTAAAAAATATTTCCTCATGTCGCCTCTGGTTCTTTTGCAGATCACCTTAAAATCTGTGTCCTCTGGTTACCGACCCTTCAGCCACTGAAAACAGGTTCTCCTTATTTACTCGATCAAGACCGTTCATGAGTTTGAACACATCTATTAAATCTCCTCTTAACCTTCTCTGCTCTAAAGAGAATAAAATTGAGAGGTCGCACAACACCAGGTTATAGTCCAACAGTTTTATTTGAAATCACAAGCTTTCGGAACTATCGCTCCTTCCCAGGTTCACCTGAGGAAGGAGCGATAGTTCCGAAAGCTTGTGATTTCAAATAAAACTGTTGGACTATAACCTGGTGTTGTGCGACCTCTCAATTTTGTCCACCCCAGTCCAACACCGGCATCTCCGCATCATGACCACTAAAGAGAATACCCCAGCTTCTACAGATAACTGAAGTCCCTCATCCCTGGTACCATTCCAGTAAATCTCTCTGCAACCTCTCCGAGGCCTTGACATCCTTCCTAAAGTGTGGTGCCCAGAACTGAACACAGTATTCCAGCTGAGGCCTAACCACTGTTTTATAAAGGTTCAGCAGAATTTCCTTGCTTTTGTACTCTATTCCTCTATTAATAAAGCCAAGGATCACATATGCTTTTTTAACAGCCTTCTCAACTTGCACTGCCACCTTCAAAGGTTTGTGTTCAGACACCCCCAGGTTTCCCTGTTCCTGCACCCCTCTTTAAAATTGTGCCATTTAGTTCATTTTGCATCTCCTCATTCTTCCTGCCAAAATGCATCACTTCACACTTCTCGGCGTTAAATTTCATCTGCCATGTGTCTGCCCATTTCACCAGTCTGCCTACGTCCTCCTGAATTCTGTTACTATAATTCTCATTGTTTACTACCTTTTCTAGTTGCGTGTCATTTGCAAACTTTGAAATTAGGCTTCTAAAAGTTTCCCCACCACCAACGCTAGGCCGACTGGCCTGTAGTTCCCGGTTTATCTTTCTCCCCTTTTTTTAAGCAAAGGTGTAACATTTGCAATCCTCCAGTCCTCTGGCACCACCCCCATATCTAAGGAGGATTGGAAGATTGTGGCCAGAGCCACTGCAATCCAGTTAGTCCTACTCCCCCGCTCTTTCCCTGTATCCCTGCAATTTTTTTTCTCCCAAGTATTTATCCAATTCGCTTTTAACGACTACGATTCAACCTGTATCCACCACCCAATTAGGCAGTGCATTCCAAATCCTAGCCACTCGTTGCGTAAAAACGGTTTTCCTCATGTCGCCTCTGGTTCTTTTGTCAATCACCTTAAATCTGTGCCCTCTGGTTATCGACCTGTCAGCCATTGGAAACAGTTTCTCTTTATTTACTCTATCTAAACCCTACATGATTTTAAAACACCTCTATCAATTCTGCTCCAAGAAGAACCCCAGCTTCTCCAGTCTATCCACGTAACTGTAATCCCTCATCCCTGGAACCATTCTAGCAAAACTCTTCTGTACCCTCTCCAATGCCTTCGTGTGCTTCCTAAAGTGTAGAGCCCAGAATTGGACACAACACTGAAGCTGTGGCCGAACTAGTGTTTCATATAAGTTTAGCATAACATCCTGGCTTTTGTACTAGACTCTATTTATAAAGCCCAGGATCCCATATGCTTCATTAATTGCTTTGTTAACCTGTCCTGGCACCTTCAAAGATTTGTGCACAAACACCCCCAGGTCTCTCTGTTCTTGCACCCCCTTTAAAATCGTACCATTTCGCTTGTATTGTCTCTCCTTACGTGGCTCGGTGTCAAATTATGTTTGATAGCACTCCAGTGACACGCCTTGGGACGTTTTACTACGTTAAAGGCGCTGTATGCAGCGAGTTGTTATGATCTGGAATGCACTGCCTGAAAGCGTGGTGGAAGCAGATTCAATAGTAACTTTCAAAAGGGAATGGGATATATACTTGAAAAAGAAACATTTCTAGAGCTATGGAGAAAATGAGTAGGGGAGTGGGACCAGAGTTCCCGCTAAGGTGTGCACACTCGCGGCCGTGCAGTGGTCTGAGGTCCCGCGCAGGCTGCTCATCGCCATTTACATTGTAGATTCCGCGCATGCGCAAAAATTTGAATGGACCAGGCGTGGGGGGTGGAGGTGGGGGGGGAGGGAGGACGCGCAGCAGGTAGTGCAGCCTACGGGAGACATTGAGTGGGACATTTGGTTAGCTCGTTCGAAGCGTATGATAGGGTAGATGTAGAGAAATTGTTTCCACTTGTGGGGGAGACCAAAACTAGAGGCCATAAATATAAGATGGTCACTAATAAATTTAGGAGAAACTTCTTTACCCAAAGAGTGGCAAGAATGTGGAACGTGCTACCACAAGGAGTAGTTGAGGCAAAAGCATAGATGCATTCAAGGGCAAGCCTGATACGCACATGGGGGACAAAGGAATCAGCAGGGGTATGCTGACAGAGTTAGATGAAGAGGGGTGGGAGGAAGCACGTGTGGAGCATAAACGCCGGCATAGACAACTTGGGCCGAACGGCCTGTTTCTCTGTTGTAGACACGATTTAGTGGTCTCTTTCTGTGCTGTATGATTCTATTGGCTAACACAGTTCCCCAGGAAAGTGACAGTAGGTAAGAAACGGCTCTATTTATGTCAACCATCGAGTAACTTTATCTGGTTGTGATGTGCAATAAAGCAAAAGCCAACAATTCTTCACGTGTGAACCCCGAACCTGACAAATACCGCCGATCTTTTCAGCTATTATACCACTGCCCAATAACACAGGTTAAAATGTGCTCCTGTTTCATTTCCTGCAACAGGAGTCAGCTAAGCTCAGCCCATGTTGAGCAGCGTTCATCGAGTTTGGCTGCTGGGCAGTGCTACATCAATGATGTCATAGAACAGTGACCATTCCTATGATATCACAGTCCTTAGGCAGGGAGCAGGAAGAGTCACTGGTTATTGCAGTGCAAACAGACCAGGCTCTAGCTATCAGTCGGCCACTCACTCAACCCAAAACTACTGTGTGAGGGCCTAACTCAGGAGGAGCTGAAATCCCAAAGGATCCACCATATTTTGCTTAGCGGCCATTGGATAGTGAGCAGGAGCAGGAATCCCGGCTGAGTGTAATCAGAAAGCCTAGGACAGAACATCCAACACACTTACCTGAACGTGTGTCACAGTCTTTGCTCCCTTTCTCACACAGCTGTTATCTTTGTCCTGCTTTCTTGTTACTGCAGCTTTCAGGCTCCTCCTGGCAATACGCTTGGCTGGCCTCTTCTTGTGAGTGCTCTGTGATAGATCAGCTTTCAGTCTTCTTTCTGTAAAATCCAAGTAGAACCTAAAATGCTGCTGCTTTGCCTATATGAAGCGTCTTCAGGTTGGGTTTGAGGAAGCATTTCTGGCTCCAGCCCCCTGCTGACACAGACAGGTCTCAGCTAGAGAGATGAGGACCATGACCCCTCCCCCAAGAACTGCCCATTACACAACAGACAACAGGTCGTCTGAGCAGAAATAAGTGGTCAGAGGACTGAATCTGGCTTCACAATGGGCCACAAGAGAATGAGGGAGTTTACAAATTATAATTTCTTGGCTTTTAGTTAAGATCAAGTACAACATTCTTAACAAACTACTATCTGTTGGAACACAGATGGAATAGGGGTTTGCTCCGCTATTACAGTGCCCGCAGGAAAGTGTGCTGCTCTGATCTGTGCTCTTAAAATCTGAGCAGCTATGACCAGCAGCAGTGCTGGCATCATAGGAGAGATCCCCAGAGGCTAAAGCAAACAGAGGGAAAAATGAGAAAAGTAACGGCAAAATCAGCGCACAGGCAAGAGCCTGAGGACTTACAGCTAAATGATTAATTTATTATTTAATTATTTATTTATTCACACCCTAATTTAAATTAACAAATAGACTTTCTGGGATACAGAGAATCATAGAATGATACAGCACAGGAGGCCATTCGGCCCATCGTGTCTGTGCCAGCTCTTTGAAAGCGCTATCCAATTAGTCCCACTCCCCCGCTCCTTCCCCAAGCCCTGTCATTTTTTTCTCAAGGATTTATCCAATTTTCTTTTTGAATGTTACTATTGAATCTGCTTCCGTCTCCCTGTCAGGCAGTGCATTCCAAATCACAACAACTCGCTGTGTAAAAAATATTTCCTCATGTCGCCTCTGGTTCTTTTGCAGATCACCTTAAAATCTGTGTCCTCTGGTTACCGACCCTTCAGCCACTGAAAACAGGTTCTCCTTATTTACTCGATCAAGACCGTTCATGAGTTTGAACACATCTATTAAATCTCCTCTTAACCTTCTCTGCTCTAAAGAGAATACCCCAGCTTCTACAGATAACTGAAGTCCCTCATCCCTGGTACCATTCCAGTAAATCTCTCTGCAACCTCTCCGAGGCCTTGACATCCTTCCTAAAGTGTGGTGCCCAGAACTGAACACAGTATTCCAGCTGAGGCCTAACCACTGTTTTATAAAGGTTCAGCAGAATTTCCTTGCTTTTGTACTCTATTCCTCTATTAATAAAGCCAAGGATCACATATGCTTTTTTAACAGCCTTCTCAACTTGTACTGCCACCTTCAAAGGTTTGTGTTCAGACACCCCCAGGTTTCCCTGTTCCTGCACCCCTCTTTAAAATTGTGCCATTTAGTTCATTTTGCATCTCCTCATTCTTCCTGCCAAAATGCATCACTTCACACTTCTCTGCGTTAAATTTCATCTGCCATGTGTCTGCCCATTTCACCAGTCTGCCTATGTCCTCCTGAATTCTATTACTATAATTCTCATTGTTTACTACGTTTTCGAGTTACGTGTCATCTGCAAACTTCGAAATTAGGTCTCTGAAAGTTTCCCCACCACCAACGTTAGGCCGACTGGCCTGTAGTTCCCGGTTTATCTTTCTCCCCTTTTTTCAAACACAGGTGTAACATTTGCAATCCTCCAGTCCTCTGGCACCACCCCCATATCTAAGGCGGATTGGAAGATTGTGGCCAGAGCCTCTGCAATCCAGTTAGTCCTACTCCCCCGCTCTTTCCCTGTATCCCTGCAATTTTTTTTCCCAAAGTATTTATCCAATTGCCCTTTGATGACTACGATTCAACCTGCATCCACCACCCAATTAGGCAGTGCATTCCAAATTCTAGCCACTCGTTGCGTATAAACGGTTTTCCTCATGTCGCCTCTGGTTCTTTTGTCAATCAGCTTAAATCTGTGCCCTCTGGTTATCGATCCTTCAGCCATTGGAAACAGTTTCTTTATTTACTCTATCTAAACCCTACATGATTTTAAACACCTCCATCAATTCTCCTCTTAGCCTTCTCTGCTCTAAGGAGAACAACCCCAGCTTCTCCAGTCTATCCATGTAACTGTAATCCCTCATCCCTGGAACCATTCTAGTAAATCTCTTCGGTACCCTCTCCAATGCCTGCGTGTGCTTCCTAAAGTGTAGAGCCCAGAATTGGACACAACACTGAAGCTGTGGCCGAACTAGTGTTTCATAAAAGTTTAGCATAACTTCCTGGCTTTTGTACTCTATGACTTTATTTATAAAGCCCAGGATCCCATATGCTTCATTAACTGCTTTGTTAACCTGTCCTGGCACCTTCAAAGATTTGTGCACAAACACCCCCAGGTCTCTCTGTTCTTGCACCCCCTTTAAAATCGTACCATTTCACTTGTATTGTCTCTCCTTACGTGGCTCGGTGTCAAATTATGTTTGATAGCACTCCAGTGACGCGCCTTGGGACGTTTTACTACATTAAAGGCGCTGTATGCAGCGAGTTGTTATGATCTGGAATGCACTGCCTGAAAGCCTGGTGGAAGCAGATTCAATAGTAACTTTCAAAAGGGAATGGGATATATACTTGAAAAAGAAACATTTCTAGAGCTATGGAGAAAATGAGTAGGGGAGTGGGACCAGAGTTCCCGCTAAGGTGTGCACACTCGCGGCCGTGCAGTGGTCTGAGGTCCCGCGCAGGCTGCTCATCGGCATTTACATTGTAGATTCCGCGCATGCGCAAAAATTTGAATGGACCAGGCGTGGGGGGTGGAGGTGGGGGGGGAGGGAGAACGCGCAACAGGTAGTGCAGCCTACGGGAGACATTGAGTGGGACATTTGGTTAGCTCGTTCGAAGCGTATGATAGGGTAGATGTAGTGAAATTGTTTCCACTTGTGGGGGAGACCAAAACTAGAGGCCATAAATATAAGATGGTCACTAATAAATTTAGGAGAAACTTCTTTACCCAAAGAGTGGCAAGAATGTGGAAGGTGCTACCACAAGGAGTAGTTGAGGCAAAAGCATAGATGCATTCAAGGGCAAGCCTGATACGCACATGGGGGACAAAGGAATCAGCAGGGGTATGCTGACAGAGTTAGATGAAGAGGGGTGGGAGGAAGCACGTGTGGAGCATAAACGCCGGCATAGACAACTTGGGCCGAACGGCCTGTTTCTCTGTTGTAGACACGATTTAGTGGTCTCTTTCTGTGCTGTATGATTCTATTGGCTAACACAGTTCCCCAGGAAAGTGACAGTAGATAAGAAACGGCTCTATTTATGTCAACCATCGAGTAACTTTATCTGGTTGTGATGTGCAATAAAGCAAAAGCCAACAATTCTTCACGTGTGAACCCCGAACCCGACAAATACCGCCGATCTTTTCAGCTATTATACCACTGCCCAATAACACAGGTTAAAATGTGCTCCTGTTTCATTTCCTGCAACAGGAGTCAGCTAAGCTCAGCCCATGTTGAGCAGCGTTCATCGAGTTTGGCTGCTGGGCAGTGCTACATCAATGATGTCATAGAACAGTGACCATTCCTATGATATCACAGTCCTTAGGCAGGGAGCAGGAAGAGTCACTGGTTATTGCAGTGCAAACAGACCAGGCTCTAGCTATCAGTCGGCCACTCACTCAACCAAAACAACTGTGTGAGGGCCTAACTCAGGAGGAGCTGAAATCCCAAAGGATCCACCATATTTTGCTTAGCGGCCATTGGATAGTGAGCAGGAGCAGGAATCCCGGCTGAGTGTAATTTCTAGTGCTGTGCTGCCGGATAGCAACTCACTCAGAAAAAAACATCAAATCTTGGGTGCGGTGTCAACGGTCACCCCGTAAGCAGACCTCACGCCCGTCCCGCAAAGTGCACCTCAGCTTCAATGGAAAAGAAAAATCAGCGCGATGAAAAACGGGCTGCCGATTTGCCATGAGCCCGTTTCGCACTACTGGTGAAGACCAACTACAGACCAGTGAATTTAACCTCAGCAGTGGGGAAATTAATGCAAAGCATCAGTACGAAATGGCTCTATTTATGTCAACCATCGAGTAACTTTATCTGGTTGTGATGTGCAATAAAGCAAAGGCCAACAATTCTTCACGTGTGAACCCCGAACCTGACAAATACCTCCGGTCTTTTGTGCTTCATGAAAAACATCGACTTTCTTTCTTTACTTTTTTTTCAACACGTGTACATTTCAAAACCTAAGACACTCACAGCTACACCCAAGGAACAACTTCAAAACAAACACAGGCAGTCTTGTACATTCGCTCTCAAATTTAAAACCACCAAATGCTGACAAACCTTGCATGCTGCCGGGATGCTGCTACGCTGCCACTCTCAGCTGACAGTCTACATTCCAAATACCAAAAGTCATTTCACTTGCAAAAATACAGCTCACAACTAGTGTTTCAGCAACATTTTAAAGCAGCTCTCTGCTGCTGCCGCTGCTCTTAAAAGTACAAGAACCCATACAACAATTGGCACAGTTTACAGCTAGTCACAAATGTGTAAATCCACAAATGATTGAAAGGTCAAAGTCTCAACAATCAAAAGTAGCCATTACTGGTCACATTCATGTATTTCCATGTATTTAAGTCATCTTCGATTCCGAGGGACTGCCTAAGAGAAGAGAGATTTCCACACCCAAAACTTACGCATAATAGAGCTTGCAAAGAAGGAAACTCCGTCGAAACCAACTAAAGGCATTTAACCTGCAGCCAAGCACAAAGGGAGGCAAAGTATAAGGGAATAAACCAACAATTAGCCCAAAAGGAGACCGAACGCAGCACAGCCAGCACCTCCCGAGAATTTGGTGCCAGTGAATGATTGTAAATCACAAAAAGAAATAGAGGTGTGAATTGGTTGCAATTCACTCAACAGTTAGAAAAGCAGTTATCTTAAGTCTTACACCATTGTTGTCTCAGCAATTACATGGGATGGGATTTTTTAAAAACCCTTTCTTCCCTTCTCAAAGACTAATTTCTTTAGAATTTTAGGAATTGTTCAGCCCCAACCCACAGTTGAACGCAAGCTAAACTTCGCAGCAAAACCACATGCACACAGCACAGAATCTGCCAGCCTGCACGGATTTCCTCTCTTTCTTTTAATCATCTTTTCAAACTTCAATCGGTCCCTCTTGCAGTAGGCAACCCAAGTGGGGAGCGAGGGCAGAAAGAAACCACCATGCAGATGTATGACCTTATCGGAAGGGAACAGGCATATCCTAGCTACTAGAAAAGTGAAAACTATCCATACTGTAAAAATGTCTGGCACAAAACATTGAACTTGAACTACAAAATAGCACACTTACCTGTGCATGTGTCACAGACTTTCCTCCGTTTTTCACCCAGCTGTTATCTTTTTTTTCTGCCCTTTCTCGTGCTGACTGCAGCTTTCAGGCTCCTCCTGGGCAATATGCTTTGCTGGCCTCTTGTGAGTGCTCTGTGATAAATCAGCTCCCTGTATTCTTTCTGTCATCAGTAGTGGCTGCTAAAGGGAAACATTTGACTCTTTCAATCACCCCTTGCCTTAGTAAAATCCAAGTGAACCTAAAATGCTGTTCTTTTGTCCACGCACAAACCTGTATGTCCCGTCTTCAGGTTGGGTTTGAGGAAGCATTTCTGGCTCCAGCAACCCCCCGCTGTCACAGACAGGTCTCAGTTACAGAGATGAGGTCCATGACCTCTCCCCCGAGTCCTGCCCATTACACAACAGACAGTACGTCGTATAAGCAGAAATCAGTGGTCAGAGAACTGAATCTAGCTTCACAATGGACCACAAGAGAATGAGGCAATTTACAAATTATAATTTCTTGGCTTTTAGTTAAGATAAAGTACAACATTCTTAACAAAGTACTATCTGTTACGTCCCCTATCGAAGGACAAAATATTAAATTTTGGAATACAGGTGGAATAGCGGCTCCAGTGCCCGCAGGAAAGTGTGCTGCTCTGATTTGCGCTCATAAAATCTGAGCAGGTATGACCAGCGGCAGTGCTGGCATCGGAGGAGAGATCCCGAGAGGCTAAAGTAAACAGAGGGAAAAATTAGAAAAGTAACGGCAAAATCAGCGCAGAGGCAGGTGCCCGAGGACTTACAGCTAAATGATTAATTTATTATTTAATTATTTATTCACACCCTAATTGAAATTAACAAAGAGTCGGCACAGCACGATGGGCCGAATGGCCTCCTTCTGTGCTGTATCATTCTATGATTCTATGTATTAATCATAGAATGATACAGCACAGAAGGCCATTCGGCCCATTGTGGCTCTTTGGTAGAACTATCCAATTAGTCCCACTCCCCTGCTCCCTCCCCATAGCCCTGTAATTTCTGACCGCTTCAAGGATTTTCCAATTTTCTTTTTTGAATGTTACTATTGAATCTGCTTCCGTCACCCTTTCAGGCAGTGCATTCCAGATCACAACAACTCACTGCATAAAAAAATATTTCCTCATGTCGCCTCTGGTTCTTTTGCAAATCACCTTCAATCTGTGTCCTCTGGTTACCGACCCTTCTGCCACTGGAAACAGTTTCTCCTTATTTATTTGATCAAACCCGCTCATGAGTTTGAACACCTCAATTAAATCTCCTCTTAACCTTCTCTGCTCTAAGGAGAAAACCCCCAGCTTCTCCAGATAACTGAAGTCCCTCATCCCTGGTACCATTCCAGTAAATCTCTCTGCAACCTCTCCGAGGCCTTGACATCCTTCCTAAAGTGTGGTGCCCAGAACTGAACACAGTATTCCAGCTGAGGCCTAACCACTGTTTTATAAAGGTTCAGCAGAATTTCCTTGCTTTTGTACTCTATTCCTCTATTAATAAAGCCAAGGATCACATATGCTTTTTTAACAGCCTTCTCAGTTTGTCCTGCCACCTTCAAATATTTGTGTTCATACACCCCCAGGTTTCCCTGTTCCTGCACCCCTCTAAAATGTGTGGGTTAGGTTGATTTGGCTATGATAAATTGACCCTTAGTGTTCGGGGGGATTAAATATGTGGGGTTATGGGGATAGGGTGGGATATGTGTACTGTGGGGATTAAAGCAGGGACAGGGTACTGGATTTGGATGATCAGCCATGATCATATTGAATGGCGGAGCAGGCTCGACGGGCCGAATGGCCTACTCCTGCTCCTAGATTCTATGTTTCTATGTTTCTATGTTTAAAATTGTGCCATTTAGTTCATTTTGCATCTCCTCAGTCTTCCTACCAAAATGCATCACTTCACACTTCTCTACGTTAAATTTCATCTGCCATGTGTCTGCCCATTTCACCAGTCTGCCTACGTCCTCCTGAATTCTGTTACTATAATTCTCATTGTTTACTACCTTTTCTAGTTGCGTGTCATTTGCAAACTTTGAAATTAGGCTTCTAAAAGTTTCCCCACCACCAACGCTAGGCCGACTGGCCTGTAGTTCCCGGTTTATCTTTCTCCCCTTTTTTTAAGCAAAGGTGTAACATTTGCAATCCTCCAGTCCTCTGGCACCACCCCCATATCTAAGGAGGATTGGAAGATTGTGGCCAGAGCCACTGCAATCCAGTTAGTCCTACTCCCCCGCTCTTTCCCTGTATCCCTGCAATTTTTTTTCTCCCAAGTATTTATCCAATTCGCTTTTAACGACTACGATTCAACCTGTATCCACCACCCAATTAGGCAGTGCATTCCAAATCCTAGCCACTCGTTGCGTAAAAACGGTTTTCCTCATGTCGCCTCTGGTTCTTTTGTCAATCACCTTAAATCTGTGCCCTCTGGTTATCGACCTGTCAGCCATTGGAAACAGTTTCTCTTTATTTACTCTATCTAAACCCTACATGATTTTAAAACACCTCTATCAATTCTGCTCCAAGAAGAACCCCAGCTTCTCCAGTCTATCCACGTAACTGTAATCCCTCATCCCTGGAACCATTCTAGCAAAACTCTTCTGTACCCTCTCCAATGCCTTCGTGTGCTTCCTAAAGTGTAGAGCCCAGAATTGGACACAACACTGAAGCTGTGGCCGAACTAGTGTTTCATATAAGTTTAGCATAACATCCTGGCTTTTGTACTAGACTCTATTTATAAAGCCCAGGATCCCATATGCTTCATTAATTGCTTTGTTAACCTGTCCTGGCACCTTCAAAGATTTGTGCACAAACACCCCCAGGTCTCTCTGTTCTTGCACCCCCTTTAAAATCGTACCATTTCGCTTGTATTGTCTCTCCTTACGTGGCTCGGTGTCAAATTATGTTTGATAGCACTCCAGTGACACGCCTTGGGACGTTTTACTACGTTAAAGGCGCTGTATGCAGCGAGTTGTTATGATCTGGAATGCACTGCCTGAAAGCGTGGTGGAAGCAGATTCAATAGTAACTTTCAAAAGGGAATGGGATATATACTTGAAAAAGAAACATTTCTAGAGCTATGGAGAAAATGAGTAGGGGAGTGGGACCAGAGTTCCCGCTAAGGTGTGCACACTCGCGGCCGTGCAGTGGTCTGAGGTCCCGCGCAGGCTGCTCATCGCCATTTACATTGTAGATTCCGCGCATGCGCAAAAATTTGAATGGACCAGGCGTGGGAGGTGGAGGTGGGGGGGGAGGGAGGACGCGCAGCAGGTAGTGCAGCCTACGGGAGACATTGAGTGGGACATTTGGTTAGCTCGTTCGAAGCGTATGATAGGGTAGATGTAGAGAAATTGTTTCCACTTGTGGGGGAGACCAAAACTAGAGGCCATAAATATAAGATGGTCACTAATAAATTTAGGAGAAACTTCTTTACCCAAAGAGTGGCAAGAATGTGGAACGTGCTACCACAAGGAGTAGTTGAGGCAAAAGCATAGATGCATTCAAGGGCAAGCCTGATACGCACATGGGGGACAAAGGAATCAGCAGGGGTATGCTGACAGAGTTAGATGAAGAGGGGTGGGAGGAAGCACGTGTGGAGCATAAACGCCGGCATAGACAACTTGGGCCGAACGGCCTGTTTCTCTGTTGTAGACACGATTTAGTGGTCTCTTTCTGTGCTGTATGATTCTATTGGCTAACACAGTTCCCCAGGAAAGTGACAGTAGGTAAGAAACGGCTCTATTTATGTCAACCATCGAGTAACTTTATCTGGTTGTGATGTGCAATAAAGCAAAAGCCAACAATTCTTCACGTGTGAACCCCGAACCCGACAAATACCGCCGATCTTTTCAGCTATTATACCACTGCCCAATAACACAGGTTAAAATGTGCTCCTGTTTCATTTCCTGCAACAGGAGTCAGCTAAGCTCAGCCCATGTTGAGCAGCGTTCATCGAGTTTGGCTGCTGGGCAGTGCTACATCAATGATGTCATAGAACAGTGACCATTCCTATGATATCACAGTCCTTAGGCAGGGAGCAGGAAGAGTCACTGGTTATTGCAGTGCAAACAGACCAGGCTCTAGCTATCAGTCGGCCACTCACTCAACCCAAAACTACTGTGTGAGGGCCTAACTCAGGAGGAGCTGAAATCCCAAAGGATCCACCATATTTTGCTTAGCGGCCATTGGATAGTGAGCAGGAGCAGGAATCCCGGCTGAGTGTAATCAGAAAGCCTAGGACAGAACATCCAACACACTTACCTGAACGTGTGTCACAGTCTTTGCTCCCTTTCTCACACAGCTGTTATCTTTGTCCTGCTTTCTTGTTACTGCAGCTTTCAGGCTCCTCCTGGCAATACGCTTGGCTGGCCTCTTCTTGTGAGTGCTCTGTGATAGATCAGCTCTCAGTCTTCTTTCTGTAAAATCCAAGTAGAACCTAAAATGCTGCTGCTTTGCCTATATGAAGCGTCTTCAGGTTGGGTTTGAGGAAGCATTTCTGGCTCCAGCCCCCTGCTGACACAGACAGGTCTCAGCTAGAGAGATGAGGACCATGACCCCTCCCCCAAGAACTGCCCATTACACAACAGACAACAGGTCGTCTGAGCAGAAATAAGTGGTCAGAGGACTGAATCTGGCTTCACAATGGGCCACAAGAGAATGAGGGAGTTTACAAATTATAATTTCTTGGCTTTTAGTTAAGATCAAGTACAACATTCTTAACAAACTACTATCTGTTGGAACACAGATGGAATAGGGGTTTGCTCCGCTATTACAGTGCCCGCAGGAAAGTGTGCTGCTCTGATCTGTGCTCTTAAAATCTGAGCAGCTATGACCAGCAGCAGTGCTGGCATCATAGGAGAGATCCCCAGAGGCTAAAGCAAACAGAGGGAAAAATGAGAAAAGTAACGGCAAAATCAGCGCACAGGCAAGAGCCTGAGGACTTACAGCTAAATGATTAATTTATTATTTAATTATTTATTTATTCACACCCTAATTTAAATTAACAAATAGACTTTCTGGGATACAGAGAATCATAGAATGATACAGCACAGGAGGCCATTCGGCCCATCGTGTCTGTGCCAGCTCTTTGAAAGCGCTATCCAATTAGTCCCACTCCCCCGCTCCTTCCCCAAGCCCTGTCATTTTTTTCTCAAGGATTTATCCAATTTTCTTTTTGAATGTTACTATTGAATCTGCTTCCGTCTCCCTGTCAGGCAGTGCATTCCAAATCACAACAACTCGCTGTGTAAAAAATATTTCCTCATGTCGCCTCTGGTTCTTTTGCAGATCACCTTAAAATCTGTGTCCTCTGGTTACCGACCCTTCAGCCACTGAAAACAGGTTCTCCTTATTTACTCGATCAAGACCGTTCATGAGTTTGAACACATCTATTAAATCTCCTCTTAACCTTCTCTGCTCTAAAGAGAATAAAATTGAGAGGTCGCACAACACCAGGTTATAGTCCAACAGTTTTATTTGAAATCACAAGCTTTCGGAACTATCGCTCCTTCCCAGGTTCACCTGAGGAAGGAGCGATAGTTCCGAAAGCTTGTGATTTCAAATAAAACTGTTGGACTATAACCTGGTGTTGTGCGACCTCTCAATTTTGTCCACCCCAGTCCAACACCGGCATCTCCGCATCATGACCACTAAAGAGAATACCCCAGCTTCTACAGATAACTGAAGTCCCTCATCCCTGGTACCATTCCAGTAAATCTCTCTGCAACCTCTCCGAGGCCTTGACATCCTTCCTAAAGTGTGGTGCCCAGAACTGAACACAGTATTCCAGCTGAGGCCTAACCACTGTTTTATAAAGGTTCAGCAGAATTTCCTTGCTTTTGTACTCTATTCCTCTATTAATAAAGCCAAGGATCACATATGCTTTTTTAACAGCCTTCTCAACTTGCACTGCCACCTTCAAAGGTTTGTGTTCAGACACCCCCAGGTTTCCCTGTTCCTGCACCCCTCTTTAAAATTGTGCCATTTAGTTCATTTTGCATCTCCTCATTCTTCCTGCCAAAATGCATCACTTCACACTTCTCTGCGTTAAATTTCATCTGCCATGTGTCTGCCCATTTCACCAGTCTGCCTACGTCCTCCTGAATTCTGTTACTATAATTCTCATTGTTTACTACCTTTTCTAGTTGCGTGTCATTTGCAAACTTTGAAATTAGGCTTCTAAAAGTTTCCCCACCACCAACGCTAGGCCGACTGGCCTGTAGTTCCCGGTTTATCTTTCTCCCCTTTTTTTAAGCAAAGGTGTAACATTTGCAATCCTCCAGTCCTCTGGCACCACCCCCATATCTAAGGAGGATTGGAAGATTGTGGCCAGAGCCACTGCAATCCAGTTAGTCCTACTCCCCCGCTCTTTCCCTGTATCCCTGCAATTTTTTTTCTCCCAAGTATTTATCCAATTCGCTTTTAACGACTACGATTCAACCTGTATCCACCACCCAATTAGGCAGTGCATTCCAAATCCTAGCCACTCGTTGCGTAAAAACGGTTTTCCTCATGTCGCCTCTGGTTCTTTTGTCAATCACCTTAAATCTGTGCCCTCTGGTTATCGACCTGTCAGCCATTGGAAACAGTTTCTCTTTATTTACTCTATCTAAACCCTACATGATTTTAAAACACCTCTATCAATTCTGCTCCAAGAAGAACCCCAGCTTCTCCAGTCTATCCACGTAACTGTAATCCCTCATCCCTGGAACCATTCTAGCAAAACTCTTCTGTACCCTCTCCAATGCCTTCGTGTGCTTCCTAAAGTGTAGAGCCCAGAATTGGACACAACACTGAAGCTGTGGCCGAACTAGTGTTTCATATAAGTTTAGCATAACATCCTGGCTTTTGTACTAGACTCTATTTATAAAGCCCAGGATCCCATATGCTTCATTAATTGCTTTGTTAACCTGTCCTGGCACCTTCAAAGATTTGTGCACAAACACCCCCAGGTCTCTCTGTTCTTGCACCCCCTTTAAAATCGTACCATTTCGCTTGTATTGTCTCTCCTTACGTGGCTCGGTGTCAAATTATGTTTGATAGCACTCCAGTGACACGCCTTGGGACGTTTTACTACGTTAAAGGCGCTGTATGCAGCGAGTTGTTATGATCTGGAATGCACTGCCTGAAAGCGTGGTGGAAGCAGATTCAATAGTAACTTTCAAAAGGGAATGGGATATATACTTGAAAAAGAAACATTTCTAGAGCTATGGAGAAAATGAGTAGGGGAGTGGGACCAGAGTTCCCGCTAAGGTGTGCACACTCGCGGCCGTGCAGTGGTCTGAGGTCCCGCGCAGGCTGCTCATCGCCATTTACATTGTAGATTCCGCGCATGCGCAAAAATTTGAATGGACCAGGCGTGGGGGGTGGAGGTGGGGGGGGAGGGAGGACGCGCAGCAGGTAGTGCAGCCTACGGGAGACATTGAGTGGGACATTTGGTTAGCTCGTTCGAAGCGTATGATAGGGTAGATGTAGAGAAATTGTTTCCACTTGTGGGGGAGACCAAAACTAGAGGCCATAAATATAAGATGGTCACTAATAAATTTAGGAGAAACTTCTTTACCCAAAGAGTGGCAAGAATGTGGAACGTGCTACCACAAGGAGTAGTTGAGGCAAAAGCATAGATGCATTCAAGGGCAAGCCTGATACGCACATGGGGGACAAAGGAATCAGCAGGGGTATGCTGACAGAGTTAGATGAAGAGGGGTGGGAGGAAGCACGTGTGGAGCATAAACGCCGGCATAGACAACTTGGGCCGAACGGCCTGTTTCTCTGTTGTAGACACGATTTAGTGGTCTCTTTCTGTGCTGTATGATTCTATTGGCTAACACAGTTCCCCAGGAAAGTGACAGTAGGTAAGAAACGGCTCTATTTATGTCAACCATCGAGTAACTTTATCTGGTTGTGATGTGCAATAAAGCAAAAGCCAACAATTCTTCACGTGTGAACCCCGAACCCGACAAATACCGCCGATCTTTTCAGCTATTATACCACTGCCCAATAACACAGGTTAAAATGTGCTCCTGTTTCATTTCCTGCAACAGGAGTCAGCTAAGCTCAGCCCATGTTGAGCAGCGTTCATCGAGTTTGGCTGCTGGGCAGTGCTACATCAATGATGTCATAGAACAGTGACCATTCCTATGATATCACAGTCCTTAGGCAGGGAGCAGGAAGAGTCACTGGTTATTGCAGTGCAAACAGACCAGGCTCTAGCTATCAGTCGGCCACTCACTCAACCCAAAACTACTGTGTGAGGGCCTAACTCAGGAGGAGCTGAAATCCCAAAGGATCCACCATATTTTGCTTAGCGGCCATTGGATAGTGAGCAGGAGCAGGAATCCCGGCTGAGTGTAATCAGAAAGCCTAGGACAGAACATCCAACACACTTACCTGAACGTGTGTCACAGTCTTTGCTCCCTTTCTCACACAGCTGTTATCTTTGTCCTGCTTTCTTGTTACTGCAGCTTTCAGGCTCCTCCTGGCAATACGCTTGGCTGGCCTCTTCTTGTGAGTGCTCTGTGATAGATCAGCTCTCAGTCTTCTTTCTGTAAAATCCAAGTAGAACCTAAAATGCTGCTGCTTTGCCTATATGAAGCGTCTTCAGGTTGGGTTTGAGGAAGCATTTCTGGCTCCAGCCCCCTGCTGACACAGACAGGTCTCAGCTAGAGAGATGAGGACCATGACCCCTCCCCCAAGAACTGCCCATTACACAACAGACAACAGGTCGTCTGAGCAGAAATAAGTGGTCAGAGGACTGAATCTGGCTTCACAATGGGCCACAAGAGAATGAGGGAGTTTACAAATTATAATTTCTTGGCTTTTAGTTAAGATCAAGTACAACATTCTTAACAAACTACTATCTGTTGGAACACAGATGGAATAGGGGTTTGCTCCGCTATTACAGTGCCCGCAGGAAAGTGTGCTGCTCTGATCTGTGCTCTTAAAATCTGAGCAGCTATGACCAGCAGCAGTGCTGGCATCATAGGAGAGATCCCCAGAGGCTAAAGCAAACAGAGGGAAAAATGAGAAAAGTAACGGCAAAATCAGCGCACAGGCAAGAGCCTGAGGACTTACAGCTAAATGATTAATTTATTATTTAATTATTTATTTATTCACACCCTAATTTAAATTAACAAATAGACTTTCTGGGATACAGAGAATCATAGAATGATACAGCACAGGAGGCCATTCGGCCCATCGTGTCTGTGCCAGCTCTTTGAAAGCGCTATCCAATTAGTCCCACTCCCCCGCTCCTTCCCCAAGCCCTGTCATTTTTTTCTCAAGGATTTATCCAATTTTCTTTTTGAATGTTACTATTGAATCTGCTTCCGTCTCCCTGTCAGGCAGTGCATTCCAAATCACAACAACTCGCTGTGTAAAAAATATTTCCTCATGTCGCCTCTGGTTCTTTTGCAGATCACCTTAAAATCTGTGTCCTCTGGTTACCGACCCTTCAGCCACTGAAAACAGGTTCTCCTTATTTACTCGATCAAGACCGTTCATGAGTTTGAACACATCTATTAAATCTCCTCTTAACCTTCTCTGCTCTAAAGAGAATAAAATTGAGAGGTCGCACAACACCAGGTTATAGTCCAACAGTTTTATTTGAAATCACAAGCTTTCGGAACTATCGCTCCTTCCCAGGTTCACCTGAGGAAGGAGCGATAGTTCCGAAAGCTTGTGATTTCAAATAAAACTGTTGGACTATAACCTGGTGTTGTGCGACCTCTCAATTTTGTCCACCCCAGTCCAACACCGGCATCTCCGCATCATGACCACTAAAGAGAATACCCCAGCTTCTACAGATAACTGAAGTCCCTCATCCCTGGTACCATTCCAGTAAATCTCTCTGCAACCTCTCCGAGGCCTTGACATCCTTCCTAAAGTGTGGTGCCCAGAACTGAACACAGTATTCCAGCTGAGGCCTAACCACTGTTTTATAAAGGTTCAGCAGAATTTCCTTGCTTTTGTACTCTATTCCTCTATTAATAAAGCCAAGGATCACATATGCTTTTTTAACAGCCTTCTCAACTTGCACTGCCACCTTCAAAGGTTTGTGTTCAGACACCCCCAGGTTTCCCTGTTCCTGCACCCCTCTTTAAAATTGTGCCATTTAGTTCATTTTGCATCTCCTCATTCTTCCTGCCAAAATGCATCACTTCACACTTCTCTGCGTTAAATTTCATCTGCCATGTGTCTGCCCATTTCACCAGTCTGCCTACGTCCTCCTGAATTCTGTTACTATAATTCTCATTGTTTACTACCTTTTCTAGTTGCGTGTCATTTGCAAACTTTGAAATTAGGCTTCTAAAAGTTTCCCCACCACCAACGCTAGGCCGACTGGCCTGTAGTTCCCGGTTTATCTTTCTCCCCTTTTTTTAAGCAAAGGTGTAACATTTGCAATCCTCCAGTCCTCTGGCACCACCCCCATATCTAAGGAGGATTGGAAGATTGTGGCCAGAGCCACTGCAATCCAGTTAGTCCTACTCCCCCGCTCTTTCCCTGTATCCCTGCAATTTTTTTTCTCCCAAGTATTTATCCAATTCGCTTTTAACGACTACGATTCAACCTGTATCCACCACCCAATTAGGCAGTGCATTCCAAATCCTAGCCACTCGTTGCGTAAAAACGGTTTTCCTCATGTCGCCTCTGGTTCTTTTGTCAATCACCTTAAATCTGTGCCCTCTGGTTATCGACCTGTCAGCCATTGGAAACAGTTTCTCTTTATTTACTCTATCTAAACCCTACATGATTTTAAAACACCTCTATCAATTCTGCTCCAAGAAGAACCCCAGCTTCTCCAGTCTATCCACGTAACTGTAATCCCTCATCCCTGGAACCATTCTAGCAAAACTCTTCTGTACCCTCTCCAATGCCTTCGTGTGCTTCCTAAAGTGTAGAGCCCAGAATTGGACACAACACTGAAGCTGTGGCCGAACTAGTGTTTCATATAAGTTTAGCATAACATCCTGGCTTTTGTACTAGACTCTATTTATAAAGCCCAGGATCCCATATGCTTCATTAATTGCTTTGTTAACCTGTCCTGGCACCTTCAAAGATTTGTGCACAAACACCCCCAGGTCTCTCTGTTCTTGCACCCCCTTTAAAATCGTACCATTTCGCTTGTATTGTCTCTCCTTACGTGGCTCGGTGTCAAATTATGTTTGATAGCACTCCAGTGACACGCCTTGGGACGTTTTACTACGTTAAAGGCGCTGTATGCAGCGAGTTGTTATGATCTGGAATGCACTGCCTGAAAGCGTGGTGGAAGCAGATTCAATAGTAACTTTCAAAAGGGAATGGGATATATACTTGAAAAAGAAACATTTCTAGAGCTATGGAGAAAATGAGTAGGGGAGTGGGACCAGAGTTCCCGCTAAGGTGTGCACACTCGCGGCCGTGCAGTGGTCTGAGGTCCCGCGCAGGCTGCTCATCGCCATTTACATTGTAGATTCCGCGCATGCGCAAAAATTTGAATGGACCAGGCGTGGGGGGTGGAGGTGGGGGGGGAGGGAGGACGCGCAGCAGGTAGTGCAGCCTACGGGAGACATTGAGTGGGACATTTGGTTAGCTCGTTCGAAGCGTATGATAGGGTAGATGTAGAGAAATTGTTTCCACTTGTGGGGGAGACCAAAACTAGAGGCCATAAATATAAGATGGTCACTAATAAATTTAGGAGAAACTTCTTTACCCAAAGAGTGGCAAGAATGTGGAACGTGCTACCACAAGGAGTAGTTGAGGCAAAAGCATAGATGCATTCAAGGGCAAGCCTGATACGCACATGGGGGACAAAGGAATCAGCAGGGGTATGCTGACAGAGTTAGATGAAGAGGGGTGGGAGGAAGCACGTGTGGAGCATAAACGCCGGCATAGACAACTTGGGCCGAACGGCCTGTTTCTCTGTTGTAGACACGATTTAGTGGTCTCTTTCTGTGCTGTATGATTCTATTGGCTAACACAGTTCCCCAGGAAAGTGACAGTAGGTAAGAAACGGCTCTATTTATGTCAACCATCGAGTAACTTTATCTGGTTGTGATGTGCAATAAAGCAAAAGCCAACAATTCTTCACGTGTGAACCCCGAACCTGACAAATACCGCCGATCTTTTCAGCTATTATACCACTGCCCAATAACACAGGTTAAAATGTGCTCCTGTTTCATTTCCTGCAACAGGAGTCAGCTAAGCTCAGCCCATGTTGAGCAGCGTTCATCGAGTTTGGCTGCTGGGCAGTGCTACATCAATGATGTCATAGAACAGTGACCATTCCTATGATATCACAGTCCTTAGGCAGGGAGCAGGAAGAGTCACTGGTTATTGCAGTGCAAACAGACCAGGCTCTAGCTATCAGTCGGCCACTCACTCAACCCAAAACTACTGTGTGAGGGCCTAACTCAGGAGGAGCTGAAATCCCAAAGGATCCACCATATTTTGCTTAGCGGCCATTGGATAGTGAGCAGGAGCAGGAATCCCGGCTGAGTGTAATCAGAAAGCCTAGGACAGAACATCCAACACACTTACCTGAACGTGTGTCACAGTCTTTGCTCCCTTTCTCACACAGCTGTTATCTTTGTCCTGCTTTCTTGTTACTGCAGCTTTCAGGCTCCTCCTGGCAATACGCTTGGCTGGCCTCTTCTTGTGAGTGCTCTGTGATAGATCAGCTTTCAGTCTTCTTTCTGTAAAATCCAAGTAGAACCTAAAATGCTGCTGCTTTGCCTATATGAAGCGTCTTCAGGTTGGGTTTGAGGAAGCATTTCTGGCTCCAGCCCCCTGCTGACACAGACAGGTCTCAGCTAGAGAGATGAGGACCATGACCCCTCCCCCAAGAACTGCCCATTACACAACAGACAACAGGTCGTCTGAGCAGAAATAAGTGGTCAGAGGACTGAATCTGGCTTCACAATGGGCCACAAGAGAATGAGGGAGTTTACAAATTATAATTTCTTGGCTTTTAGTTAAGATCAAGTACAACATTCTTAACAAACTACTATCTGTTGGAACACAGATGGAATAGGGGTTTGCTCCGCTATTACAGTGCCCGCAGGAAAGTGTGCTGCTCTGATCTGTGCTCTTAAAATCTGAGCAGCTATGACCAGCAGCAGTGCTGGCATCATAGGAGAGATCCCCAGAGGCTAAAGCAAACAGAGGGAAAAATGAGAAAAGTAACGGCAAAATCAGCGCACAGGCAAGAGCCTGAGGACTTACAGCTAAATGATTAATTTATTATTTAATTATTTATTTATTCACACCCTAATTTAAATTAACAAATAGACTTTCTGGGATACAGAGAATCATAGAATGATACAGCACAGGAGGCCATTCGGCCCATCGTGTCTGTGCCAGCTCTTTGAAAGCGCTATCCAATTAGTCCCACTCCCCCGCTCCTTCCCCAAGCCCTGTCATTTTTTTCTCAAGGATTTATCCAATTTTCTTTTTGAATGTTACTATTGAATCTGCTTCCGTCTCCCTGTCAGGCAGTGCATTCCAAATCACAACAACTCGCTGTGTAAAAAATATTTCCTCATGTCGCCTCTGGTTCTTTTGCAGATCACCTTAAAATCTGTGTCCTCTGGTTACCGACCCTTCAGCCACTGAAAACAGGTTCTCCTTATTTACTCGATCAAGACCGTTCATGAGTTTGAACACATCTATTAAATCTCCTCTTAACCTTCTCTGCTCTAAAGAGAATACCCCAGCTTCTACAGATAACTGAAGTCCCTCATCCCTGGTACCATTCCAGTAAATCTCTCTGCAACCTCTCCGAGGCCTTGACATCCTTCCTAAAGTGTGGTGCCCAGAACTGAACACAGTATTCCAGCTGAGGCCTAACCACTGTTTTATAAAGGTTCAGCAGAATTTCCTTGCTTTTGTACTCTATTCCTCTATTAATAAAGCCAAGGATCACATATGCTTTTTTAACAGCCTTCTCAACTTGTACTGCCACCTTCAAAGGTTTGTGTTCAGACACCCCCAGGTTTCCCTGTTCCTGCACCCCTCTTTAAAATTGTGCCATTTAGTTCATTTTGCATCTCCTCATTCTTCCTGCCAAAATGCATCACTTCACACTTCTCTGCGTTAAATTTCATCTGCCATGTGTCTGCCCATTTCACCAGTCTGCCTATGTCCTCCTGAATTCTATTACTATAATTCTCATTGTTTACTACGTTTTCGAGTTACGTGTCATCTGCAAACTTCGAAATTAGGTCTCTGAAAGTTTCCCCACCACCAACGTTAGGCCGACTGGCCTGTAGTTCCCGGTTTATCTTTCTCCCCTTTTTTCAAACACAGGTGTAACATTTGCAATCCTCCAGTCCTCTGGCACCACCCCCATATCTAAGGCGGATTGGAAGATTGTGGCCAGAGCCTCTGCAATCCAGTTAGTCCTACTCCCCCGCTCTTTCCCTGTATCCCTGCAATTTTTTTTCCCAAAGTATTTATCCAATTGCCCTTTGATGACTACGATTCAACCTGCATCCACCACCCAATTAGGCAGTGCATTCCAAATTCTAGCCACTCGTTGCGTATAAACGGTTTTCCTCATGTCGCCTCTGGTTCTTTTGTCAATCAGCTTAAATCTGTGCCCTCTGGTTATCGATCCTTCAGCCATTGGAAACAGTTTCTTTATTTACTCTATCTAAACCCTACATGATTTTAAACACCTCCATCAATTCTCCTCTTAGCCTTCTCTGCTCTAAGGAGAACAACCCCAGCTTCTCCAGTCTATCCATGTAACTGTAATCCCTCATCCCTGGAACCATTCTAGTAAATCTCTTCGGTACCCTCTCCAATGCCTGCGTGTGCTTCCTAAAGTGTAGAGCCCAGAATTGGACACAACACTGAAGCTGTGGCCGAACTAGTGTTTCATAAAAGTTTAGCATAACTTCCTGGCTTTTGTACTCTATGACTTTATTTATAAAGCCCAGGATCCCATATGCTTCATTAACTGCTTTGTTAACCTGTCCTGGCACCTTCAAAGATTTGTGCACAAACACCCCCAGGTCTCTCTGTTCTTGCACCCCCTTTAAAATCGTACCATTTCACTTGTATTGTCTCTCCTTACGTGGCTCGGTGTCAAATTATGTTTGATAGCACTCCAGTGACGCGCCTTGGGACGTTTTACTACATTAAAGGCGCTGTATGCAGCGAGTTGTTATGATCTGGAATGCACTGCCTGAAAGCCTGGTGGAAGCAGATTCAATAGTAACTTTCAAAAGGGAATGGGATATATACTTGAAAAAGAAACATTTCTAGAGCTATGGAGAAAATGAGTAGGGGAGTGGGACCAGAGTTCCCGCTAAGGTGTGCACACTCGCGGCCGTGCAGTGGTCTGAGGTCCCGCGCAGGCTGCTCATCGGCATTTACATTGTAGATTCCGCGCATGCGCAAAAATTTGAATGGACCAGGCGTGGGGGGTGGAGGTGGGGGGGGAGGGAGAACGCGCAACAGGTAGTGCAGCCTACGGGAGACATTGAGTGGGACATTTGGTTAGCTCGTTCGAAGCGTATGATAGGGTAGATGTAGTGAAATTGTTTCCACTTGTGGGGGAGACCAAAACTAGAGGCCATAAATATAAGATGGTCACTAATAAATTTAGGAGAAACTTCTTTACCCAAAGAGTGGCAAGAATGTGGAAGGTGCTACCACAAGGAGTAGTTGAGGCAAAAGCATAGATGCATTCAAGGGCAAGCCTGATACGCACATGGGGGACAAAGGAATCAGCAGGGGTATGCTGACAGAGTTAGATGAAGAGGGGTGGGAGGAAGCACGTGTGGAGCATAAACGCCGGCATAGACAACTTGGGCCGAACGGCCTGTTTCTCTGTTGTAGACACGATTTAGTGGTCTCTTTCTGTGCTGTATGATTCTATTGGCTAACACAGTTCCCCAGGAAAGTGACAGTAGGTAAGAAACGGCTCTATTTATGTCAACCATCGAGTAACTTTATCTGGTTGTGATGTGCAATAAAGCAAAAGCCAACAATTCTTCACGTGTGAACCCCGAACCCGACAAATACCGCCGATCTTTTCAGCTATTATACCACTGCCCAATAACACAGGTTAAAATGTGCTCCTGTTTCATTTCCTGCAACAGGAGTCAGCTAAGCTCAGCCCATGTTGAGCAGCGTTCATCGAGTTTGGCTGCTGGGCAGTGCTACATCAATGATGTCATAGAACAGTGACCATTCCTATGATATCACAGTCCTTAGGCAGGGAGCAGGAAGAGTCACTGGTTATTGCAGTGCAAACAGACCAGGCTCTAGCTATCAGTCGGCCACTCACTCAACCAAAACAACTGTGTGAGGGCCTAACTCAGGAGGAGCTGAAATCCCAAAGGATCCACCATATTTTGCTTAGCGGCCATTGGATAGTGAGCAGGAGCAGGAATCCCGGCTGAGTGTAATTTCTAGTGCTGTGCTGCCGGATAGCAACTCACTCAGAAAAAAACATCAAATCTTGGGTGCGGTGTCAACGGTCACCCCGTAAGCAGACCTCACGCCCGTCCCGCAAAGTGCACCTCAGCTTCAATGGAAAAGAAAAATCAGCGCGATGAAAAACGGGCTGCCGATTTGCCATGAGCCCGTTTCGCACTACTGGTGAAGACCAACTACAGACCAGTGAATTTAACCTCAGCAGTGGGGAAATTAATGCAAAGCATCAGTACGAAATGGCTCTATTTATGTCAACCATCGAGTAACTTTATCTGGTTGTGATGTGCAATAAAGCAAAGGCCAACAATTCTTCACGTGTGAACCCCGAACCTGACAAATACCTCCGGTCTTTTGTGCTTCATGAAAAACATCGACTTTCTTTCTTTACTTTTTTTTCAACACGTGTACATTTCAAAACCTAAGACACTCACAGCTACACCCAAGGAACAACTTCAAAACAAACACAGGCAGTCTTGTACATTCGCTCTCAAATTTAAAACCACCAAATGCTGACAAACCTTGCATGCTGCCGGGATGCTGCTACGCTGCCACTCTCAGCTGACAGTCTACATTCCAAATACCAAAAGTCATTTCACTTGCAAAAATACAGCTCACAACTAGTGTTTCAGCAACATTTTAAAGCAGCTCTCTGCTGCTGCCGCTGCTCTTAAAAGTACAAGAACCCATACAACAATTGGCACAGTTTACAGCTAGTCACAAATGTGTAAATCCACAAATGATTGAAAGGTCAAAGTCTCAACAATCAAAAGTAGCCATTACTGGTCACATTCATGTATTTCCATGTATTTAAGTCATCTTCGATTCCGAGGGACTGCCTAAGAGAAGAGAGATTTCCACACCCAAAACTTACGCATAATAGAGCTTGCAAAGAAGGAAACTCCGTCGAAACCAACTAAAGGCATTTAACCTGCAGCCAAGCACAAAGGGAGGCAAAGTATAAGGGAATAAACCAACAATTAGCCCAAAAGGAGACCGAACGCAGCACAGCCAGCACCTCCCGAGAATTTGGTGCCAGTGAATGATTGTAAATCACAAAAAGAAATAGAGGTGTGAATTGGTTGCAATTCACTCAACAGTTAGAAAAGCAGTTATCTTAAGTCTTACACCATTGTTGTCTCAGCAATTACATGGGATGGGATTTTTTAAAAACCCTTTCTTCCCTTCTCAAAGACTAATTTCTTTAGAATTTTAGGAATTGTTCAGCCCCAACCCACAGTTGAACGCAAGCTAAACTTCGCAGCAAAACCACATGCACACAGCACAGAATCTGCCAGCCTGCACGGATTTCCTCTCTTTCTTTTAATCATCTTTTCAAACTTCAATCGGTCCCTCTTGCAGTAGGCAACCCAAGTGGGGAGCGAGGGCAGAAAGAAACCACCATGCAGATGTATGACCTTATCGGAAGGGAACAGGCATATCCTAGCTACTAGAAAAGTGAAAACTATCCATACTGTAAAAATGTCTGGCACAAAACATTGAACTTGAACTACAAAATAGCACACTTACCTGTGCATGTGTCACAGACTTTCCTCCGTTTTTCACCCAGCTGTTATCTTTTTTTTCTGCCCTTTCTCGTGCTGACTGCAGCTTTCAGGCTCCTCCTGGGCAATATGCTTTGCTGGCCTCTTGTGAGTGCTCTGTGATAAATCAGCTCCCTGTATTCTTTCTGTCATCAGTAGTGGCTGCTAAAGGGAAACATTTGACTCTTTCAATCACCCCTTGCCTTAGTAAAATCCAAGTGAACCTAAAATGCTGTTCTTTTGTCCACGCACAAACCTGTATGTCCCGTCTTCAGGTTGGGTTTGAGGAAGCATTTCTGGCTCCAGCAACCCCCCGCTGTCACAGACAGGTCTCAGTTACAGAGATGAGGTCCATGACCTCTCCCCCGAGTCCTGCCCATTACACAACAGACAGTACGTCGTATAAGCAGAAATCAGTGGTCAGAGAACTGAATCTAGCTTCACAATGGACCACAAGAGAATGAGGCAATTTACAAATTATAATTTCTTGGCTTTTAGTTAAGATAAAGTACAACATTCTTAACAAAGTACTATCTGTTACGTCCCCTATCGAAGGACAAAATATTAAATTTTGGAATACAGGTGGAATAGCGGCTCCAGTGCCCGCAGGAAAGTGTGCTGCTCTGATTTGCGCTCATAAAATCTGAGCAGGTATGACCAGCGGCAGTGCTGGCATCGGAGGAGAGATCCCGAGAGGCTAAAGTAAACAGAGGGAAAAATTAGAAAAGTAACGGCAAAATCAGCGCAGAGGCAGGTGCCCGAGGACTTACAGCTAAATGATTAATTTATTATTTAATTATTTATTCACACCCTAATTGAAATTAACAAAGAGTCGGCACAGCACGATGGGCCGAATGGCCTCCTTCTGTGCTGTATCATTCTATGATTCTATGTATTAATCATAGAATGATACAGCACAGAAGGCCATTCGGCCCATCGTGGCTCTTTGGTAGAACTATCCAATTAGTCCCACTCCCCTGCTCCCTCCCCATAGCCCTGTAATTTCTGACCGCTTCAAGGATTTTCCAATTTTCTTTTTTGAATGTTACTATTGAATCTGCTTCCGTCACCCTTTCAGGCAGTGCATTCCAGATCACAACAACTCACTGCATAAAAAAATATTTCCTCATGTCGCCTCTGGTTCTTTTGCAAATCACCTTCAATCTGTGTCCTCTGGTTACCGACCCTTCTGCCACTGGAAACAGTTTCTCCTTATTTATTTGATCAAACCCGCTCATGAGTTTGAACACCTCAATTAAATCTCCTCTTAACCTTCTCTGCTCTAAGGAGAAAACCCCCAGCTTCTCCAGATAACTGAAGTCCCTCATCCCTGGTACCATTCCAGTAAATCTCTCTGCAACCTCTCCGAGGCCTTGACATCCTTCCTAAAGTGTGGTGCCCAGAACTGAACACAGTATTCCAGCTGAGGCCTAACCACTGTTTTATAAAGGTTCAGCAGAATTTCCTTGCTTTTGTACTCTATTCCTCTATTAATAAAGCCAAGGATCACATATGCTTTTTTAACAGCCTTCTCAGTTTGTCCTGCCACCTTCAAATATTTGTGTTCATACACCCCCAGGTTTCCCTGTTCCTGCACCCCTCTAAAATGTGTGGGTTAGGTTGATTTGGCTATGATAAATTGACCCTTAGTGTTCGGGGGGATTAAATATGTGGGGTTATGGGGATAGGGTGGGATATGTGTACTGTGGGGATTAAAGCAGGGACAGGGTACTGGATTTGGATGATCAGCCATGATCATATTGAATGGCGGAGCAGGCTCGACGGGCCGAATGGCCTACTCCTGCTCCTAGATTCTATGTTTCTATGTTTCTATGTTTAAAATTGTGCCATTTAGTTCATTTTGCATCTCCTCAGTCTTCCTACCAAAATGCATCACTTCACACTTCTCTACGTTAAATTTCATCTGCCATGTGTCTGCCCATTTCACCAGTCTGCCTACGTCCTCCTGAATTCTGTTACTATAATTCTCATTGTTTACTACCTTTTCTAGTTGCGTGTCATTTGCAAACTTTGAAATTAGGCTTCTAAAAGTTTCCCCACCACCAACGCTAGGCCGACTGGCCTGTAGTTCCCGGTTTATCTTTCTCCCCTTTTTTTAAGCAAAGGTGTAACATTTGCAATCCTCCAGTCCTCTGGCACCACCCCCATATCTAAGGAGGATTGGAAGATTGTGGCCAGAGCCACTGCAATCCAGTTAGTCCTACTCCCCCGCTCTTTCCCTGTATCCCTGCAATTTTTTTTCTCCCAAGTATTTATCCAATTCGCTTTTAACGACTACGATTCAACCTGTATCCACCACCCAATTAGGCAGTGCATTCCAAATCCTAGCCACTCGTTGCGTAAAAACGGTTTTCCTCATGTCGCCTCTGGTTCTTTTGTCAATCACCTTAAATCTGTGCCCTCTGGTTATCGACCTGTCAGCCATTGGAAACAGTTTCTCTTTATTTACTCTATCTAAACCCTACATGATTTTAAAACACCTCTATCAATTCTGCTCCAAGAAGAACCCCAGCTTCTCCAGTCTATCCACGTAACTGTAATCCCTCATCCCTGGAACCATTCTAGCAAAACTCTTCTGTACCCTCTCCAATGCCTTCGTGTGCTTCCTAAAGTGTAGAGCCCAGAATTGGACACAACACTGAAGCTGTGGCCGAACTAGTGTTTCATATAAGTTTAGCATAACATCCTGGCTTTTGTACTAGACTCTATTTATAAAGCCCAGGATCCCATATGCTTCATTAATTGCTTTGTTAACCTGTCCTGGCACCTTCAAAGATTTGTGCACAAACACCCCCAGGTCTCTCTGTTCTTGCACCCCCTTTAAAATCGTACCATTTCGCTTGTATTGTCTCTCCTTACGTGGCTCGGTGTCAAATTATGTTTGATAGCACTCCAGTGACACGCCTTGGGACGTTTTACTACGTTAAAGGCGCTGTATGCAGCGAGTTGTTATGATCTGGAATGCACTGCCTGAAAGCGTGGTGGAAGCAGATTCAATAGTAACTTTCAAAAGGGAATGGGATATATACTTGAAAAAGAAACATTTCTAGAGCTATGGAGAAAATGAGTAGGGGAGTGGGACCAGAGTTCCCGCTAAGGTGTGCACACTCGCGGCCGTGCAGTGGTCTGAGGTCCCGCGCAGGCTGCTCATCGCCATTTACATTGTAGATTCCGCGCATGCGCAAAAATTTGAATGGACCAGGCGTGGGAGGTGGAGGTGGGGGGGGAGGGAGGACGCGCAGCAGGTAGTGCAGCCTACGGGAGACATTGAGTGGGACATTTGGTTAGCTCGTTCGAAGCGTATGATAGGGTAGATGTAGAGAAATTGTTTCCACTTGTGGGGGAGACCAAAACTAGAGGCCATAAATATAAGATGGTCACTAATAAATTTAGGAGAAACTTCTTTACCCAAAGAGTGGCAAGAATGTGGAACGTGCTACCACAAGGAGTAGTTGAGGCAAAAGCATAGATGCATTCAAGGGCAAGCCTGATACGCACATGGGGGACAAAGGAATCAGCAGGGGTATGCTGACAGAGTTAGATGAAGAGGGGTGGGAGGAAGCACGTGTGGAGCATAAACGCCGGCATAGACAACTTGGGCCGAACGGCCTGTTTCTCTGTTGTAGACACGATTTAGTGGTCTCTTTCTGTGCTGTATGATTCTATTGGCTAACACAGTTCCCCAGGAAAGTGACAGTAGGTAAGAAACGGCTCTATTTATGTCAACCATCGAGTAACTTTATCTGGTTGTGATGTGCAATAAAGCAAAAGCCAACAATTCTTCACGTGTGAACCCCGAACCCGACAAATACCGCCGATCTTTTCAGCTATTATACCACTGCCCAATAACACAGGTTAAAATGTGCTCCTGTTTCATTTCCTGCAACAGGAGTCAGCTAAACTCAGCCCATGTTGAGCAGCGTTCATCGAGTTTGGCTGCTGGGCAGTGCTACATCAATGATGTCATAGAACAGTGACCATTCCTATGATATCACAGTCCTTAGGCAGGGAGCAGGAAGAGTCACTGGTTATTGCAGTGCAAACAGACCAGGCTCTAGCTATCAGTCGGCCACTCACTCAACCCAAAACTACTGTGTGAGGGCCTAACTCAGGAGGAGCTGAAATCCCAAAGGATCCACCATATTTTGCTTAGCGGCCATTGGATAGTGAGCAGGAGCAGGAATCCCGGCTGAGTGTAATCAGAAAGCCTAGGACAGAACATCCAACACACTTACCTGAACGTGTGTCACAGTCTTTGCTCCCTTTCTCACACAGCTGTTATCTTTGTCCTGCTTTCTTGTTACTGCAGCTTTCAGGCTCCTCCTGGCAATACGCTTGGCTGGCCTCTTCTTGTGAGTGCTCTGTGATAGATCAGCTCTCAGTCTTCTTTCTGTAAAATCCAAGTAGAACCTAAAATGCTGCTGCTTTGCCTATATGAAGCGTCTTCAGGTTGGGTTTGAGGAAGCATTTCTGGCTCCAGCCCCCTGCTGACACAGACAGGTCTCAGCTAGAGAGATGAGGACCATGACCCCTCCCCCAAGAACTGCCCATTACACAACAGACAACAGGTCGTCTGAGCAGAAATAAGTGGTCAGAGGACTGAATCTGGCTTCACAATGGGCCACAAGAGAATGAGGGAGTTTACAAATTATAATTTCTTGGCTTTTAGTTAAGATCAAGTACAACATTCTTAACAAACTACTATCTGTTGGAACACAGATGGAATAGGGGTTTGCTCCGCTATTACAGTGCCCGCAGGAAAGTGTGCTGCTCTGATCTGTGCTCTTAAAATCTGAGCAGCTATGACCAGCAGCAGTGCTGGCATCATAGGAGAGATCCCCAGAGGCTAAAGCAAACAGAGGGAAAAATGAGAAAAGTAACGGCAAAATCAGCGCACAGGCAAGAGCCTGAGGACTTACAGCTAAATGATTAATTTATTATTTAATTATTTATTTATTCACACCCTAATTTAAATTAACAAATAGACTTTCTGGGATACAGAGAATCATAGAATGATACAGCACAGGAGGCCATTCGGCCCATCGTGTCTGTGCCAGCTCTTTGAAAGCGCTATCCAATTAGTCCCACTCCCCCGCTCCTTCCCCAAGCCCTGTCATTTTTTTCTCAAGGATTTATCCAATTTTCTTTTTGAATGTTACTATTGAATCTGCTTCCGTCTCCCTGTCAGGCAGTGCATTCCAAATCACAACAACTCGCTGTGTAAAAAATATTTCCTCATGTCGCCTCTGGTTCTTTTGCAGATCACCTTAAAATCTGTGTCCTCTGGTTACCGACCCTTCAGCCACTGAAAACAGGTTCTCCTTATTTACTCGATCAAGACCGTTCATGAGTTTGAACACATCTATTAAATCTCCTCTTAACCTTCTCTGCTCTAAAGAGAATAAAATTGAGAGGTCGCACAACACCAGGTTATAGTCCAACAGTTTTATTTGAAATCACAAGCTTTCGGAACTATCGCTCCTTCCCAGGTTCACCTGAGGAAGGAGCGATAGTTCCGAAAGCTTGTGATTTCAAATAAAACTGTTGGACTATAACCTGGTGTTGTGCGACCTCTCAATTTTGTCCACCCCAGTCCAACACCGGCATCTCCGCATCATGACCACTAAAGAGAATACCCCAGCTTCTACAGATAACTGAAGTCCCTCATCCCTGGTACCATTCCAGTAAATCTCTCTGCAACCTCTCCGAGGCCTTGACATCCTTCCTAAAGTGTGGTGCCCAGAACTGAACACAGTATTCCAGCTGAGGCCTAACCACTGTTTTATAAAGGTTCAGCAGAATTTCCTTGCTTTTGTACTCTATTCCTCTATTAATAAAGCCAAGGATCACATATGCTTTTTTAACAGCCTTCTCAACTTGCACTGCCACCTTCAAAGGTTTGTGTTCAGACACCCCCAGGTTTCCCTGTTCCTGCACCCCTCTTTAAAATTGTGCCATTTAGTTCATTTTGCATCTCCTCATTCTTCCTGCCAAAATGCATCACTTCACACTTCTCTGCGTTAAATTTCATCTGCCATGTGTCTGCCCATTTCACCAGTCTGCCTACGTCCTCCTGAATTCTGTTACTATAATTCTCATTGTTTACTACCTTTTCTAGTTGCGTGTCATTTGCAAACTTTGAAATTAGGCTTCTAAAAGTTTCCCCACCACCAACGCTAGGCCGACTGGCCTGTAGTTCCCGGTTTATCTTTCTCCCCTTTTTTTAAGCAAAGGTGTAACATTTGCAATCCTCCAGTCCTCTGGCACCACCCCCATATCTAAGGAGGATTGGAAGATTGTGGCCAGAGCCACTGCAATCCAGTTAGTCCTACTCCCCCGCTCTTTCCCTGTATCCCTGCAATTTTTTTTCTCCCAAGTATTTATCCAATTCGCTTTTAACGACTACGATTCAACCTGTATCCACCACCCAATTAGGCAGTGCATTCCAAATCCTAGCCACTCGTTGCGTAAAAACGGTTTTCCTCATGTCGCCTCTGGTTCTTTTGTCAATCACCTTAAATCTGTGCCCTCTGGTTATCGACCTGTCAGCCATTGGAAACAGTTTCTCTTTATTTACTCTATCTAAACCCTACATGATTTTAAAACACCTCTATCAATTCTGCTCCAAGAAGAACCCCAGCTTCTCCAGTCTATCCACGTAACTGTAATCCCTCATCCCTGGAACCATTCTAGCAAAACTCTTCTGTACCCTCTCCAATGCCTTCGTGTGCTTCCTAAAGTGTAGAGCCCAGAATTGGACACAACACTGAAGCTGTGGCCGAACTAGTGTTTCATATAAGTTTAGCATAACATCCTGGCTTTTGTACTAGACTCTATTTATAAAGCCCAGGATCCCATATGCTTCATTAATTGCTTTGTTAACCTGTCCTGGCACCTTCAAAGATTTGTGCACAAACACCCCCAGGTCTCTCTGTTCTTGCACCCCCTTTAAAATCGTACCATTTCGCTTGTATTGTCTCTCCTTACGTGGCTCGGTGTCAAATTATGTTTGATAGCACTCCAGTGACACGCCTTGGGACGTTTTACTACGTTAAAGGCGCTGTATGCAGCGAGTTGTTATGATCTGGAATGCACTGCCTGAAAGCGTGGTGGAAGCAGATTCAATAGTAACTTTCAAAAGGGAATGGGATATATACTTGAAAAAGAAACATTTCTAGAGCTATGGAGAAAATGAGTAGGGGAGTGGGACCAGAGTTCCCGCTAAGGTGTGCACACTCGCGGCCGTGCAGTGGTCTGAGGTCCCGCGCAGGCTGCTCATCGCCATTTACATTGTAGATTCCGCGCATGCGCAAAAATTTGAATGGACCAGGCGTGGGGGGTGGAGGTGGGGGGGGAGGGAGGACGCGCAGCAGGTAGTGCAGCCTACGGGAGACATTGAGTGGGACATTTGGTTAGCTCGTTCGAAGCGTATGATAGGGTAGATGTAGAGAAATTGTTTCCACTTGTGGGGGAGACCAAAACTAGAGGCCATAAATATAAGATGGTCACTAATAAATTTAGGAGAAACTTCTTTACCCAAAGAGTGGCAAGAATGTGGAACGTGCTACCACAAGGAGTAGTTGAGGCAAAAGCATAGATGCATTCAAGGGCAAGCCTGATACGCACATGGGGGACAAAGGAATCAGCAGGGGTATGCTGACAGAGTTAGATGAAGAGGGGTGGGAGGAAGCACGTGTGGAGCATAAACGCCGGCATAGACAACTTGGGCCGAACGGCCTGTTTCTCTGTTGTAGACACGATTTAGTGGTCTCTTTCTGTGCTGTATGATTCTATTGGCTAACACAGTTCCCCAGGAAAGTGACAGTAGGTAAGAAACGGCTCTATTTATGTCAACCATCGAGTAACTTTATCTGGTTGTGATGTGCAATAAAGCAAAAGCCAACAATTCTTCACGTGTGAACCCCGAACCTGACAAATACCGCCGATCTTTTCAGCTATTATACCACTGCCCAATAACACAGGTTAAAATGTGCTCCTGTTTCATTTCCTGCAACAGGAGTCAGCTAAGCTCAGCCCATGTTGAGCAGCGTTCATCGAGTTTGGCTGCTGGGCAGTGCTACATCAATGATGTCATAGAACAGTGACCATTCCTATGATATCACAGTCCTTAGGCAGGGAGCAGGAAGAGTCACTGGTTATTGCAGTGCAAACAGACCAGGCTCTAGCTATCAGTCGGCCACTCACTCAACCAAAACTACTGTGTGATACTTAAATCGGCTTCAGAAAAGAGAGATCACGTTTGACAAACCTGATCCAGCTACTTGAAAAAGCCAGTAGAATCGTAGATGAGGGAGATTTGGTACATGTCACCGACTTGGATTTCCAAAAAGGTTTTGGTAAAGTGCTGCATTAGGGACTTTGTGCTGAAATGGAGCCCCATTGTGTCAAGTGTGTTATTACAAGATGGATTGCAAATTGGCTCAAGGACGGTAGACGGTGCGCGGTTTTAGATAGGGCTGCTGCCCAACATAAGAAACAGGAGCAGGAGTAGGCCATACGGCCACTCGAGCCTGCTACGCCATTCAATAAGATCATTGCTGAACTTCTACATCAACTCCACTTTCCCGCCCTATCCCCATATCTCTTGATTCCCGTAGTGCCCAAGAATCTATCGCTCTCAGTCTTGAATATACTAATCGACGGAGCAACCACAGCCCTCTGGGGTAGTAGAGAATTCCAAAGATTCACAACCGTATGATTGAAGAAATTTCTCCTCATCTGAGTCCTAAATGGCTGACTCCTTATCCTCAGACAATGACCACTAGTTCTAGACTCTCAAGCCAGGGGAACCAGCCTCTCAGCATCTACTCTGTCGAGCCCTGTAAGAATTCTTTTCGTTTCAATGAGGTCACTTCTCATTTTTTTTTTTATTCGTTCCTGGGACGTGGGCGTCGCTGGCAAGGCCAGCATTTATTGCTCATCCCTAATGGCCTTTGAGAAGGTGGTGGTGAGCCGCCTTCTTGAACCGTTGCAGTCCTAGTGGTGAAAGTACTCTCAGTGCTGTTAGGGAGGGAGTTCCAGGATTTTGACCCAGCGACGATGAAGGAACGGCGATATATCGGTGTTTACTGTGGAGGACACACACAACCTGCCGGAAATAAAAGGGGTCAGAGGATCTGGTAAGAGGGAGGAGCTGAGGGAAATCCTTATTAGTCGGGAAAAGGTATTGGGGAAATTGATGTGACTGAAGGCTGAAAAATCCCCGGGGCCTGATGGTCTGCATCCCAGAGTACTTAAGGAGGTGGCCTTGGAAATAGTGGATGCATTGACGATCATTTTCCAACATTCCTTAGACTCTGGATCAGTTCCGATGGAGTGGAGGGTGGCCAATGTAACCCCTCTTTTTAAAAAAGGAGGGAGGGAGAAAGCAGGGAATTATAGACCGGTCAGCCTGACATCGGTCGTGGGTAAAATGATGGAAGCAATTATTAAAGATGTCATAACAGACCATTTGGAAAGTGGCGACATGATAGGTCCAAGTCAGCATGGATTTGTGAAAGGGAAATCATGCTTGACAAATCTTCTGGAATTTTTTGAGGATGTTTCCAATAGGGTGGACAGGGGGGAACCAGTAGATGTGGTGTATTTGGACTTTCAGAAGGCCTTCGACAAGGTCCCACACAAGAGATTGGTGAGCAAAGTTAAAGCACATGGGATTGGGGGTAATGTGTTGACGTGGATGGAGAACTGGTTGGCACACAGGAAACAAAGAGTAGGAGTAAATGGGTACTTTTCAGAATGGCAGGCAGTGACCAGCGGGGTACCGCAGGGTTCGGTGCTGGGACCCCAGCTGTTTACATTATATATTAATGATTTGGACGAAGGGATTAAATGTAATATCTCCAAATTTGCGGATGACACTAAATTGGGAGGCAGTGTGAACAATGAGGAGGATGCTAGGAGGCTACAGAGTGACTTGGACAGGTTGGGTGAATGGGCAAATGTATGGCAGATGAAGTACAATGTGGATAAATGTGAGGTTATCCACTTTGGTGGTAAAAATAGAGAGGCGGACTATTACCTGAATGGTGGCAGATTAGGGAAAGGGGAGGTGCAACGAGACCTGGGCGTCATGGTACATCAGTCACTGAAGGTGGGAATGCAAGTGCAGCAGGCAGTCAAGAAAGCAAACGGAATGATGGCCTTCATAGTAAGGGGATTTGAGTACAGGAGTAGGGAGGTGATGCTGCAGTTGTACAGGGCCTTGGTGAGGCCACACCTGGAGTATTGTGCGCAGTTTTGGTCTCCTAACTTAAGTAAGGACATTCTTGCTATTGAGGGAGTGCAGCGAAGGTTCACTAGATTGATTCCTGGGATGGCCGGACTGACATATCAAGAAAGATTGGGTCAACTGAACTTGTATCCTCTGGAGTTCAGAAGAATGAGGGGGAATCTTATAGAGACATTTAAAATCCTGACTGGTTTAGACAAATTAGATGCGGGCAGAATGTTCCCAATGTTAGGGGAAACTAGAACCAGGGGTCACAGTCTAAGGATTAAGGGGAAGCCATTTAAGACTGAGCTGAGGAGGAGCTTCTTCACCCAGTGAGTGGTGAATCTATGGAATTCTCTTCCACAGAAGGTTGTTGAGGCCAGTTCGCTAAATATATTCAAAAGGGAGTTAGATATAACACTCACAACTAGGGGGATCAAGGGGTATGGCGAGAAAGCAGGAATGGGGTACTGAGGTTGCATGTTCAGCCATGAACGCATTGAATGGCGGTGCAGGCTCGAAGGGCCGAATGGTCTACTCCTGTACCTATTTTCTATGTTTCTATTTAATAAGAACTTAAGAAGTAGGAGCAGGAGTTGGTCATTTGGCCCCTCGAGCCTGCTCCGCCATTCAATAAGATCATGGCTGATCTGATCTTGGCCTCAACTCCACTTCCCTGCCCACTTCCCATAACCCTTGTGTCCCTTACCTTTCAAAAGTCTGTCTATCTCCACCTTAAATATATTCAATGACCCAGCCTCCACAGCTCTCTGGGGAAGAGAATTCAAAAGATTCACGACCCTCTGAGAGAAGAAATTCTTCCTCATTTCCGATTTAAAAGGGTGCCCCCTTATTCTGAAATTATTTCTAGATTTCCCCACGAGGGGAAACATCCTCTCTGCCTCTACCCTGTCAAGCCCCTTCAGAATCTTATATGTTTCAATAAGATCCCCTCTCACTCTTCTAAACTCCAATGAGTATAGGCCCAACCTGCTCAACCTTTCTTCATAAGACAACCCCTTCATCTCCGGAATCAACCTCGTGAACCTTCTCTGAACTGCCTCCAATGCAAGTATATCCTTCCTTAAATAAGGAGACCAAAACTGTACGCAGCACTCCAGGTGTGGTCTCACCAATGCCCTGTACAGTTGCAACAGGACTTCCCTACTTTTATACTCCATTCCCTTTGCAATAAAGGCCAACATTCCATTTGCCTTCCTAATTACTTGCTGTACCTGCATGCTAAGTTTTTGTGATTCATGTACAAGGACCCCCAGATCCCTCTGTACCTCAACATTTTGTAATCTCTCCCCATTTAAATAATAATTTGCTTTTTTATTTTTCCTACCAAAGTGGATAACCTCGCATTTTCCCATATTAAACTCCATCTGCCAGATCTTTGCCCGCTCACTTAGCCTATCTATGTCCCTTTGGAGATTCTTTGCGTCCTCCACACAATTTGCTTTCCCACCTAACTTTGTATCATCAGCAAATTTGGCTACATTGCACTCAGTCCCTTCATCCAAGTCATTAATATAGATTGTAAATAGTTGAGTCCCCAGCACTGATCCCTGCGGCACCCCACTAGTTACAGCTTGCCAACCTGAAAATGACCCATTTATCCCGACTCTCTGTTTTCTATTAGTTAAAAATGAGAAGTCGCACAACACCAGGTTATAGTCCAACAGTTTTATTTGAAATTACGAGCTTTCGGAGCGCTGCTCCTTCGTCAGGTAAAGTGAGGGAATACAAATCAGATACAAAGCATATATAGACAGAGAACAATGTGTTTCTGACTGCCCTCCATCACACCACCTCGGCAGAGATACAATCAGTCAGGAAGGCATATATGCTGTCTATATATGCTTTGTATCTGATTTGTATTCCCTCTTATCTTATCTTATGCAGTAACCTTTTATATAGCACCTTATGGAATGCCTTCTGGAAATCTAAATACTCCTAACAGAGGGGAAAATTAGAAAAGTAACGGCAAAATCAGCGCAGAGGCAGGTGCCTGAGGACTTACAGCTAAATGATTAATTTATTATTTAATTATTTATTCACACCCTAATTGAAATTAACAAAGAGTCGGCACAGCACGATGGGCCGAATGGCCTCCTTCTGTGCTGTATCATTCTATGATTCTATGTATTAATCATAGAATGATACAGCACAGAAGGAGGCCATTCGGCCCATCGTGGCTCTTTGGTAGAACTATCCAATTAGTCCCACTCCCCTGCTCCCTCCCCATAGCCCTGTAATTTCTGACCGCTTCAAGGATTTATCCAATTTTCTTTTTTGAATGTTACTATTGAATCTGCTTCCGTCACCCTTTCAGGCAGTGCATTCCAGATCACAACAACTCGCGTAAAAAAATATTTCCTCATGTCGCCTCTGGTTCTTTTGCAAATCACCTTAAATCTGTGTCCTCTGGTTACCGACCCTTCTGCCACTGGAAACAGTTTCTCCTTATTTATTCGATCAAAACCGCTCATGAGTTTGAACACCTCAATTAAATCTCCTCTTAACCTTCTCTGCTCAAAGGAGAAAACCCCCAGCTTCTCCAGATAACTGAAGTCCTTCAACCCTGGTACAATTCCAGTAAATCTCTCTGCACCCTCTCCGAGGCCTTGACATCCTTCCTGAAGTGTGGTGCCCAGAACTGAACACAATATTCCAGCTGAAGCCTAACTACTCACTGTTTAGCAGAATTTCCTTGCTTTTGTACTCTACTCCTCTATTAATAAAGCCAAGGATCACATATGCTTTTTTAACAGCCTTCTCAACTTGTCCTGCCACTTTCAAAGATTTGTGTTCATTCACCCCCAGGTTTCCCTGTTCCTGCACCCCCTTTAAAATTGTGCCATTTCGTTCATTTTGCATCTCCTCATTCTTCCTACCAAAATGCATCACTTCACACTTCTCTGCGTTAAATTTCATCTGCCATGTGTCCGTCCATTCCACCAGCCAGTCTATGTCCTCTTGAAGGATATTACTATCTTCCTCACTGTTTACTACACTTCCAACTTTTGTGTCATCTGCAAATTTTGAAATTGTGCCTTGTACCCTCAAGTCCAAGGCATTAACATATATCAAAAACAGCAGTGGTCCTAGTACTGAACCCTGGGAAACACCACTGTATACCTCCGTCCAGTCTGAAAAACAGACAATCACCACAACTCTCTGTTTTCTAATTCTTGGGCAATTTTGTATCCATGCTGCTACTGTCCCTTTTATCCCACGCTACTCATCCAGTGCGGTATGTCGGACAAGCAGTCTGAAGGTGTGGAGACAGTGCAGGATTTGAGAGAGGTGGAGGAGAGGTAGAGCTGGATATCATCAACATACATGTGAAAACTCATGTTGTGTGGCAGGATGATGTCACCGAGGGGCAGCATGTATCCATCTTGGATAAGCCGACATTTTCCCTCTGTGCCTCTCTTGGCAACCTCCGTAGGGCTCATCAAGGCACTTGTCGCTGCCCCCTTACGACCACCAATCCCAACTGCGCCATACTACTCTCTCAATGTCCTTCCAACCTAGCACGCCCGCTGGGGCTAATCTTGTCAACCTCCTTCCCATCCCATTCACCCCTGCCAGGGCTGAACCTGTGGACTCTACCAATGGATCAGTTATCAGCACCCCTCTCCGCGTCTCCCTCCAGAATGTCCGTTCACTTGTGAACAAAGCCCTTCCCATCCATGAGCTCATTGTGGATGATTGCATCGACTGCATGGCCTTGACGGAAAATTTGGCTCAAAAGTGATGACACCATCCTCCTTAATGAAGCCTCCCCACCAGTCTATACCTTGCACCACTTTCCTCATCCAAATCGCCGCGGTTGCTGTGTGGCTCTTATCAGCAGATCACACCTTGGTCAGTCCCCTTACTCCTCTGGCACCTTCTCCTACATTGAGCATCTCACGCCTCTTACCTCTCCTTTAAATTCCTCGATCTCGACCGCCCACCCAGGTACCATGCCAAGATTCCCACTGAGATATCTTCACTGCTTTTTCTCCCTCAGAGTCTGCACCAAGCGACTTCTCATCATTGGTGATTTCAACCTCCATCGCAACTTATCATGCCCTCTCTTCTCTGAATTCACTGCCCTCCCTTAACTTCTCCCTCCATATAAACTTGCCTACCCATATTCACGGCCACTCCCTTGACCGTGCCATTTCACATGATCTCTCCACCCTGATCATGTCAATCACAGATATGGCCATCTTCGATCACTTCCTTGTTTCCCTCTCCATTCACATCCCCTTTCCCCCTCACAACCCCACTTCCTTCTGTGTCCACCGCTGGCAAAAACTCTCCCCCAAGTCACTTACAATGGCACTTTCAATTCCCAACAGTCCTGCCTTCAGTCCTCCATTCGCCACGACATTTCTGCAGCTACCAATCTACTCAATCACACCCTCAGCTGCACCTTTGATGCCCTTGACCGCAGTAAAACCCATCCTCTCGCTCTCACCCCGATCGTACCCCCGGTACAGCCCCCACCTCTGTTCCCTTAAATCCAAGAGGCGCCGACTTAAACATAAATGCCACACAACTGGTTGAGCCATTCATTGCCAGATCTGACTGGACAACATAAAGCATTATCTCCGTCAGCAAGACTACTTATTCCACCTCCGTGACATCGCACGTCTCTGGCTCTGCCTCAGCTTTCTGAAACCTTCTGCTGAAAACTTCATCCATGCTTTTGTTACCTCCAGACTCAACTATTGCAATGCTCTCCTAGCCAGCCTCCCACCTGGCAATCTCCATAAACTTGAGCTCCTCCAAAACTCTGCTGCCCATATCCTAACATGAAAAGGAAAAATTTCTAGGGCTATGGAGAAAAAGAGTAGGGGAGTGGGACCAGTGTTCCTGCTAAGGTGTGCGCACGCGCAGCCGTGCAGTGGTCTGAGAGGTCCCGCACAGGCTGCTCACCGGCTTTTACATTCCCGAACCAAAAAATGTGAATGGGACGCGCATTGGGGGAAGCAGGCCACGCAGGAGGTAGTGCAGCTTACAGGGGACATTGAGTGTGACTATTTGGTTAGAAGCATAGAAGCATAGAAGATAGGAGCAGGAGTAGGCCATTCGGCCTCTCGAGCCTGCTCCGCCATTTAATGAGATCATGGCTGATCATCCAAATTCAGTACGCTGTCCCTGCTTTCTCCCCATATCCCTTGATCCCTTTAGCCTTAAGAAATATATCTATCTCCTTCTTGAATATATTTAATGAATTGGCCTCAACTGCCTTCTGTGGTAAAGAATTCCACAGGTTCACCACTCTCTGGGTGAAGAAATTCCTCCTCATCTCAGTCCTAAATGGCTTACCCCTTATCCTTAGACTGTGACCCCTGGTTCTGGACTCCCCCGCCATCGGGAACATCCTTCCTGCATCTAGTCTGTCTAGTCCTGTTAGAATTTTATAAGTTTCAATGAGATCCCCTCTCATTCTTCTAAACTCCAGCGAATATAAGCCTAATCGACCCAATCTCTCTTCATACGTCATTCCTGCCATCCCAGGTATCAGTCTGGTAAATCTTCGCTGCACTCCCTCCATGGCAAGAACATCCTTCCTCAGATAAGGCGACCAAAACTGCACACAATACTCAAGGTGTGGTCTCACCAAGGCCTTGTACAACTGCAGCAAGACATCCTTGCTCCTGTACTCGAATCCTCTCGCTATGAAGGCCAACATACCATTTGCCTTCTTAACCGCCTGCTGCACCTGCATGCTTACCTTCAGCGACTGGTGCACAAGACTCCCAGATCTCGTTGCACTTCCCCTTTTCCCAATCTATTGCCGTTCAGATAATAATCTGTCTTCCTGTTTTTGCCACCAAAGTGGATAACCTCGCAGTATAAGAGTAAGGCAGTCTTGCTACAATTATGTAGGGCTTTGGTGAGACCACGGAGTACTGTGTGCAGTTCTGGTCTCCCTACCTAAGGATGGATATACTTGCCTTGGAGGATGTGCAACAAAGGTTCACTAGATTGATACCTGGGATGAGAGGGCTGTCCTATGAGGAGTGATTGAGTAGAATGGGCCTATATTCTCTGGCGTTTAGAAGAATGAGAGGTGATCTCATTGAAACGTATACAATTCTTAGAGGGTTTGACAGGGTAGACGCTGAGAGGCTGTTTTCCCTGGCTGGAGAGTCTAGAACTAGGAGTCATATTCCCAGGATAAGTGGCCAACCATTTAGGACTGATATGAGGAGAAACTTCTTCACTCAGAGGGTTGTGAGTCTTTGGAATTCTCTTTCCCAGAGGGCTGTGGATGCTCAGTCGTCAAGTATATTCAAGACTGAGATTGATAGATTTTTGGGCACTAAGGGAATCAAGGGATATGGGATATGTCAGGAAAGTGGAGATGATGTGGAAGTTCAGCCATTTTGCAGACTCTTTTGTGTCCTCCTCACAGATTATTTTCCCACCTAGCTTTGCATCGTCAGCAAACTTGGATACATTGCACTCGGTCCCTTCATCTAAGTCATTAATACAGGTTGTAAATAGGTGAGGCCCAAGCACTAATCCTTGCGGCACCCCACTAGTTACAGCCTGCCAACCGGAAAAACACCAATTTATCCCTATTGTCTGTTTTCTGGCCATTATCCAATCTTCTATCCATGCTAATTTATTACCTCCAACCCCAAGAGCTCTTATCTTGCATAGCAACCTTTTATGTGGCACCTTATTGAATGCCTTTTGCAAATCCAAATATACTACATCCACCGGTTCCCCTGTATCTACCTTGCTGGTTACATCCTCAAAAAACTCTAATAAACTTGTTGAACACGATTTCCCTTTCATAAAACCATGTTGATTCTGCTAATCATATTATGATTTTTCTAAGTGCCTTGTTACCACTTCCTTAATAATGGATTCCAGCATTTTCCCAACGACTGATGTCAGGCTAACTGGCCAGTAGTTCCCTATTTTCTCTCCCCCTCCTTTCTTGAATAGCAGGGTTACATTTGCAACCTTCCGATCCTCTGGGACCATTCTAGAATCTAGGTATTTTTATACCCTTTTTCTCCCTTTTGCCTACGTGGCAGTTAGTAAGCAAGCTATCCTTATCTGAGAACAACCTTCACTCTAAGTTCTCTCAGATCTCTTTTTTGCTTTTTAATCAGCTCATTGTTTAGCCGGTTCTGCATTATTGAGAAGACAGGGAGTGGTGACTGTCTCCAGCCCCCTATCTTCTTTTGCAATGTTGCTGAATTTCTTGTTCCCCACTATCTCCTTGTTTACTTAACAGACCATTTTACAGCATTACATCAAGTTGCCATCATGCTTTGCTTCTCAGCCATTCGCCATTTTATACAGGCGTTTTAAGTTTTTAACATACAATTAATTTCACATATTATAGTTATTTAACAATGGTTACAAATTTTAACAATGTTTACTAAATCCTACAGGTACTCTCTATCCTACACAGTCCATACCCGCATGCAGCAAGACCTGGATGACATTCAGACTTGGGCTGATAAGTGGCAGGTAACATTAGCACCACACAACTGCCAGGCAATGCATATCTCCAACAAGCAAACGTCTAACCACCGCCGCTTGACATTCAACGGCATCACCATCGCTAAATCCCCCACCATCAATATCCTAGGGGTCACCATTGATCAGAAACTTAACTGGACCAGCCACATAAATACTGTGGCAACAAGAGCAGGTGAGAGGCTGGGTATTCTGCGGCAAGTGTCTCACTTCCTGACTCCCCAAAGCCTTTCCACCATCTACAAGGCACAAGTAAGGAGTGTGATGGAATACTCTCCACTTGCCTGGATGAGTGCAGCTCCAACAACACTCAAGAAGCTGGACACCATCCAAGACAAAGCAGCCCGCTTGATTGGCATCCCATCCACCACCTTAAACATTCACTTCCTCCACCAGGCGCACCGTGGCTGCAGTGTGTACCATCTACAAGATGCACTGCAGCAACTTGCCAAGGCTTCTTCAGCAGCACCTTCCAAACCCGCGACCTCTACCACTTAGAAGGACAAGGGCAGCATGCACATGGGAACACCACCACCTCCAAGTTCCCCTCCAAGTCACACTCCATCCTGACTTGGAAGTATATCGCCGTTCCTTCATTGTCGCTGGGTCAAAATCCTGGAACTCCCTTCCTAACAACACTGGGGGAGTACCTTCACCGCACGGACTGCAGCAGTTCAAGAAGGCAGCTCACCACAATCTTCTCAAGGGTAACTAGCGATGGGCAATAAATGCTGACCTTGCCAGCGATGCCCACATCCCATGAACGTTTAAAAAAACAGGTGATAACGATTCTCCGAGGTGACCAAGATGGGGTTTTGAGCTGAAATGCCAGTTTAGAGGAAGAAAACCTCAAACACACACAGGAACAAAGAGAGAGAGAGCAATGCCAAAATATAATTTCCTCCAATCATTACCTCCAAAATACTGTAGCTCCAGCAGAGCCGCAGCTCAGCCAGGATCTCATGAGAAACAACTGCTTGTGAATGAAGAGTGGAAGAGAGAATAGAGGGCAGAATAAAAGGCTGTACATTTGGGGGAAATTTTGCAACACCGCTTGCTACAGGCAGGCCACACACGTAGCCAGTACATAGCAGAATGTATGTGCTGTAGGCACACAATGACACACCCACAGCGAGCTCACAAAATTTACCCTTAGTTACATTAGTTACTGCAATCTTTTTATAACAATTGTCATTTTATATTCCCCTCAAACAGCCATTTTGGAACTTGATTCTCATCAAATAAAATGACTTCAAGCGTCCTTATTATGTTCTCCTCATGGTCAAAATACTGTGCTACCTGAAGACAAAAAAGCTAAAGTACAGTAAGTACAGAATATAATAATTGCCAAATACATTGGCTTGGGTTTTCCAATCGTAACAACAGCAGTAACCTAGTAAAACAAATGGGCTAGTGTTTGCGTTACAATCAGAGAACCTAGCGCAGTATCTTTTGAGTATCAGACACCTGTGAATGCTTGTGATCGCAAAAGGGATAGAGGGTATGAGTGTCTGCAGCTTATTCTGCAGCGGCAGCAACGAGAGGATAAGGAGCGGCCCGAGAGCAGACCTGAATTAAAGCAGCGGTGAGGCTCCAATTCAAAAACAACAAAAAAATCAGAGTGACGTCACAGGAGAGCAGGTAGGTGATTGGTTGGTGAGTATTACAGCTGTTTTTTGCTCTCTAAGTTAGGGAAGGGGGTTAAATTAAGAGCTGAGAAACTGTAACTTCCTAGTACCTATTAATTTAATAACTTAAACTAGGTAAAATAATCAAACAATAAAACTAAAATATCGATTGAATAAAAGCTTTAACTAATTAATTAATAAATAAAACAAGGTTAGTATCAGTAATGGTAACCATTAAACAATCGGATTGTCGTAAAAACCCATCTGGTTCACTAATGTCCTTTACGGAAGGTAATCTGCCGTCCTTACCTGGTCTGGTCTGGCCTATATGTGACTCCAGACCCACAGCAATGTGGTTGACTCTTAACTGCCCTCTGAAATGGCCCAGCAAGCCACTCAGTTGTAACAAACCTCTACGAAAAACATTGGGCCGAAAATTGATCCCGGGACGCGAGAGTACGCACTGCATACTCTCGCGTATTCCCACTCCAATTGCCGGTTTTCTGCATGCCCTGCGCATGCGCTGAAAACCGGCAATTGCTCTTCCGAAAAGGGGGCGGGGCCTGAGTGCATCGCGTGCGCGCTACAGGCTGCGCGCACGCTGTGCACTTCATGCTTTGGACGCGCAGGTAAGTAGGGAAGATTTTGGAAATGTAAAAAGGAGGAGTAAGACCCGCTTTTAAGAAGGTAAGTAGTGAATTAAGTATTTTTTTGAATTTTTTTTTACAGGTATATCTTTTTTATAGACTTTAAAGACAGGTAAGTTTATTTTTATAACTTTTTAAAAGATTTTAAATTTTTTCAAAAATTTAATTTTTTATTTAAAATGGTTAATTTAATTAACTATACTTATTTTATTAATGTGATGTTTTTTTTTTTAAATTTAATTGAGGTTTAGCTGTTATTTTGGGGGGGTGTAAGATTCATAAGTCTCACAGCCATGCTGTGAGACTTATGAATGGAAGATGGTGTGCTGCCATTGGCTCTAACTGAGTCACGTGATCCCACAGCTCGCACGAATTAACTGCGCCGCTGGGATACGCAAGCCCAGCACAGCTGATGTCTGGAACATCAAGTTCGTGCGAGCTGGATCAGAAAAAGCATAAGCGAGGTGAGACATCGCGGGGAAGGCTTACCCCCGCGGGAACAGAGCGAGATCAATTTCTGGGCCAAAGAATGAAACCGGACGGACCACCCGGCATCGACCTTGACACCGGCTACAGACACAGCAACGGCACACCCAGTCCAGTTGACCCTGCAAAGTCCTCCTCACCAACATCTGGGGACTTGTGCCAAAATTGGGAGAGCTGTCCCACAGACTAGTCAAGCAACAGTCTGACATAGTTATACTCACAGAATCATACCTTTCAGCCAATGTCCCAAACTCCTCCATCACCATCCCTGGGTATGTCCTGTCCCACAGGCAGGACAGACCCACCAGGGGTGGCGGCACAGTGGTATACAGTCGGGAAGGAGTGGCCCTGGGAGTCCTCAACATTGACTCCGGACCCCATGAAGTCTCATGGCTTCAGGTCAAGCATGGGCAAGGAAACCTCCTGCTGATTACCACCTACCGCCCTCCCTCAGCTGATGAATCATAGAAACATAGAAACATAGAATCTAGGAGCAGGAGTAGGCCATTCGGCCCGTCGAGCCTGCTCCACCATTCAATACGATCATGGCTGATCATCCAAGTCCAGTACCCTGTCCCTGCTTTAATCCCCATAGTACACATATCCCACCCTACCCCCGTAACCCCACGTATTTAATTCCCCCTAACATATCCCATCCTATCCCCATAACCCCACATATTTAATCCCCCCCTAACACTAAGGGTCAATTTATCATAGCCAAATCAACCTAACCCGCACATTTTTGGACTGTGGGAGGAAACCGGAGCACCCGGAGGAAACCCACGCAGACACGGGGAGAATGTGCAAACTCCACACAGACAGTCACCCGAGGTCAGATTCGAACCCGGGTCCCTGGCGCTGTGAGGCACCAGTGCTAACCACTATGCCACCGTGTTGCCCTCAATCAGTGCTCCTCCATGTTGAACACCACTTGGAAGAAGCACTGAGACTAGCAAAGGCACAGAATGTACTCTGGGTGGGGGACTTCAATGTCCATCACCAAGAGTGGCTCGGTAGCACCACTCCTGACCGAGCTGGCCGAGTCCTGAAGGACATAACTGCCAGTCTCTCCAATACAGTATTGGTAGCAGTGACCACCGCACAGTCGTACCTAAAAATGAGGTGCCAACTTGGGGAAGCTGCAACACAGGACTACATGCATGCTAAAAAGCGAAGCAACATGCTACAGACAGGGCTAAGCGATCCTACAATCAACGGATCAGATCAAACTCTGCAGTCCTGCCACATTCAGTCGTGAATTGTGGTGGACCATTAAACAACTAACGGGAGGAGGAGGCTCCATGAATATGCCCATCCTCAATGATGGTGAAGCCCAGCACGTGAGTGCAAAAGACAAGGCTGAAGCGTTTGCAACCATCTTCAGCCAGAAGTGCCGAGTGGATGATCTATATCGGCCTACTCCTGAGGTCCCCACCATCACAGATGCCAGTCTTCAGCCAATTCGATTCACTCCACGTGATATCAAGAAACGGCTGAGCGCACTGGATACAGCAAAGGCGGTGGGCCCCGACAACATCCCGGCTATCGTGCTGAAGACTTGTGCTCCAGAACTAGCTGCACCTCTAGCCAATCTGTTCCAGTACAGCTACAACACTGGCATCCATCCAACAATGTGTAAAACTGTCCAGGTATGTCCTGTCCACAAAAAGCAGGACAAATCCAACCCAGCCAATTACCGCCCCATCAGTCTACTCTCAATCATCAGCAAAGTGATGGAAGGTGTCATCGAAAGTGCTATCAAGCAGCACTTACTCACCAATAACCTGCTCACGGAGGCCCAGTTTGGGTTCCGCCAAGACCACTCGGCTCCCGGCCTCATTACAGCCTTGGTCCAAACATGGACAAAGGAGCTGAATTCCAGAGGTGAGGCGAGAGTGACTGCCCCTGACATCAAGGCAGCATTTGATCAAGTGTGGCATCAAGGAGCCCGAGTAAAACTGAAGTCAATGGGAATCGGAGGGGAAAACGCTCCACTGGCTGGAGTCATACCTAGCACAAAGGAAGATGGTTGTGGTGGTTATAGGTCAATCATCACAGCCCCAGGACATCGCTGCAGGAGTTCTTCAGGGCAGTGTCCTAGGCCCAACCATCTTCAGATGCTTCATCAATAACCTTCCCTCCAACATAAGGTCAGAAATTAGTTTTTCAGGGCCGTAATGTTTGTTTCTTCTTCTTCTTCTTAGGTAGTCCCTCGGAACCGAGGATGACTTGCTGCCACACTAAAAATGAGTTCTCAGGTGACTGATGAGTCCAATGCGGAACCTACAGTCTCTGTCACAGGTGGGGCAGACGGTGGTTGAAGGGGCGGGTGGGTGGGGTGCTTGGGTTGACGTGCGCTCCTTGCGCTGCTTGCGCTTGGCTTCCGCTTGCTCCCGGCGAAGAGACTCAAGGTGTTCGGTGCCTTCCCAGATGCTTCTCCTCCACTTTGTGCGGTCTTGGGCCAGGGATTCCCAGGTGTCAGTGGGGATGTTGCCACTTTTTCAAGGAGGCTTTGAGGGTGTCCTTGAAGCGTTTCCTCTGCCCACCTGGGGCTCTCTTGCAGTGTCGGAGCTCCGAGTAGAGCGCTTGTTTTGGGAGTCTCGTATCGGGCATGCGGACGATGTGACCCATCCATCGGAGCTGATCGAGCGTGGTCAAAGCTTCGATGCTGGGGATGTTGGCCTGGGCGAGAACACTGACGTTGGTGCGCCTATCCTGCCAATGAATTTGCAGGATCTTGCGGAGGCAGCGTTGGTGGTACCTCTCCAGTGCTTTGAGGTGCCTGCTGTACATGGTCCATGTCTCTGAGGCATACAGCAGGGCAGGTATCACTGCTGCTCTGTAGACCATGAGCTTAGTGCCGGGTTTGAGGTCCTGGTCTTCAAACATTCTCTTCCTCAGGCGATCGAAGGCTGCACTGGCACACTGAAGGTGGTGTTGGACTTCGTCATCGACGTCTGCCCTTGTTGACAGTAGGCTCCCGAGGTATGGAAAGTGGTCCACGTTGTCCAAGGCCTTGTCGTGGATTTTGATAATCGGGGGGCAGTACTGTGTGGCGGGGGCAGGTTGATAGAGGACCTTTGTCTTACGGATGTTTAGTGTAAGGCCCATGCTCTCGTACGCTTCGGTGAAGGTGTTGACGATAGTTTGGAGTTCGACCTCCGAGTGAGCGCAGACGCAAATGCGTCTGCATACTGTAATTCAACGACAGAGGATGGGACAACCTTGGATCTGGACTGGAGGCGACGGAGGTTGAACAGTTTCCCGTTTGTTCTGTAAATTAGCTCCACTACAGCGGGCAGCTTACTGAGGGTGAGATGGAGCATTGCAGCAAGGAAGATCGAGAAGAGCGTTGGTGCGATGACACAGCCTTGCTTGACCCCGGACCGTACGTGAATTGGAACTGTGGTGGAACCGTTGGTCAGGATCACGGCTTGCATGTCGTCGTAAAGCAGGCGGAGGATGCTGACAAAATTTTGAGGGCAGCCGAATTTGAGGAGGACACTCCATAATCCCTCACGGTTGACAGTGTCAAAGGCCTTTGTGAGATCAAAGAAGGCCATGTACAGCGATTGGTGCTGTTCCCTGCATTTCTCTTGTAATTGACGTGCGGTGAAGATCATGTCCATTGTGCCCCTCAGTGGGCGGAATCCGCATTGCGACTCTGGGAGGAGCTCTTTGGCCACTGGGAGAAGGCGATTGAGGAGGATTCTTGCGATGACTTTCCCTGTGGCAGACAGCAGGAAAACTCCTCTGTAATTACCGCAATCGGACTTGTCACCTTTCTTGAAGATGGTCACAATTACGGCGTCTCTGAGATCCCCTGGCATGCTCTCCTCCTTCCAGATAAGAGAAATGAGTTCATGAATTCGTGCCAGTAGTGCTTCTCCGCCATGCTTTAGTGCTTCGGCAGGGATTCCATCTGCTCCTGAGGCCTTGTTGTTCTTCGGTTGTCGGATGGCTTTTTCAACCTCATGCCGGGCTGAGGTTGTGCTGAGATGGCGGCAGGTAGCATGCTGCGGGATGGAGTTGAGGACACTCGCGTCGAAGACAGAGTCTCGGTTAAGGAGATCTTCGAAGTGCTCCTTCCAGCGGGCACTGACTGCCTCTCTGTCCTTGGCCCACAGTGGGGTAGGACCTTGGGTGCTTGAGCCGTAGATGGTCTTGACTGCGCTAAAGAATCCACGCACGTCGTGGTTGTCGGCTAGCTGCTGGATCTCCTGTGCTTTCTCCATCCACCATCTGTTCTTTAGGTCACGAGTTTTTTGTTGCACCTCGGCCTTCAGGCGTCTGTAGAGCTGCTTTCTTGCTCTCGAGTTGTGTTGCTGTTTCCAGATCAGAATGCCTTGCGCTTGCGGCTTATCACTAATGAAGTTCGGGACCTGGAACGTCAGGACCCTCATGGAGAACCCCAACAGTAACAGACCGGAATGCCGTACTGCTGTCGTTGCCCAGGAGCTCAGACATTTTGACATTGACATCGCCGCCTTAAGTGAGACCCGGCAGGCAGGGGAAGGCCAGCTCAAGGAGCAAGGCAGTGGCTATACCTTCTTCTGGAAAGGCAAACCTGAAGAAGAACGGCGCCTCCATGGGGTAGGCTTCGCCATAAAAAATGAACTAGTTGGACGTCTCAGAGACTCGCCTAGCGGTATAAACGAGCGCCTCATGACTCTTCGGCTCACCCTAGCCCGGAACCAGTGCGCTACAGTCATCAGTGCATACGCCCCAACACTGGAAGCCACAGACGAGACCAAAGAGGAATTCTACTCCAGCCTCGAACAATCCCTGTCCTGAGTCCCAACAGGCGACAAGCTGATCCTCCTTGGTAACTTTAACGCCAGAGTTGGAAAGGACACAGACCTCTGGGGAGGTGTGATCGGCAGAGAGGGGGTAGGGAAAGCCAACTCCAACGGTACCCTTCTCCTGTCGAAATGCTTAGAACATGGCCTTGTCATAACCAACACCTTGTTCCGTCAGAGAGACAAGTACAAGGCTTCATGGCAGCACCCTCGCTCCAAGCACTGGCATCTGCTGGACTACGTCACTGTCCGAGCAAGGGACCGCAAGGACGTCCGCATCACCTGTGCCATGACAGGAGCTGACGACTGCTGGACAGATCCCCGCCTAATCCGCTCTGTCATCTCCATCAATGTAGCCCCAAAACAGCGGCGGCAACAGAAACAATGCCGCAGGAAAATCAACGCTGGAGCACTCAAAGACAGCCCTATTCAGCCTGGGCTTAATAACAACCTGACGACTCCCAGTAATGCAGAGACACAGAGTGTCCACAGCGCCTGGTCTGCACTCAAGGCCTCCATAATCAGCACCTGTGAAGAGATGCTCAGTCACACGACCAGGAAACACCAAGACTGGTTCGACGAGAACGACCAGGAATGTTTCTTTAGCAGTCAATACACTGTTAAAACCTCTAATCCAACAAGACCTAACATTTAATGGGGTATTTAACAGCGATATTACCATGGAAAAGCCCAGGTTTTTGTCAGTTTCACTGAATACGCCGATTGCCGGCTAAGGGTGGTGGGGGGTCCACAGCGCAGCGAATGACTCACCGCAATTTCAGAATTTCCGCGTTTAGATGCGCAAGTGCTACATCCTGAAGCTGCGGTCAGTTTCAAAGGGGTAATAACGGCAGATACTTTTAGTTCGCCGTTATTATCCACTGCAAATTCCGGCCCAATGAATTGCATAGAATATACAGCACAGAAACAGGCCATTCAGGTCAACCAGTCGATACCGGTGTTTATGCTTCACTCGAGCCTCCTCCCAACCTTCCTCATCTCACTCTATCAGCATAGCCCACTATTCCCTTATCCCTCATGTGCTTATCTAGATTCCCCTTAATGCATCTATACTATTTGCCTCAACTACTCTCTATGGTAGCCAGCTCCACATTCTCACCACTCTCTGGATAAAGAAGTTTCTTCTGAATTTCCTATTTGATTTCTTGGTAACTATCTTATATTGATGGCCTCTAGTTATGCTCTTCCCCACAAGTGGAAACACTCTCTCTGTATCTACTCTATCAAAATCTTTCATAATTTTAAAGACCTCAATTAGGTCACCCCCAGCCTTCTTTTTTCAAGTGAAAAGCGACCCAGCCTGTTCATTCTTTTCTGATAGGTATACCCTCGCATTTCTGGTACCATCCATGTAAATCTTCTCTGCACCCTCTCCAGTCCCTCTATATCCTTTTTATAATATGGCGACCAAAATTGTACGCAGTACTCCAAGTGTGGTCAAACCAAGGTTCGATACAAGTTTAGCATAACTTCACTACTTTTCAATTCTATCCCTCTAGAAATAAACCCTAGTGCCTGGTTTGCCTTCTTATGGCCTTGTTAACGTGTGTCGCTACTTTTAGTAATTTGTGTATTTGTACTCAGAGATCACTTTGCTCCTCTACCCCACCTAGACTCGCACACTCCAAGTGATAAGTGACCTCCCTATTCTTCCTACCAAAATGTAATACCTCACATTTATCTGTGTTGAATTTCATTTGCCAATTATATGTCCATTCTGCAAGTTTATTAATGTCTCCCTGTAATTTGCTGCAGTCCTCCTCAGTGTTAACTATCCCCCCCAGTTTGGTACCATCCGCAAATTTAGCAATTGTGTTTTTGATTCCAAAGTCTAAATCGTTAATATAAATTGTGACAAATGAGTCGGCCATTCAGCCCCTCGTGCCTGTTCCGCCATTCATGGCTGATCTGCGACCTAACTCCATATACCCACCTTTGGCCCATACCCCTTAAAAGCTTTGGTGAACAAAAAGCTTATCAATCTCAAAATTAACAATTGATCTAGCACCAATTGTCATATGCGGAAGAGAGTTCCAAACTTCTACCACCGTTTGTGTGTAGAAGAGTTTCCTAATTTCACTCCTGAAAGGTCTGGCTATAATTTTTAGACTATGCCCCCTAGTCCTAGAATCCCCAACCAGCGGAAATAGTTTCTCTCTATCTACCCTATCTGTTCCCCTTAATATCCTGAAAACTTCGATCAGATCACCCCTTAACCGTCCAAATTCTAGAGAATACAACCCTAATTTGTGCAATCTCTCCTCATAATGTAACCCTTGAAATCCGGGTATCATTCTGTAAACCAACGCTGCAACCCCTCCAAGGCCAATATGTCCTTCCTAAGGTGTGGTGCCCAGAACTGCTCACAGTACTCCAGGTGTGGTCTAACCAGGGTTTTGTATAGCTGCAGCAGAACTTCTACCCCCCTTGTATTCTAGTCCTCTGGATATAAAGGCCAGCATTCCATTAACCTTTTTGATTGGAGATTTGACTGCAGAATTGCAAATGTTACACCCTTGTTCAAAAAAGGGTGTGAGGATAAACCCAGGAACTACAGGCCTGTCAGTTTAACCTCGGTAGTGGGGAAGCTTTTAGAAATGATAATCAGGGACAAAATTAACAGTCAACTGGACAAGTGTGGATTAATTAAGGAAAGCCAGCACGGATTTGTTAAAGGCAAATCGTGTTTAACTAACTTGATCGAGTTTTTTGATGAGGTAACAGAGAGGGTTGATGTGGTGTAACATGGACTTCCAAAAGGCGTTTGATAAAGTGCCACAAAATAGGCTTGCCAGCAAAGTTGAAGCCCATGGAATACAGGGACAGTGGCAGCGTGGATACAAAATTGGCTAAGTGACAGGAAACAGAGAGTAGTGGTGAATAGTTGTTTTTCGGACTGGAGGAAGGTAGACAGTGGTGTTCCCCACGGGTCGGTACTAAGACCACTGCTTTTCTTGATATATATTAATGACTTGGGGGGCAAAATTCGGTTGCTTGGCGCCTCTAAGGGGGCGTTAACGGGGTGCAAAGCAACTAGCGCCTGGGTGTGGAGCCGCTAACGCCTCCCGCAAAATTCTGCTATGTCCGACAGGGTCAGGGGGGCGTACGTGCGCCGAGGCGGCGATATTGAAAGGGGTGGAGCCGGGCGGCCATTTTTTTTGCTGACCGCCTGACAGCACCTGCCCCCTCAGCCATTCCCCCTCGGGGTGCCATTTGCGATCGGGCAGCCCGGCACTCCTCTTGAGTGCCGGGCTCCTTTGCTGGCACCCCGCTCCCTGGTGGCCCAGCAGGGCCCCGGTTTGCGCTGTGCAAGGTCCCTCCCCTTTAATAAGGGGAGGAAGGCCTGCAGTACCGTGGGGCGAATGCTGCCGGCGCGCTTGGCGCAGCGGCACATAGCGCCGCAATATTGGGCTGAAGCGCCCCAAGAGGGAGGGGGAGCGCTTCCAGTACCGCCCTGCCTCCTTGGAGTGCAACCATTGAATTTCGGGCGCTGGGGTGCTAACATTTTCGGGGCACTAAATGTAGCACCCTGGCGAAGTTAGCGCCCCAAATGTGGCGCGGCCCAATTTTTGCCCCTTAGACTTGGATGTAGAGCACAATTTCTAAATTTGCAGATGACACAAAACTTGGAAGTATAGTGAACAGTGAGGAGGATCGTGATAGACTTCAAGATGACATAGACAGGCTGGTGAAATGGGCAGACACATGGCAGATGAAATTTAGAAGTAATACATTTTGGTAGGAAAAACAAGGAGAGGCAATATAAACTAAAGGGTACAATTCTAAAGGGGTGCATGAACAGAGATACCTGGGGGTATATGTACACAAATCGTTGAAGGTGGCAGGGCAGGCTTCATAAATAGAGACATTGAATACAAAAGCAAGGAAGTTATGATGAATCTGTATAAAACACTGGTTCGGCCTCAACTGGAGTATTGTGTCCAATTCTGGGCACCGCGCTTTAGGAAGATGTGCAGGCTTTTAGAGAGCGTGCAGAAAAGATTTACGACAATGATTCCAGGGATGAGGGACTTCAGTTACATGGATAGACTGGAGAAGCTGGGGTTCAGAGGAGATTTGATAGAGGTGTTCAAAATCATGATGGTTCTAGACAGAGTAGATAGAGAGAAACTGTTCCTATTGGCAGAAGAGTCGATAACCAGAGGACACACATTTGAGGTGATTGGCAAAAGAACCAAAGGCGACATGAGGAAAAACTTTTTTACGCAGCGAGTGGTTAGGATCTGGAATACACTGCCTGAAAGGGTGGTGGAGGCAGACTCAATCGCGGCTTTCAAAAGGGAATTGGATAAGTATCTGAAGGAAAAATATTTGCAGGGCTACGGGGAAAGGGCGGGGGAGTGGGACTAGCTGAAGTGCTCTTGCAGAGAGCCAGCATGGGCTCAACAGACCGAATGGCCTCCCTCTGTGCTGTAACCATTCTATGATTCAAACATGGACAAAAGAGCTGAATTCCAGAGGTGAGGTGAGAGTGACTGCCCTTGACATCAAGGCAGCATTTGACTAAGTGTGGCATCAAGGAGCCCCAGTAAAATTGAAGTCAATGGGAATCAGGGGGAAAACTCACCACTGGCTAGAGTCATAACTAGCACAAAGGAAGATGGTTGTGGTTGTTGGAGGTCAATCACCTCAGCCCCAGGATATCGCTGGAGGAGTTCCTCAGGGCAGTGTCCAAGGCCCAACCATTTTCAGCTGCTTTATCAATGACCTTCCCTCCATCATATGGTCAGAAGTGGGGATGTTCGCTGATGACTGCACAGTGTTCAGTTCCATTCACAACTCCTCCGATAATGAAGCAGTCCATGCCCGCATGCAGCAAGACCTGGACGACATTCAGGAAATGGTAGAGACTCTAAAACAATTATTTTGGATCGATCTAGAACATAAGAACATAAGAAATAGGAGCAGGAGTAGGCCAATCGGCCCCTCGAGCCTGCTCCGCCATTCAATAAGATCATGGCTGATCTGATCCTAACCGCCAATCTACTATCTATCACAGAACCATCTCCTGCATCTAACAGAATTGCACACACGAAATAGGAGCAGAATCAGGCTACACAGTCCCTGGGCCCGCTCCACTACCCACAGGGCCATGACCGATCCGAACCTAGACTCATGTCCAAATTCCTGCCCGCTCCCCGTAACCCTTAATGCCCTTTACTTCTAGGAAACTGTCTATTTCTGTTTTAAATTTAATTAATGTTGTAGCTTCTACAGCTTTTTGTGGCAGCATATTCCATGGACCTACCACCCTCTGAGTGAAGTAGTTCCTCCTCATCTCAGTTTTGAAAGAGCAGCCCCTTATTCTAAGACTATGTCCCCTAGTTCTCGTCTCACCCGTCATCGGGAACATCCTCCCCGCATCCACCCGATCCAACCCCTTCACAATCTTATATGTTTCAATAAGATCGCCTCTCATTCTTCTGAACTCCAATGAGTAGAGTCCCAATCTACCCAACCTCTCCTCATATGACCACCCCCTCATCCCCGGGATTAACCGAATGAACCTTTTTTGCACTGCCTCGAGAGCAAGGATGTCTTTCCTTAAGTAAGGACACCAAAACTGTATGCAGTATTCCAGGTGCGGTCTCACCAATACCTTGTACAACTGAAGCAATACCTCCCTATTTTTATATTCTATCCCCCTAGCAATGAAAGCCAACATTCCATTTGCCTTCTTAATCACTTGCTGCACCTGCATACTAACCTTTTGAGTTTCGTGCACCAGGACCCCCAGATCCCTTTGCACTTCAGTACTCTCCAGTTTCTTGCCATTAAGATAATAAATTGCTCTAGGATTTTTCCTGCCAAAGTGCATCACCTCACACTTTCCAGTGTTGTATTCCATCTGCCAAATCTCTGCCCACTTACTTAGCCTGTCTATGTCCCCTTGCAGGTTTTTTATGTCCTCCTCATTCACTACTTTCCCTCCCATCTTTGTATCATCTGCAAATTTTGATATGTTACACTTGGTCCCTTCCTCCAAATCGTTAATATAGATTGTGAAGAGTTGGGGACCCAGCACTGACCCCTGTGGAACACCACTAGTTACTGATTGCCAGTCTGAGAATGAACCATTTATCCCAACTCTTTGCTTTCTGTTAGATAGCCAATCCTCTATCCATGCCAGAATATTACCCCCAATTCCGTGATTTTTTACCTTAAGCAATAATCTTTTGTGTGGCACCTTGTCAAATGCCTTTTGGAAGTCTAAATACACTACGTCCACTGGTTCCCCTTTATCCACTCTATATGTTACTTCCTCAAAGAACTCCAGCAAATTTGTCAAACATGACTTCCCCTTCGTAAAACCATGCTGACTTTGTCCTATTAAATTATGATTATCCAAATGTCCTGTTACTGTTTCCTTAATAATGGACTCCAAAATTTTACCTACCACAGATGTTAGGCTAACCGGTCTATAGTTACCAGCCTTCTGTCTACTGCCCTTTTTAAATAAGGGTGTTACATTAGCAGTTTTCCAGTCTGCCGGGACCTTAGCGGAATCCAGGGAGTTTTGAAAAATTATTACCAATGCATCTACAATCCCTACCGCCACTTCCTTCAAGACTCTAGGATGTAAGCCATCAGGTCCAGGTGATTTATCCGCCTTGAGTCCCATTATTTTACCGAGTACCACTTCCTTAGTGATTTTGATCGTGTTTAGCTCCTCTCCCCCTATAGCCCCCTGTTTGTCCAGTGTTGGGATATTCTTAGTGTCCTCTACTGTAAAGACTGATACAAAATATTCATTCAGTGTTTTTGCCATCTCCATATTTCCCACCATTAATTTCCCGGTCTCATCCTCTAAGGGACCAACATTTACTTTAGCCACCCTTTTTCTTTTTATATAACTATAAAAACTCTTACTATCTGTTTTTATATTTTTTGCTAATTTACTTTCATAATCTATCTTCCCTTTCTTAATCAATCTTTTTGTTATTTTTTGCTGCCTTTTAAAGTTTTCCCAATCCTCTGTCCTCCCACTAGATTTCGCTACCTTATATGCCCTTGTTTTTAGTCGAATACTATCCTTAATTTCTTTACTTAGCCACGGATGACTGTCCTTTCTTTTACACCCTTTTCTTTTCAGTGGAATATATTTTTTTGGAAGTTGTAAAATAACTCCTTGAATGTACACCACTGATCATGTGTCGTCTTACCCTTTAATCTATTTTCCCAATCCACTCTACTCAATTCCGCTCGCATACCTTCATAGTCTCCTTTATTCAAGCTTAGCACGCTTGTTTGAGATCCAACCTTCTCACCCTCTAATTGAATATGGAATTCAACCATGTTATGGTCACTCATTCCAAGGGGATCCTTTACTAGGACATTTTTAATTAATCCTGTCTCGTTACACAGGACCAGATCTAAGGTTGCTTGCCCCCTGGTCGGTTCAGTTACATACTGCTCAAGAAACCCATCCCTAATACACTCAATGAACTCATCCTCAAGGCAGCCCTGCCCCATTTGATTTGTCCAATTAATATGATAGTTAAAATCCCCCATAATTATAGATGTTCCCTTATTACATGCCTCAACTATTTCCTGATTGATACTCCGTCCAATAGAGTTGCAACTGTTCGGAGGCCTATAGACTACGCCCACTAATGTTTTTTTCCCCTTATTATTCCTTATCTCCACCCAAACTGTTTCATTATCATGATTTTTTGACCCAATATCATTACTCTGTATTACAGTGATTCCTTCCTTTATTAACATAGCCACCCCACCTCCCCTTCCTTCCTGCCTGTCCTTCCTGATCGTTAAATAACCTGGTATGTTTAATTCCCAGGCATTGTCACCCTGCAGCCATGTTTCTGTAATGGCCACAATATCATAACCATATGTAGTTATTTGTGCCATTAACTCATCTATTTTGTTACGAATGCTACGTGCATTCAGATAGAGAACTTTCAAATATGCTTTGTGGCACTTAGTTCCTGCTTTTTCACTTTTTACCAGTTTACCTTTTACTCCACACACTCTGTCCCTTCCTGCCACGCTCTGATTTGTGATTCCCCTACTGCTACCTATGTCTATGACCCTCTCTGTTGTCATTTTTATTTTTTGCTCTCTTGAAACCTCCCCCCCACTAATTAGTTTAAAGCCCTCTCCACAGCCCTAGTTATTCGATTCGCCAGGACACTAGTCCCAGCACTGGCCAAGTGAAGTCCGTCCCAACGGAACAGCTCTCTCCTGCCCCAGTACTGGTGCCAGTGTCCCAAGAAGCAAAACCCATTTTTCCCACACCAGTCTTTGAGCCACGCATTCAACTCCCTGATTTTATTTACCCTAGCCAAATTTGCTCGTGGCTCAGGTAGTAATCCAGAGATTATTACCCTCGAGGTTCTGCTTTTTAATTTGGCCCCTAGCTGCTCAAACTCCCTCAGCAGAACCTCTTTCCTTGTCCTATCTATGTCATTGGTACCAACATGGACCACGACAACTGGATCCTCCCCCTCCCACTCCAAGTTTCTCTCCAGCCCAGAGGAGATGTCCTTAACCCTGGCACCGGGCAGGCAACACAGCCTTCGGGACTCTCGCTCTTGGCTGCAAAGAACCCTATCTTCACGGTAGAAGACACTAAAAACATCCCAATAATAACAGATAATCAAGGGCTATAGGGAGGGAGGAACTTAAAAACATCTCTATCACTAGAGAAAAAAGGAGGGTTTGCTAGTGCTGTTGGGGAGGATTTAAACTAGCTTGGCAGGGGGATGGGAGCCTAAGTATAGAGCCAATGGGGAGGGAAGAAAAACTGGAATTGGAAAACAAAAACGTAGAAAGTAAATTGGAAGGACAGAGGAATCAAGGGCTAGATAGTAGTCAACAAGGAGGTTTGCCTGTACTAAATGGTATATACTTCAATGCAAGGAGTATAGCGAACAAGGCAGATGAGCTGAGGGCACAGGTAGATACTTGGGACTATGATATTACAGCTATTACAGAGACGTGGCTGAAAGAGGGGCAGGTATGGCAGCTCAACATTTCTGGTTACAGGATTTTCAGATGGGATAGAGAGGGAGGTAAAAAGGGAGGGGGGGTCGTGGTATTGATTAAAGAAACTATTACAGCTGTGAGGAGGGATGATATGTTGGAGGGATCATCAAACGAGGCCATATGGGTCGAATTGAAAAACAAAAAAGGGGCGATCACACTGCTGGGAGTGTACTGCAGACCCCCAAACAGTGAGAGGGAGATAGAAGAACAAATATGTAGACAAATTTCTGAGAAGTGCAAAAACTATAGGGCAGTAATAGTAGGGGATTTCAACTACCCCAATATTAACTGGGATAAAATTAGTGTGAAGGGTATAGAAGGTGCGGAATTCCTAAAATGCATCCAGGAGAACTTTTTAGCCAGTATGTAGCAAGCTCAACAAGGGAGGGGGCAGTTCTGGACTTAGTTTTAGGGAATGAAGCTGGGCAGGTAGAAGACTTATCAGTGGGGGAACGTTTTGGTGCTAGTGACCATAATTCTGTTAGATTTAAGGTAGTTATGGAAAAGGACAAGGATAGACCAGGAATAAAAATTCTAAATTGGGGAAAAGCAAATTTTGCTAAGCTCAGAGGGGATTTAGCCATAGTGGACTGGAAACAGCTACTTGAAGGTAAATCAGTGTCAGAGCAGTGGGAGGCATTCAAGGACGAGATCTGGAGGGTTCAGACCCAACATGTGCCCTTAAAGAAAAAAGGTGGGACTAACAAATCTAGAGCCCCCTGGATTTCTAGAGACATGCAGGGTAGGATAAAGAAAAAAAGGGAGGTGTATGACAGATACGGAGGGCTAAATATTCCAGAATCTTTAGAGGAGTACAGAAAGTGCAGGGGTGCAATTAAAAATGATATTAGGAAAGCAAAGAGAGAGCATGAAAAATTCTTGGCAAGTAAAATCAAGGAAAACCCAAAGATGTTTTATAAATATATTAAGAGTAAGAGAATAACTAAAGAAAGGGTAGGGCCTATTAGAGATCATGAGGGTAATCTGTGTGTGGAGGCGGGAGATGTCGGTAGGGTTCTTAATGAATACTTTGCGTCTGTTTTCACAAAGGAGAGGGGCGAAGCAGACATTGCTATCGGGGGGGGGGGGGGAGTATGAAATATTAGATGAAATAAACATAGTGAGAGAGGAAGTATTAAGGGGTTTAGCAGCTTTAAAAGTGGATAAACCCCCAGGCCCGGATGAAATGTATCCCAGGCTGTTAAGCGAAGCAAAAGAGGAACTAGCAGAGGCCCTGACCATCATTTTTCAATCCTCTCTGGCTTCAGGTGTGGTGCCGGAGGACTGGAGGACTGCTAATGTGGTACCCTTGTTTAAAAAGGGAGAAAGGGATAGACCGAGTAATTACAGGCCGGTCAGCCTAACCTCGGTGGTGGGAAAATTATTGGAAAGAATTCTGAAGGACAGGATAAATCTTCATTTAGAAAGACACGGATTAATCAAGGATTTGTTAAGGGAAGGTCGTGTCTGACAAACTTGATTGAATTTTTTGAGGAGGTAAGTAGATGAGGGTAGTGCGTTTGATGTAGTGTATATGGACTTTAGCAAGGCTTTTGATAAGGTTCCCCATGGCAGACTGGTCACGAAGTTAAAAGCCCATGGGATCCAGGGCAAAGTGTCAAGTTGGGATTCAAAACTGGCTCGGAGACAGGAAGCAGAGGGCAATGGTTGATGGGTGTTTTTGGGACTGGAAGGCTGTTTCCAGTGGGGTTCCGCAGGGCTCAGTAATAGGTCCCTTGCTTTTTGTGGTCTATATCAATGATCTTGACTTGAATATAGGGAGTATGATTAAGAAGTTTGCAGATGATACTAAAATCGGCTGTGTGGTTGATAATGAAGAAGGAGGCTGTAGACTGCAGGAAGATATCAATAAATTGGTCAGGTGGGCAGAGCAATGGCAAATGGAATTCAATCCGGAGAAGTGTGAGGTAATGCATTTAGGGAGGGCTAAGGAAAGGGAATACACATTAAATGGTAGGACACCGAGTAGTGTAGAGGAACAAAGGGACCTTGGAGTGCATGTCCACAGATCCCTGAAGGTAGCAGGCCAAGTAGATAAGGTGGTTAAGAAGGCATACGGAATGCTTGCCTTTATTAGCCGTGGCATAGAATACAAGAGCAGGGGGGTTATGCTTCAACTGTATAAAACACTAGTTAGGCCTCAGCTAGAGTACTGCAGGCAGTTCTGGTCACCACATTGCAGGAAAGATGTGATTGCACTAGAGAGGGTACAGAGGAGATTTACAAGGATGTTGCCGGGAGTAGAGAATCTTAGCTATGAGGAAAGACTGGATAGGCTGGGTCTGTTTTCCTTGGAACAGAGGAGGCTGAGGAGAGACCTTATTGAGGTGAGACCTTATTGAGGTGTATAAAATTATGAGGGGCATAGATAAAGTGGATAGAAAGGACCTATTTCCCTTAGCAGAGGGGTCAAAAACCAGGGGGCACAGATTTAAAGTAATGGGGGAAGGTTTAGAGGGGATTTGAGGGGAAATTTCTTCACTCAGAGGGTTGTAGGGGTCTGGAACTCACTGCCTGAAAGGGTGGTAGAGGCAGGACCCCTAACCACATTTAAAAAGTACTTGGATGTGCACTTGGGATGCTCTAACCTGCAGGGCTACGGACCAAGAGCTGGGGAGTGGGATTAGGCTGGATAGCTCTTTGTTGGCCGGCGCGGACACGATGGGCCAAAATGGCCTCCTTCCGTGCTGTAACTTTCTATGATTCTATGAAAAAGTACTGGGCAAACTAATGCGGCTAAAGGCCGACAAGTACCCTGGACCTGATGGCCTGCATCCTAGGGTCTTAAAAGAAGTGGCTGCAGAGATAGTGGATGCGTTAGTTGTAATCTACCAAAATTCCCTGGATTCTGGAGAGGTCCCAGCGGATTGGAAAACCGCAAATATAACGCCACTATTCAAGAAAGGAGGGAGACAGAAAGCAGGAAACTATAGGCCAGTTAGCCTAACATCTGTCATTGGGAAAATGCTGGAATCCATTATTAAGGAGGTAATAGCAGGACATTTAGAAAATCATAAGACAATCAAGCAGAGTCAACATGGTTTTATGAAAGAGAAATCGTGTTTGACAAATTTGCTAGAGTTCTTTGAGGATGTAACAAACAGGGTGGATAAAGGGGAACCAGTAGATGTAGTGTATTTGGATTTCCAGAAGGCATTCGATAAGGTGCCACATAAAAGGTTACTGCACAAGATAAGAGCGCACGGGGTTGGGGGTAATATATTGCATGGATAGGGGATTGGCTAACTAACAGAAAACAGAGACTCGGGATAAATGGATCATTTTCCGGTTGGCAATCAGTAACTAGTGGGGTGCCACAGGGTTCAGTGCTGGGGACTCAACTATTTACAATCTATATTAATGGCTTGGATGAAGGGACTAGATGTACTTTAGCCAAATTTGCTGATGATACAAAGATAGGTGGGTTAGCAAGTTGTGTGGAGGACACAAAGGGCTCGATTTTGTCAATGATGGAGGCGGGACTCCCACTTTTTGGGTTGTAGTCCCGCCTCCATCGATTTGTGGCCAACCCACGCTACTTTCCCTTGATTGACCTTGTTAAGCCCGCCCAGCGGGCTCAGCAGGCCAATTAAGGGACACCTGGATACTGGTGACGTCAGCGATTGACATTTCATCTGTCAAGAGCTTTTGACAGATGAAATATCAGCGTTTGACAGCTCTGTGAAGCTGTCAAACACTGACAATCTGTCTTCTAACTTGAGTCCTTCTACTCAGACTCAGTTGGAGAGCTCTCCAGACCAGAAAGCAGAGGCTGCAGCTTTTGACAGCTCAGCGGCCATTCTGCTTTCTGTGCCGGTGAGCTGAGGGACTCCCGAGAACTGAAGGGAGGAAGCCTGGAGGAGAAAGTAAAGGTAAATAAAACTTATTAAAACACTTTAAACACACCAAACACACTTACCTCTGCACTCATGCACCCATCACTCACCTGTACACCGGACATCTTGACCCCTCCAAGCCCTGCAGACCGACGGTCCGCCTCGCTAACTTGGCATGGTTTGAAGCCGTCGGGCAGCCCACACTTCAGGGCTAAAAATAGGGATTAGCCAAAAAACTGCCTGTTAACTACCTGTTAACAGGCAGTTAATTGGCACTAATCCCCTTCCCACCTCGAGGAGGCAGCTCCCAGCACAGGTCAGGTACCCGCCTCCTGGGACATTGGCATGGAGGCGGGTTGGGGGCGGGATGGGTACGTGCCCCCCGAATCTGCAATTTTCACACCACTCCCGCCTCCAAACCCGCCTCCAAGGGGCTTGGAAAATCAAGCCCAAAGAGTCTGCAAAGGGATATAGATAGGTTAAGTGAGTGGGCAAAAATTTGGCAGATGGAGTATAATGTGGGAAAATGTGAGGTTATCCACTTTGGAAGGAAGAATGAAAGAGAAAATTATTATTTAAATGGAGTGAGACTACAAAATGCTGTGGTACCTGTACAAAGGGATCTGGGGGCACATGAAACACAAAAAGTTAGCATGTAGGTACAGCAAGTAATTAGGAAGGCTAATGGAATGTTGGTCTTTATTGCAAGGGGTATGCAGTATAAAAGCAGGGAAGTTTTGATGCAACTTTACAGGGCGCTGGTGAGACTGCACCTGGAGTACTGCGTACAGTTTTGGTCTCCATATTTAAGGAAGGATATACTTGCATTGGAGGCAGTGCAGAGAAGGTTCACTAGGTTGATTCCTGGGATGAAGGGGTTGACGTATGACGAAAGGTTGAGAAGGTTGGGCCTATACTCATTGGAGTTTAGAAGAATGAGAGGGGATCTTATTGAAACATATAAGATTCTGAAGGGGCTTGACAGGGTAGATGCAGAGAGGATGTTTCCCCTCGTGGGGGAATCTAGAACTAGGGGGCATAATTGCAGAATAAGGGGGCATCCTTTTAAATAGGAAATGAGGAGGAATTTCTTCACTCAGAGGGTCGTGAGTCTTTGGAATTCTCTTCCCCAGAGAGCTGTGGAGGCTGGGTCATTAAATATATTTAAGGTGAAGATAGACAGATTTTTGAAAGGTAAGGGAGTCAAGGGTTATGGGGAGTGGGCAGGGAAGTGGAGTTGAGGCCAAGATCAGATCAGCCATGATCTTATTGAATGGCGGAGCAGGCTCGAGCGGCCAAATGACCTACTCCTGCTCCTACGTATTATGTTCTTATGTTCTTCTGACTCAGAGGCAAGTGTGCTACCAACTGAAGTCAGAGGGGAGTGGATGGGTGAACTTAGATATAGTTTCAAATTACCTGAGGCTAAGGAGTTACTCAATGATAAGTAACGAGTGTAGGGAAGAGATTTTGGTGAGGAAATTCATCATGGGGCCTGAGAGGTATGTTAGAAAATAATGTGCTCAAAGGAAGTGACGGTGTACGGGGAATGGTCAAGCTGGATCTGAAGACAAGAGCCATACCAAGTTGATTGAAGCAGGAAACATGTTTCCAGATTGGGTGCCCTCAGATGAGGGGATGAAGTTGCCTTTGCTAAACCAGGTTTCAGCCTGGCCAGCAATTCAATACACTCATCTGGAAAGGAAGAACTTGTACAGTGTCTTTATTGTGCTTTTCATGACCTCGGGACATCCCAAACGCATCATAGTCAGTAAAGTACTTTTGAAATGTAGTGACTGTTGTAATGTAGGGAAGCTATTGTTTGCAAGGAAGTAGATATCTTTCAGGGTAGCGAGGAAATGATGAATAGCAGGAGGGCAATAGGAATCACAATATTGGCAGACTATTGAACTATTGGGAGAGGCCAGGATCAGGCTCAATTATGGTGGGAGCCACCATAATTGAGCCTGATCCTGGCCTCTCCCAATGTCCACATGTGTGGCAGGAGAAGTCAGCAGATAGCAATCCGCACCGACAATTATGGCTAATTTTTGCCCTCCCTAGATTAGACCAATGATTTTTTTATTTGCTCCTGGGATGTGGGTATCGCTGGCAAGGCCAGCATTTATTCCCAATCCCTAATTGCCCTTGAAGGTGCTGGGGGGGTGACGCCTTGAACCGCTGCAGTCCGTGAGGTGAAAGTACTCCCATACAGCTGTTAGGGAGAGTTCCAGGATTTTAAACCAGTAACTATGAAGGAACAGCGCTATATTTCCAAGTCAGGATGGTTGTAACTTGGAGGGGAACTTGGAGGTGATGGTGTTCCCATGCGCCTGCTGCCCTTGTCCTTCTAGGTGGTAGAGGTTGCAGGTTTGGGAGGTGCTGTTGAAGAAGCCTTGGCGAGTTGCTGCAGTGCATCTTGTAGATGGTACACACCGCAGCCACAGTGCGCCGGTGGTGGAGGGAGTGAATGTTTAAGGTGGTGGATGGGGTGCCAATCAAGCGGGCTGCTTTGTCCTGGATGGTGTCTAGCTTCTTGAGTGTTGTTGGAGCTGCACTCATCCAGGCAAGTGGAGAGTATTCCATCGGGAGCGGAGAGAGCAGCAGCACAAGGCCAGTGTCGGGAGCGGAGAGAGCGGAGAGAGCAGCAGCACAGTGAGTATTTAAACTCACTTTCGCGGGCTTTTTTTGCAGAGGCCAGTGTCGGGAGCGGAGAGAGCAGCAGCACAGTGAGTATTTAAACTCACTTTCGCGGGCTTTTTTTGCAGAGGCCAGTGTCGGGAGCGGAGAGAGCAGCAGCACAGTGAGTATTTAAACTCACTTTCGCGGGCTTTTTTTGCAGAGGCCAGTGTCGGGAGAGACGAGACCGGAAGCGGACCAGGTGGGAAGCACCCAGGTGAACAGCATTTAAGGAGGGTGGTGGCTTAAACCCGAGTTCCTACAGAGTAGGAACCCCCACCCGCCCTCCTCCTCTAACCTACTAGTCTTTTAGCAGTCTAAAAACAGAGGTCACAAATTTTTTGGTCTCAGTTTCTTTTCAGCAGGGCAGGAACCGGGAGGAGCGGGAAGTCGGCGTAGGACCAAGGGGACACAAGACCGGGAAGTCAGCGAAAGACCAGGGAGGTAAGACTAACTGGTAAGTACTTTCCTCAAACCTTCCTAGAAAGTAAAACTAAAACTAGTGGGATTTGGTTAGTTTAAAAAGGAATAAGAGGAGTACAGTATACATTGGTCTAAGTAAGCTTCGGGAAAACAAAAGTCAATAAATAAACTAAAACTAGAAAATTAAAAAGTAATATAAGGGTTAAGTCATGGCAGTAGAGCTCGGACCTGTGTCATGCTCCTCCTGTAACATGTGGGAAATCAGGGACGCTTCCTGTGTCCCTGACAACCATGTGTGCGGGAAGTGTGTCCAGCTGCAGCTCATGTGGGACCGCATGACGGCCCTTGAGCTGCGGATGGACTCACTTTGGAGCATCCACGATTCTGAGAGGGTTGTGGATAACACATTTAGTGAGTTGGTCACACCGCAGGTTAAGGCCAGCGTAGATAGTACATGGGTGACCAAAAGGCAGAGCAAGGGCAGGAAGGTAGTGCAGAAATCCCCTGGGGTTGTCTCCCTTAGCAACAGGTTCACCGCCTTAGGTGCTGTTGTCGGGGGGGATGACTCATCGGGGGAAGGCACCAGCAGCCAGGCTCATGGCACCATGACTGGCTCTGTTGCAAAGAAGGGAGGGAAAAAGAGTGGCAGGGCTATAGTAATAGGGGATTCGATTGTAAGGGGAATAGATAGGGGTTTCTGTGGTCGCGACCGAGACTCCAGGATGGTATGTTGCCTCCCTGGTGCAAGGGTCAAGGATGTCTCGGCGCGGGTGCAGAACATTCTGGAGGGGGAGGGGGAACAGCCAGTTGTCGTGATACATGTTGGTACCAACGACGTAGCTAAAAAAAGGGAAGAGGTCCTACAAGTAGAATTTAGGGAGTTAGGAGCCAAGCTAAAAAGTAGGACCTCGAAGGTAGTAATCTCTGGATTACTACCAGTGCCACGTGCTAGTAAGAGTACAGAGAACAGGATAGTTAGGCTAAATACGTGGCTTGAGCAGTGGTGTAAGAGGGAGGGTTTTAAATTTTTGAGGCATTGGAACCAGTTTTGTGGTAGGTGTGACCTATACAAAAGGGACGGTCTACACCTGTGCAAAGATGGAACTGATGTTCTCGGGGTAATTTTTGATAAAGCAGTTCGGGAGCATTTAAACTAGTATGGCAGGGGGCTAGAAACCTATGTAGTGAAATAGAGGAAAGTGAAAGGCAGACAGAAATAAATGGTAAAAGGGTGAGGAACAAAAAACAAAGGGCCAAAACAATTCATAAAAAATGTGAGCATAAAAAAAGCCTGAGGGTTTTATACCTTAATGCGAGAAGCATCAGGAACAAGGTAGATGAATTAGCTGTGGAAATAGAGGTTAATAATTATGATCTAATTGGGATTACGGAAACATGGTTGCAGGGTGAGCAGGGCTGGGAGCTTAACATACAGGGGTATTCAGTATTTAGGAAGGATCGACAAAAAAGAAAGGGAGGAGGGGTAGCATTGCTGGTAAAAGAAGGGATAAATGCAATTGAAAGGAAGGATATTAACTCAGTTAATACAGAATCTATATGGGTGGAGCTAAGAAATAGCGAGGGGAGAAAAACATTAATAGGAGTGGTATATAGGCCTCCAAATAGTAAAATAGAGGTTGGGGAGGGCATCACGAGGGAAATTAGAGAAGCGTGCAATAAGAGCACAGCTGTCATCATAGGTGACTTTAACTTACATATAGATTGGAATAGCCTAATCAGTAAAAATAATGAGGAGGAGGAATTCCTTGAGTGTTTAAGGGATGGTTATCTGGATCAATATGTCGAGGAACCAACTCGGGAACAGGCTATATTGGACTGGGTACTGTGCAATGAGAAGGGACTAATTAGTAATCTTGTTGTACGGGGACCCTTGGGTCAGAGCGATCATAACATGATCGATTTCTCACTCGAAATGGAGAGCGAAGAAATTGACTCAGACACTAAGGTCCTGAATTTAAACAAGGGGAATTATGATGCCATTAGACGGGAACTGAGTAGGTCTGATTGGACAACGTTCCTGGGAGGACTGGAGGTAGATAAACAATGGAAGCATTTAAAGATAGAATGACAAAATTGCAAAAATTGTTTATACCAATCTGGCATAAAAGGAAATCTAAAAAGGTGCTCAACCGTGGATAACAGGGGAAATTAGAGACAGCATAAAATCCAAAGATAGGGCGTATAAAATAGCCAAAAAAAGCGCCAGAGCGGAAGATTGGGAACAGTTTAAGATAGAGCAAAGGAGGACAAAGGGCTTAATCAAGAGGGGCAAAATAGCTTACGAAAGCAAGCTGGCGGAAAATATAAAAACTAACTCCAAAAGCTTTTATAAGTATATCAAGAGGAAAAGACTGGTGAAAACCAAAGTTGGCCCATTGCAGTCAGATACGGGGGAATATATAACGGGAAATAAAGAAATGGCAGACCAACTAAATGCATACTTTGGGTCAGTCTTTACGAAGGAAGACACAAAAAACCTCCCTGGGATATCGGGAAAAATAGGGACATTTGCAAAGGAGGAACTGACGCAAGTCAATATCTCTAAGGATATGGTGTTAAGGAAGCTAAAGGGATTGAAGGCGGACAAATCCCCAGGGCCTGATAACATGCATCCTAGGGTGCTGAAGGAGGTGGCCCTAGAGATAGCGGATGCACTAAGTATGATTTTTCAGAATTCATTAGACTCGGGAACAGTGCCCATGGATTGGAGGGTAGCTAACGTTACCCCACTATTCAAAAAGGGGGGTAGGGAAAAAGCAGGTAATTACAGACCTGTAAGCCTTACATCAGTTGTGGGCAAAATGCTGGAGTCCATCATTAAGGATGAAATAGCGGAGCACTTAGCAAATGGGGACAGGATAGGACAGAGTCAACATGGATTTACAAAGGGTAAATCGTGCTTGACTAATCTATTGGAATTTTTTGAGGGAGTAACTGGTAAAATAGATGGGGGAGAGCCAGTAGATGTGGTGTACCTGGACTTCCAAAAGGCCTTCGATAAGGTCCCACATAAAAGATTAGCAGGGAAAATTGAAGCTCATGGGATAAAGGGGAAAGTATTGACGTGGATAGAGAACTGGCTGTCAGATAGAAAACAGAGAGTTGGAATAAACGGCTCATTTTCTGAATGGCAGGCAGTAACAAGTGGGGTACCACAGGGATCTGTCCTGGGTCCCCAGCTGTTCACAATTTACATTAATGACCTGGATCAGGGAGTCGGATGCAGCATTTCCAAATTTGCAGACGACACTAAACTAGGAGGGGGGTGGGCTCAGAGGAGGAGACCAGGAAGCTCCAGAGCGATTTGGACAGACTGGGTGATTGGGCGGATAAATGGCAGATGCAATATAATGTGGACAAGTGCGAAGTTATCCACCTTGGGTGCAGGAACGGGAGGGCAAATTATTATTTAAATGGCAATAAATTGGGAGAGGGGGAAGTACAGAGAGACCTGGGTGTTCTTGTACACCAGTCACTGAAGGCGAGCATGCAGGTGCAACAGGCGATCAAGAAGGCAAACGGTATGCTGGCCTTCATAGCAAAAGGGTTGGAATACAGGAACAGGGATACCTTGCTGCAGCTGTACAGGGCACTGGTGAGACCACACCTCGAGTACTGTGTACAGTTTTGGTCGCCTCATCTGAGGAAAGATGTTCTTGCCATGGAGGGGGTGCAGCGGCGATTCACCAGGCTGATACCAGGAATGGCGGGATTGACCTATGAGGAGAGACTATGTAGTTTAGGGATGTACACACTGGAGTTTAGAAGATTGAGAGGGGACCTCATAGAAGTGTATAAAATTCTGACAGGTCTAGACAGACTAGATGCAGAAGGAATGTTTCCCTTGGCGGGTGAGAACAGAACTAGAGGACATAATTTAAGGATAAGGGCTAAACCATTTAGGACAGAAATGAGGGGGAATTTCTTCACTCAGAGGGTGGTGAACCTGTGGAACTCATTGCCACAGAGGGCAGTGTACGCCAGCTCATTAAATATATTTAAGAGGGAATTAGATATATTTCTACAGGCAAAAGGGCTTAAGGGTTACGGAGAGAAGGCGGGGACGGGATACTGAATTGGAGGATCAGCCATGATCTCATTAAATGGCGGAGCAGGCTCGAAGGGCCGGATGGCCTACTCCTGCTCCTATCTTCTATGTATCTATGTATCTATGTATCACACTCCTTACTTGTGCCTTGTAGGTGGAAAGGCTTTGGGGAGTCAGGAGGTGAGACTCTTGCCACAGAATACCCAGCCTCTGACCTGCTCTTGTAGACACAGTATATGTGGCTGGTCCAGTTAAGTTTATGGTCAATGGTGACCCCCAGAAAGTTGATGGAGGATCCTGCAATGGTAATGCCGTTGAATGTCAAGGGGCGGTGTTTAGACTCTCGTTTGTTGGCACTAGTCATTGCCTGGCACTTCTGTGGTGTGAATGTTACTTGCCACTTATCAGCCCAAGCCTCAATGTTGTCCCGGTCTTGCTGCAAGCGGGCATGGACTGCTTCATGATCTGAGGAGTTGCAAAGGCAAATTGAACACTGCAATTATCAGCGAACATCCCCACTTCTGACCTTATGATGGCGGGAAGGTCATTGATGAAGCAGCTGAAGATGGTTAAGCCTAGGACACTGCCCTGAGGAACTCCTGCAGCGATGTACTGGGGCTCATTTACCCCATGTTTACCCCTCTTCCCTCCACACTCGCACTACTTTCACTCACCCAGCTATTTTCCCCTTCACTCACGCCAATGTTACCCCTCACCCACTCCATTTTCCCCAAAACAGGTTTCCCCCTCACCGAGGCCACACTTCCCAATTGTCCCCTCACTCACCACATCTTTCCCTCCCCAGCGCCACATTTCTCAAACATTCCCTCCACAGGGATGGGCAAGAAATGCCGGCATTGGCAGCAATGCCCACATCCCATCAACCAATGAAAAATACTCGGTATCCCCCTCCACCCCCGTGTTTTATTTCTGGCCTCACTCGCGCCACATTTCCCCTCACCCCTCTGTTATTGCATCACACATTCACCGTTTCCCCCTCACTCCATATTCTCCCCTCGCCCGTTATCTTTTCTCTCACTCCATATTCTCCCCTCGCCCGTTATCTTTTCCCTCACTCCATATTCTCCTCTCGCCCGTTATCTTTTCTCTCACTCCATATTCTCCCCTCGCCCGTTATCTTTTCTCTCACTCCATATTCTCCCCTCGCCCGTTATCTTTTCCCTCACTCCATATTCTCCCCTCGCCCGTTATCTTTTCTCTCACTCCATATTCTCCCCTCGCCCGTTATCTTTTCCCTCACTCCATATTCTCCCATCGCCCGTTATCTTTTCTCTCACTCCATATTCTCCCATCGCCCGTTATCTTTTCTCTCACTCACCTGGTTTCCACTCACACGCGCGATTGATTTAACTGCCAACCGCCACCGGCCCGCCTGCCGTCTCTATAGCAACGCCCGCGCGGGCGGGAAAAAGCGGGCCCGGCCAAACCTCGCGAGAGGGGCCCAGAAACCTGACGTCACAATGAGTATTTAAGGAGCGCTCGGGAAGCCGTTGCTCGGCAGTGTGAGGGCTGGAGAGTGAAATGTGTGCTGGTGGAAGCGCATTTAGTTAGACAGGGGCGGAGAAGGAGAAGCCGGAATGGTTCTTACTGGTACAATAGCAAAATACTGCGGGCGGATGCAATCCATTCATATATCCATAAAACGGCACCGCCCAACATTGCAGCACTGCACCTGAGTGTCAGCCTAGATATATGTGCTCAAGATCCATTGAGTGGAACTTGAATCCACAACCTTCCAGACTCAAAGGTGAGAGTGCTACCCACTGAGCCAAAGCTGACCCAGGTATCAAGAAACAGCTGAGCGCACTGGAGATCCTGGCTGCCCAGGTATGTCCAAAAGCAGGACAAATCCCCAATCCGGCCAATTACCACCCCATCAATCTATTCTCAATCAAAGTGATGGAAGATGTCGTCGGCAGTGCTATAAAACAGCACTTGCTTGCCAATGCTCAGTTTGGGTTCTGCCAGGATCACTTGGCTCCAGACCTCATTACAGCCTTGGTCCAAACATGAACAAAACAGCTGAATTTCACAGGTGAGAGTGACTGCCCTTGCCATCAAGGAAGGCAGCATTTGACAGTGTGGCATCAAGCAGCTCTAGTAAAATTGAAGTCAATGGGAATCTGGGGGTAAAACTCTCCACTGGCTGGATTTATACCTGGCACAAAGGAAGGTGTTTGTGGTTGTTGGAGGCCAATCATCTCAGCCCCATGACATCGCTGCAGGAGTTCCTTAGGGCAGTGCCCTAGGCCCAACCATCTTCTGTTGCTTCATCAATGACCTTCCCTCTATCGCAGGGTCAGAAGTGGGGATGTTCGTTGATGATTGCATAGTGTTCAGTTCCATTCGCAACTCCTCAGAGCAGTCCATGCCCGCATGCAGTAAGACCTGGACAAAATTCATCCCTCCAAGTCACACACAATCCTGACTTGGAAATATATTGCCATTCCTTCAGCATCGCTGGGTGAACATCCTGGAACTCCCTCCGTAACAGCACTATGGGAGTATCTTCACCACGCGGACAGCAGTGATTCATGAAGGCGGTTCACCACCATCTTACGGAGGGTAAATAAATGATGGCCTTTCCCGCGACGCCTATATCCCAGGAATGAATTGAAAAAAAGTTCACACATTGTACCTGAAAGAATGCTACCTTTTACAGTGAGCTAAAATGATTTGGTGCTAATATTCTATTCACATTTGGAATGTGCAAAACATTTGAGGTACAGTTTCCAGAGATGTTTGCTTACCTTGATTATTTTCAAACTGAGCCAATGTGTAGTATTTAGGCTCTCGGTTCACAAATACAATCTTGGGGTGGGGGGCGGTGCCTGAAATCATGGCCATTGAGGATGAACCTCGAAAAAAAACACTGCATCTTCAGACTTGCAACACACATCCATGCCTTCACCCAAAGAAGGTTTCTCACGAAGAGGTATTGCAGACCTTTTATATGCCATTTATTATGGAGGAGGAGCAACAAAGGAGAGGGGACAGCATTGAAAGAGAATGCACCCCACCAGATTGGCCACCCCTGCATAGAATATACAGGCAACATAGGTCATGGGAGGACCTTTGTGAGAAGTATATTAGAATTGTGTGCTTCAATAAATGGGTAATACGTCAGCTCTGCCATCTACTGCATGAAGACCTGCAGCCTCCATCATCTGTCCACATTGGTGTCTGGCATTGAAGGTGATGACTGCACTCAACCTTTATGGCACGGGGTTTCAGTGTAATATCAGCCAGACTGCAGTACAGGCATGCATTTGAAGCACTTTACAGGAGAGCAGGGATATTGATCACATTTGTCATCACAGTAAGGGAGTAGCAAGATGTGGCAGTCCAGTTTAACAGGGTTGCTGGCTTATCCAAGGTCACGGGTATAACTGATGGCACGCAGGTTGCTTTTCAAGCTTCTACAGAAAATTATCTTCAGAAGGGCTTCTACACCCTGAATGTGTCACACAATATGCACAACATGTAAGGATCCTATGTCAGCATGGGATGTTGGAAATTGTCACAATGCATTCATCCTTCCAAATTTCTCCTGATCTCTTCAAAAAAAATTCAATGGATGGCAGGTGGGTGACTAAGCCTACCCCCGTGTCCCATGGATAATGACCCCACTAAGAGTGGCCCAAACATCCCCAGAGGTGCTACAATGAGGCACATGCTGCTCCAACAAGATTGGTCATTTCGAGGACCATTGGGGTTTTAAAGGGGCCTCTTTTGCTGCCTAGACTGATCGGTAGGGGCTCTGCAGTATCCTCCAGATCGTGTGACATGGCATACTTGTAACCTGCTGCATGCGCACAACTTTGTCATGCAAAAAGGTCTGGACATTGATGTTGCTGCCAGGGTGGTGCCCCTAGCTTTGGAGATCACACTACATGGAGAGCATCACACTGACCTACAACAAAGAACATCAAAGTGCATCTCATCACTGAAGTCTCCTGTGTAACAGTTTCCCTTTGACATCAGCACCTTAATTCTTTCTCCACTTTCAAACACAGGAATATTCCCTCCATCCAGTATCCATCCTTCAACATGAGAACACATAAGCCCTTTTTTTGCCTACATTAGCGTGCCAGTAATCACCATCTGATTTGAATAAGTCAACGTGAAGGGAGTGCATCTTTTCCTGCATGACTCTAAACTCCCTTAATAACAATGCAGTTTAGTGTACATTCCTATTTAAGTACAATAAAGTCCAAAGTGAACGCAAGCCAACATACAGCATGCTTCTGACGAAAGGTCTTCGACCTGAAACGTTAACTCTGTTTCTCTCTCCACGGATGCTGCCTGGCCTGCTGAGTTTTTCCAGCGTTTTCTGTTGTTATTTACAGCATGCTTTCCCTGGGTGGTTACATGTGCCTTCCTTTCATCTAATTTTAGTACTTCTAGATGCAACTTTAGGGCTTGTATAGCAAGAGGAAGATGACTGCTCATGGTCTACAAAAGGATCATATTGACTGAGGTGGTGCTCCACTTGTAGCAGCTTGCTCATGGGAGGGAACTGCTGCTGGAACATCTTCCCGGGCAGCTTGATGTTGCCTACATTCTACTTATCTGGTGTTCTGTCAGGGAATGCAGGTTAAAACCACTTCCTCCACTTTTTAAATAGAATGGCCACACTTTAGGGGTGTGCATGCAAGTATTTGCTGTTGGGGAGATGGGTAACAATACTGTAAGATCCAAAGTTATTTTTATTCGTTCTTAGGTTGTTGGCGTCGCTGGCAAGGCCAGCATTTATTGCCCATCCCTAATTGCCCTTAAGAAGCTGGTGGTGAGCCACATTCTTGATAACTGAGTGGCTTGCTAGGCCATTTCAGAGGGCAGTTAAGAGTCAACCACATTACTGTAGGTCTGGAGACACATATAGGCTAAAGACAGCAGATTTCCTTCCCTAAAGGACATTAGTGAACCAGATGGGTTTTTATGACTCCAATCATTTTATGGTCACCATTACTGATACTAGCTTTTTATTCCACATATATTTAATTAACTGAATTTAATTTCACAAGCTGCCCTGGTGAAATTCTGAACTCACATCTCTGGATCATTAGTCCAGGTCCCTAGATTACTAGTCCAGTAACATAACCACTACGCTGCCAAACCCGCGATAATGTCCCCTTTAACCAGTGTTGTGCAGGGTTAGTTGTACAACTGTTATTTTAGAGGGTGAAGTGTGTACTGGTGTCCACTGAAGAATGGGGGGAGTCGCCAGTGTCTCCTGGCAGAGAACTGCTGCTAGAGCAGGTTCCTGGGCTTGATGTCTCCTATGTTCTGCACAAGTCAAGTCATTTAATATTTTGCAGTCATAGAATGATATAACACAGAAGGAGGACATTCGACCTATTGCGCCTGTGCCGGCTCTTTGAAAGAGCTATCCAATTAGTCCCACTCCCCTGCTCTTTCCCCATAGCCCTGCAAATTCTGGGGGTGAGCTAGCACTCAATGTTAGTGCCACCTCCCTCTTCAGTCAGAACTGGCTTCTTAATGGCTGCACTTTAATTTCCACGCACCCCTGCACATTACTCCTATTTTACACTGGTGTGTGCCGATCACTATTCCAGTGGATATGTAAATGAGCTCATGCAGGGAATTCTCGTGAATAACTCCAGACCATTGGCAGACTCAGCTCATATTGTCCCATTTGCGCAACAGCGTTGCAACTCGCTGTATGGAAGTTCTTCCCCCTTGGTGTACTAGCGGTCTATACACGTAGACCATTGCGGGTAGTCCTGCAGAAACAGCAAGTTGGCCTTGATGGTGGCCAGGTAGACCTTGGTTGAAACACATCATGTAGATCTTGTAACCACTGCACACATTTTAATACTTGCAACTATTTTCCCGCAGGTATGGCGCACTCTAGGTTGCCCTGCATGTGTCATGGACCCAATGGCTAATGGGAGGTGTAAAGCAACCGAATTTAGCCCCCCAAGACCTCTATTAGGTTACTCCTTGGCCTTTTTTTCTAGAGAAAAGAGCCCCAGCCTGTTCAGTCTCATAACACTTTTATCTCCCGTGTGTTGAATCAACTGTTATTCAACCTCCTTCCTTCAATGGTTCACAACGACATGCTTCAAGTAAGCACAAGGCACTTGATGGTGGAGTATACGGAAGAGCTTTTTTCAGGTACAGCATAGGTGACCCGTGTAAGAGTAGGTTTTGGTTTCTCTATCTTTCAAGCTCTCAACTAATTCTGGAAAACCATGCTCCTTTTATAGCCCTCAGTTTGCCTACTTTAAAGGTGCATGTTACAGGTAAGACCTCATGATTTCTGTTCTTGAATCCTTTCAAGAATACTCTCTTCACAAACAGTCTTGGTTGTTTACTTCAATGATACTTTCCACAGCCAAAACATCCTGACCAATCTGCTCTTGAATCCTTTGAGGACTAGTTTTATTGACTACTTATCTTTCTAAACATCCCCTCTATATACAATAGTTAATCGATCCTCTATCTATGTTTATTAACACTAACCACTAAAGTTATACATTAATCACTCCTGGTCGATGTCATCCCAGACACTGATTTCCTTGAACAAGCATTTCTTGTACATGATCAGACATTTGGGGTAGAACATAATCCATCCTTTCTTCCATGTCACCCCACTATTCTCCAGATTAGTTTAGAAAGTCTGTTGCTCCAAGATATGAGGTAGTTTGCTTATTATCCCTTAACTCTTCGAAGATATCCAATACACTGCCTCTATATCCTTTCTGTAATATGGAGACCAGAACGGTGCACAGTACAATAAATGTGGTCTAACCAAGGTTCTATACAAGTTTAACATAACTTATCTGCTTTTCAATTCCACTCCTCTAGAAATTTTTATGGCCTTGTTTACCTGTGTTGCAACTATTAATAATTTGTGAATCTGTACATTCCCAGTTTCTGTCTCAGCTTGGCGATGCACTCCTCCCAGTTCTTGGTGCATGCCCGGCCACTCCAAACCATATTCCCAGCACCTTCAGGTCATCTGACCTGACGGAGAAGGGGAAAAAGGATCGGTCGGCCCAGTTCCCAAAGAACATGGCCTCGCTTTTGCTGCGATTTACTCTGGCCCCCGAGGCCAGTTCAAACTGGTCACAGATGCTCAGCAATCTGCGGACCGACAGCGAAACCGAGCGAAAGACAGCGACGTCATCCATGTACAGGGAGACCTTCACCTGAGCGCCTCCGCTGCCTGGAATGGTCACCCCTCTTATCCTTCCTGATGGACTCGGCAAAAGCTTCGATACAACACACGAACAAGACAGAGGAGAGAGAACAGCCCTGCCTGACTCCAGATTTGATCAGAAAGCTTTCTGAATCCCACCCGTTGATTAGACCTGCGCTACTGATGTCTGTGTAGAGCAGTTGGATCCAATTGCGGATTCCCTCCCCAAAACCCATTTTGGAGAGCACGTCCATCGTGTACATGTGCGATATTCTGTCCAAGGCCTTCTCCTGGTCCAAGCTGATTAAGCAGGTGTCCACCCTCCCGTCCCGCACATCAGCGATCCTATCTCTGAGTAGCGCAAGGCGATCATATCTTCCTGCCGGGGACGGCACAGGTGTGATCCGGCTGGATCACCAGCTCCAGAGCAGACTTGACCCGATTAGATGAAATTTTGTAGTCAACGTTAAGCAGTGAAATGGGCTGCCAATTTCTGATCTGTTCCCACTTCCCCTTCTGCTGGCTACTGGCCCCTAGAGAGTTTTATTGACCTACTTAAATACAAATGTTATATCAATTACAAGTAATACTAAACAAAAATAGGTTTAAATAATTCAACCTCAGTTCTCATCTGTGCCCAGGACATGCAGGTGATCAGTCTTCTATCTATAGCACCGGCATCACGGATTGTCCCGAGAGTTCTGCCCGACTGGGGTGCCTGGCTATCCTTAGAATTGGGTTTGCATGTATGTCTTGCACAATTACCAACCCACTCCCTTCATCCTCTTCACTACCATTCTTAGTATGGAGATGTTTGTCTTAATTCTCATGTTGTCTGAACATGCCGTACACAGGGTCTGGAGGAATGGTGATCTCATCTAACAATACAATGGATCCTTACAACCACATGGCCGTCTCTCAAGCTGTAGTACTTAATTAAGTTATGATGTGGAGATGCCGGCGTTGGACTGGGGTGGACAAAAATGAGAAGTCGCACAACACCAGGTTATAGTCCAACAGATTTATTTAATTTTACAAGCTTTCGGAACAGTTCGCTCCTTCGTCAGGTAAGTTAGCAGTGAGAGAATTCTCTCACTGCTAACTTACCTGACGAAGGAGCGAACTGTTCCGAAAGCTTGTAAAATTAAATAAATCTGTTGGACTATAACCTGGTGTTGTGCGACTTCTCATTTTAATTAAGTTAGATAGCAGACGTTGACCCGACAACACACCAAACATCCCGATTTCCTTGAGTAAGCTGCTGGGTGAGCAGTTTTCAGTCGTAAACAATCCCATCAGCCCTTGCTTCCCCAACTTAGCCTATTTTCCCAAAGCATGGTGGAGAAAAGCATTAAATTCACTTCTCTCAAATGTTTGTTAGCAAGAGGGGGTTTTACACGGGTTCCAGCCCCTCTGTACAATGGTGGGAGGGCCCTAAACTGTGGCCTCCCTGCAGCAGAATACAGAGGCCAGAGGAACGGCAATTGTTGTCTCACGACCAGATTAATGGCCCGAGGTGAGGTAAGTCGACTCTTGCAAGAATAGCAGGTCGGCCTTGACCTTGGTGAGGTACCCCAAAGTCAGAACACATTGCACAGTGCTTTTCACACTCAGCACAGTAATTGAAGTTATCTTCAAACTCATTTTGAAATTTTTGGTTTAAAGCGCCACCACAATGGGCAGAATTTTCATTGAGCCGTGGAGGCGGGTTTGGAGGCGGGACTGGATTGAAAATAGCTGAATCGGGGGTCCCGACCCCATCCCGCCCCCAACCCGCCTCCATGCCAGTTTCGCTGGAGGCGGGTACCTGACCTGTGCTGGGACCTGCCTCCCTGAGGCGGGAAGGGGATTAGTGGCAATATACTGCCTGTTAACAGGTAGTTAACAGGCAGTTTTTTGCCTAATCCCTATTTTTATGCCTGAAATGTGGGCTCTCCGACAGGTCCCAACCACACCGTTTCAGCGAGGCGGACCATGGGTCTGCAGGGGTTGGAGGGGTCGATATGTCCGGTGGGCAGGTGAGTGATGGGTGCATGTATGCAGAGGTAAGTGTGTAAGGTAAGTGTAAAGTGTGGAAAAAAGTTTTACTTACCTTAACTTCCTCCTGCAGGTGTCAGCCCTTCAGGTCTCGGGAGTCAGAAATCTCACCGGCACAGAAAGCAGAATGGCCGTTGAGCTGTCAAAAGCTGCAGCTTCTGCTTTTTGTTCTGCAGAGATCTCTAAATCAGCCTGAGAGGAAGGAATTAACTTAGAGTACAGATTGTCAGTGTTTGACAGCTTCAAAGAGCTGTCAAACGCTGATATTTCATCTGTCAAAAGCTCTTGACAGATGAAATGTCAATCTGTGACGTCACCTGTTGCCGGATGGCCCTTAATTGGCCTGCTGAGCCCGCCCAGCGGGCTCAACAAGGTCAATCAAGTGAAAATACAGTGGGTTGGCCACAAGTCGATGGGGACGGGACTACAACCCAAAAAGTGGGAGTCCCGCCTCCATCCCGTCCCCAGTTTCAAAATCCAGCCCATTGAGTCATAACGGCACAGAAGGAGGCCATTCGGCACATCGAGTCCATGCCAGCTCTCTGTGGAGCAATCCAGTCAGTCCCATTCCTCCGCTCTATCCCCGTAGCCCTGCAAGTTTATTTCCCTCAAGTGCCTATCCAGTCTCCCTTTGAAAACAATGAGTGTCTCCGCTTCCACCACTTCCGTTGGCAGCGAGTTCCAGGTCCTCACCACTCGCTGCGTAAAAAAGTTTTTCCTCACATCCCCCCTGTCTCTCTTGCCCAAAACCTTAAATCTGTGTCCCCTAGTCCTTGTACCATCAACTAGTGGGAACAGCCTTTCCCCGTCTAGCCGATCCAAACCCGTCATAATCTTGTACACCTCTATCAAATCACCCCTCAACCTCCTTTGCTCTAATGAAAACAAATCCAGCTTCTCCAACCTGTCCTTCTAGCTAAGATCCCCCATCCCGGAACCATTCTGGTAAATCTCCTCTGCACCCTCTCAAGGGCCTTCACATCCTTCCTAAAGTATGGTGACCAGAACTGGACGCAATACTCCAGTTGTGGCCTAACCAGCGCTTCATAAAAGTTCAGCATAACTTCTCTACTTTGTACTCAATACCTCTATTTATGAAGCCCAAGATCCCATATGCTTTGTTAACCACTCTCTCAATATGTCCTGCCACCTTCAGGGACCTATGCACATTAACTTAATGTGTCCCTCTGTCCATGCACACTCGTTAAAACTTGCCTCTCCCTGTTCCTTCTGCCAAAATGCATCACCTCACACTTCTCTGTATTAAATTCCATCTGCCACTTGTCTGCCCATTCTGCAAGCCTTTCTATGTCCTGTTGCAGTCGATTGGTATCATCCTCACTGTTTGCCACACCCCCAAGTTTGGTGTCATCGGCAAATTTAGAAATTCTACTCTGTATTCCAATATCCAGGTCATTTATAGAAATCAAAAAAAGCAGTGGCCCCAGCATTGACCCTTGGGGAACACTAATACGATAGCAAAATACTGCAGATGCTGGAAATCCGAAATCCGAAATAACAACAGAAAACGCTTGGGGAACACCGCTGTCTACCATCCTCCAGTCTGAAAAACAGCCATTTACCACAACTCGCTGTTTTCTATCCTTAAGCCAATTCCTTATCCAAGCTGCCACTGACCCACCGATTCCATGAGCCTCAATTTTGTTAACCAGCCTTCTATGTGGTACTTTGTCAAACGCCTTCCCAAAATCCATGTAGACAACATGCATTGCATTCCCTTCATCAATCCTCCCTGTTACTTCGTCAAAAAATTCTATTAGATTAGTCAACACGATCTGCCTTTTAAAAATCCGTGTTGGCTCTCCTTAATTAGCTTAAACCTCTCCAAGTGCCCGTTAATTTTTTCCTTGATTATTGTTTCTAAAACTTTACCCACCACTGATGTTAAACTGACCGGCCTGTAGTTACTCGGATTGTCCTTACACCCTTTCTTGAATAATGGTGTCACATTTGCCACTTTCCAATCCTCAGGCACCTCCCCGGCATCGAGGGAAGATTGGAAAATTATGGCAAGCCCTTTCGCTATCTCCTCCCCCAATTCCCTTAGCAACCCGGGATGCAAGCCATCTGGACCAGGTGACTTATCCACTCTAAGCATACCCAACCTTTCTAGTACATCCTGTCTATCAATTTTCACCCCTTCCATTGCTTCTACCTTGTCCACTTTTACCGATATTTTGTCAGCATCCACCTCCTTAGTAAACACCGATACAAAGTACTCATTGAGTATTCGAGCCTTGCCCTGCGCCTCTAAGCATATATCACCTCTTTGTCCCTAATAGGTCCCACCCCGCCTCTTACTACCCACTTACTGTTTGCATGCCGGTCGAAGATTTTTGGGTTCCCTTTTATGTTAACCGCCATTCTACTCTCATATTCTCTCTTTGCCAATCTTATTTTCATCTTCACATCCCCTCTCAACTTATTGTATTTGGTCTGGTTCTCCCTTGAAGAATTCACCTAACATGCATCATAAACCCTCTTTTTTCATTTCATCATCTTCTCGATCTCCCTCGTCATCCAAGGAGCCCTTGCTTTGGTTCCCTTACCCTTCCATCTTATTGGAATGTACTTAGCCTGTACTTGGAACATCTCCTCCTTAAAGATCACCCATTGTTCCGTTACAGTTTTTCCTGTCAGTCTTTGGTTCCATTTTACCTTGGTTAGATCCTTTCGCATCCCATTGAAGTTAGCCCTATTCCAGTTTAGAAGTTCCACTCTAGATTGTTCCTTGCTCCTCTCCATTGCTAATCTAAATCTTATGATACGATGATCACTCGTACCCAAGTGTTCTCCCAAGACACTTGGTCGACCTGGCCCACCTCATTCCCCAGCATCAGATTCAGCAAGGCCTCCTTCCTAGTTGAGCCAAGAACATACTGGTCAAGGAAATTCTCCTGAACACATTTCAGAAATTCCTCCCCCTCTTTTCCCTTTACCCTAGCATTATCCCAATCGATATTTGGGTAATTAAAGCCAGTCCGTTGTGCTGTTCCCAGCCCTGGGGCCTGTTGAGGCATTCCCGTGGTGTGCACCAACTATTGTACTGTCCCTCGGCTGAGCTACAAGTCCTGGTCTCTCTCTCTCTCTCTCTCGGGCATTTGGCTGTGTGGGTGACATCGGCGGCGGAGTAACAGGTGATTCCCGATTTGGTGCCGACTCTTGTCTTTTCCCAGACTGCTCTAAGTCTGAGGTGATGCTGCTCCCGAAGTTGTTGAATGCTTAGTGCGTCATTGTCGTTTGTGACACTTGGGCGCCTTTTTTGATGGCTTCTTGTTCTCCCTCACTCCTCATCAGTCTGTGTGAACATAAGAATATATGAAAATGATGGGCAGGAAAAGACCAGCTGCTCCATCAAGCCTGCCCCACAATCATGGTCAAGATCCTGAACTGACCATTGATGTCGATGCTATTGTTAGCAGTCAACCTCCTTCCTCCTCTGGTTCACAACACGTTTCGAGTAAGCACAAGACACTTCGTAGTAGATTATATGGAACACACTTTATTGATGCACAGTAAAGGTGATCAGTCTTTAACTGTATACAGAGAGTGGCTTTTCAGATTCTCTATCTGTTGAGCCCTCTGAATTATTGTTGAAAACCATGCTCCTTTTTATACACCATATTTTGACTACATCAAAGGAGAATGTCATAGATAAGACAGCAGGTGTTTTGACACGTTGGACCCCCTGGGACACATCTCATTGTCTTGGCTGTGCTCTTAGTGTGTCTTTGATGTAGGGAAAGATTTGAATAGATTTTCTCTGTGTTTATATTGTGAATTCTGGGAGATTCTCTCACTGCTACCCTACCTGAGGAAGGAGCGAACCGCTCCGAAAGCTTGTAAAATTAAATAAATCTGTTGGACTATAACCTGGTGTTGTGCGACTTCTCATTTTTGTCCACCCCAGTCCAACGCCGGCATCTCCACATCATAGATAAGACTGTATAACATATCTATTCCCAAATCCCTTGAAAACAGACTACTCATGTAAACAGTTTGCAGTTGTTCACTTGAACACTACATCCCCTGAACAAGATTTCCTGACACAACAGTCCCTAAACCCTTGAAAGAAAAAGCCTTAGCAACTGTTATCTGTAACTAATGGATTCGCTACCCATGTTTTATTACCCGAAAACTGAACATTAACCACTCATAGGTGATGTCATTACTAACACTTATTTCCTTAAGCAAGCAGTTCACATCTCAGAAAACAAGCAATGCATTCCTTTTACAACACTTCAAAACCATCCTGTTTATATTGGAAAGTCTGTTAATCCAAGATACATAGTAGTTTGACCGTTCTGTTAACTCTCATGATGTTCAACATATCCACCACTTTTTATTTCTTCTTACTCTTCTCGTACGACGAAGGTGTACAGTGGCGGGAGGGCCTTAAACCGTGGCCTATCCCCATTTTGCCTTTGTGGCGGCTGCATGCTTCAGTGCGTCCCTCAGCACGTAGTCCTGGACCTTGGAATATGCCAGTCTGCAACACTCAACACAACAACTCCTTACTCTGGAAGACCAGCAGGTTTCGGGCAGATCAAAAGGCGTCTTTCACACAGTTGATGACCTTCCTAAGGGAATGGTAGCGTAGTGGAAATGCCAATGGGCTAGTAATCCAGAGGCCTGGACTAATGATCAAGAGACGTGAGTTCAAATCCCACCACGGCAGCTGGGGAATTTAAATTCAGTTAATTAAATAAATCTGGAATAATTACTAGTATCAGTATCAGTAATGGTAACCATGAAACTATCGGATTGTCGTAAAAACCCATCTGGTTCACTAATGTCCTTTACGAAAGGAAATCTGCCGTCCATACCTGGTCTGGCCTATATGTGACTCCAGACCCATAGCAATGTGGTTGACTCTAAATGGCCTAGCAAGCCACACAGTTGTAACAAACCGCTAAAAAGAATGAAACCGGACGGACCACTCGGCATCGACCTCGGCACCAGGAAAGGACACGGCAATGGCACACCCAGCCAAGTCAACCCTGCAAAGTCCTCCTCACCAACATCTGGGGATTTGTGCCAAAATTGTGAGAGCTGTCCCACAGAATAGTCAAGCAACAGTCTGACATAGTCATACTCACAGAATCATGCCTTTCAGCCAATGTCCCAAACTCCTCCGTCACCATCCCTGGGTATGTCCTGTCCCACCGGCAGAACAGACCCACCAGGGTGGCGGCACAGTGGTATACAGTCGGGAAGGAGTGGCCCTGGGAGTCCTCAACACTGACTCCGTTCCCCATGAAGTCTCATGGCTTCAGGTCAAGCATGGGCAAGGAAACCTCCTGCTGATTACCACCTACCGCCCTCCCTCAGCTGATGAATCAGTGCTCCTCCATGTTGAACACCACTTGGAAGAAGCACTGAGAGTGGCAAGGGCACAGAATGTACTCTGGGTGGGAGACTTCAATGTCCATCACCAAGAGTGGCTTGGTAGCACCACTGCTGGCCGAGTCCTGAAGGACATAACTGCCAGTCTGGCCCTGCGACAGGTGGTGAGAGAACCAACACAAGGGGAAAAACCTACTTGACCTTGTCCTCACCAATCTACCTGTCGCAGATGCATCTGTCCATGACAGTATTGGTAGCAGTGACCACCGCACAGTCCTTGTGGAGATGAAGTCCTGTCTTTACACTGAGGACACCCTCCATCGTGTTGTCTGGCACTACCACCGTGCTAACGGGGATAGATTCAGAACAGATCTAGCAGCACAAAACTGGGTATCCATGAGGCGCTGTGGGGCAGCAGCAGAATTGTATTCTACCACAATCTATAACCTCATGGCCCGGCATATCCCTCACTCTACCATTACCATCAAGCCAGGGGACCAACACTGGTTCAATAAGGAGTGTAGAAGAGCATGCCAGGAGCAGCACCAGGCATACCTAAAAATGAGGTGCCAACCTGGGGAAGCTGCCACACAGGACAACATGCATGCTAAAAAGCAGAAGCAGTATGCTATAGACAGGGCTAAGCGATCCCACAATCAACAGATCAGATCAAAGCTCTGCAGTCCTGCCACATCCAGTTGTGAATGGTGCTGGACCATTAAACAACTAACGGGAGGAGGAGGCTCTACGAATATCCCCATCCTCAATGATGGTGGAGCCCAGCACGTGAGTGCAAAAGACAAGGCTGAAGCGTTTGCAACCATCTTCAGCCAGAAGTGCCGAGTGGATGATCCATTTCGGCCTACTCCTGAGGTCCCCACCATCACAGAAGCCAATCTTCAGCCAATTCGATTCACTCCACGTGATATCAAGAAACGGCTGAGCGCACTGGATACAGCAAAGGCTATGGATCCCGGCTATCGTGCTGAAGACTTGTGCTCCAGAACTAGCCACGCCTCTAGCCAAGCTGTTCCAGTACAGCTACAACACAGGCATCTATCCGACAATGTGGAAAACTGTCCAGGTATTTCCTGTCCACAAAAAGCAGGACAAATCCAACGCGGCCAATTACCACCCCATCAGTCTACTCTCAATCATCAGCAAAGTGATGGAAGGTGTCATCGACAGTGCTATCAAGAGGCACTTACTCACCAATAACCTGCTCACGGATGCCCAGTTTGGGTTCTGCAAAGACTACTCGGCTCCCGACCTCATTACAGCCTTGGTCCAAACATGGACAAAGGAGCTGAATTCCAGAGGTGAGGTCAAGGCAGCATTTGACTGAGTGTGGCATTAAGGAGCCCGAGTAAAACTGAAGTCAATGGGAATCGGGGGGAAAACGCTCCACTGGCTGGAGTCATACCTAGCACAAAGGAAGATGGTTGTGGTGGTTGAAGGTCAATCATCACAGCCCCAGGACATCACTGCAGGAGTTCCTCAAGGCAGTGTCCTAGGTCCAACCATCTTTAGCTGCTTCATCAATGACCTTCCCTCCAACATAAGGTCAGAAACGGGGATGTTTGCTGATGACTGCACAGTGCTCAGCGCCATTCACAACTCCTCAGATAATGAAACAGTCCATGCCCGCATGCAACAAGACCAGGACGACGATAAGTGGCAGGTAACATTCGCGCCACAGAAGTACCAGGCAATGACTATCTCCAACAAGCGAGAGTCTAACCACCTCCCCATGACATTCAATGGTATTACCATCGCCGAATCCCCCACCATCAACATCCTGGGGAGTCACCATTGACCAGAAACTTAACTGGACCAGCCACATAAATACTGTGGCAACAAGAGCAGGTCAGAGGCTAGGTATTCTGCGGCAAGTGTCTCACCTCCTGACTCCCCAAAGCCTTTCCACCATCTACAAGGCACAAGTAAGGAGTGTGATGGAATATTCTCCACTTGCCTGGATGAGTGCAGCTCCAACAACACTCAAGAAGCTCGACACCATCCAGGACAAAGCAGCCCGCTTGATTGGCACCCCATCCACCACCTTAAACATTCACTCCCTCCACCACCGGCATACCGTGGCTGCAGTGTGTACCATCTACAAGATGCACTGCAGCAACTCGCCAAGGCTTCTTCGGCAGCACCTCCCAAACCCACGACCTCTTCCACCTAGAAGGACAACGGCAGCAGGCGCATGGGAACACCACCACCTCCAAGTTCCCCTCCAAGTCACACACCATCCTGACTTAGAAGTATATCGCCGATCCTTCGTCGTCGCGGGGTCAAAATCCAGAACTCCCTCCCTAACCGCACTCTGGGAGTACCTGCAACACGCGGACTGCAGCGGTTCAAGAAGGCGATTCACCACCACCTTCTCAAGGGCAATGAGGGATGGGCAATAAATGCTGGCCTTGCCAGAGACGCCCACATCCCATAAAAAAAACAAATTAAAAAAAATTGATGTTTGTCTCTGTGTGCGACCCTGGGAACAGTCCGTCGAGCACAGAGTCCTGTGTTACAGAGCTGCTCTGGATGAACCTCGACAAAGACCACTGCATCTCTTTCCCGACCTTCTTTGCAAATACACATTCCAGAACGAGATAGGCGACTGTCTCTTCCCCACCACAGCCGCCTCGAGGACAGCGTGCGGCGGTGCGAAGACGCATGAAGAATCTGACGGAGATGGCCCTTCTCACCACCAGCCAAGCTGCGTCTTGGTGCTTGTTTGAAAGTCCTGGCGATGAGCAATGTTCCCTCTAAATTTTCTTTGTACTGGGTGAGCTACTAACTGCTCTGAGCACTACTTTTCTGTCCATGGGCAGTTTACATTTTTAAAATGATAACAATAACCACTTAAAGCCTATATACAACAATGCAAGTAAATAAGGTTCATATTTATTGAACAGGACTTGCATTATGCTGGAAATTCCTCCCGACTGTCTGTCTCTCTCCGTTTTCCAGTGATGGTAATTTTTGTCAAGATTGACCTCTCCGATTACCTCGGTGTAAGTTACCATGTCTGCAAATGTATTAATTGCAGCAACTTACTTTTTTTCCACAACTGTAAATTTTTAGTCTGTGCACTGCTTGCAGATGCGATCCGTTATTGATCCATCGGTTTGCACTGATCGATTCAAGACTACTTCGTACCTGTGAATGAGCTTCCGTACATTTTCTGGGCCGTAATCAAATTTTGGCAGAAACCAGTGTTTCGATATTGAATGCAGACCACTCTTGCATTCTCTGGAAATTGAGCATCTAAATGTTCACACAGTTTCAGAATGAAACTGAGAATACCTGTTGCATCGACGGTACTAGCAGGAGATGCTATTTGTTGTTTCCATTTCTCTGAGGTTCTGGATGCGCATTTTTCCAATTTTGGCCTTTGCATAGTGATAGGCTTCAATGACACTGAGGTTACTTCTTTGAAAAATGAGGCATAGTTCAGACAATTTCCCCCAAAACATCATCCAGCACAGTCAGTGCAATACGATACCACGGATCTGTAAGCTTTCTGAGACAGTGCTTTCATTCTCAAAACATAATCCACAATGTTTAGCCCCTTAGCGGTCTGCTTCGCTCAGGTTTCAGTGGCTACGGCCAAGATAGCGTGAGGCTGTCTCCCGTACAGAAACTTAAATGGGGGGAAACCTTGGTGAGGATTGTGGAACCTCCCGAATTGCGATTATACAAGGGAGTAGACTCACAATCGTCACTGTTCTCCCATACAAACTTCCTAATCATTTGTTTTAGACTTTTGGTAAATTGCTCAGGCAAACAGTCTGTCTGCGGGTGTTAACGGAAGTCCGCAACCTTTCCACCTTTAGTAATTTGCACAGATCCCTTATTACCTTTGAGGGGGTGCCTTGATGTATTGAGGCGACAGGCTACGAGCTGTTGGGACAGCTGCCACTGTAATTCTCAAGATGCTTAAACAGCTGGTCAATAAAAGCTTTGCAAAACCCTGGCCCTTGTTTTTTCTGCATTAAATGCACCCCCTCCCACCCCCAGCAAAATGTCTTTACTATTACGAAAAGGTTGGTGAACACTAATTGCTCACATTGTATATCGACAATTGCTTTGGAACTCTGAACGAGATCATTTGGGAATAAAAACAAAATGGGGAAACTGCATCACTTCAATGTCTCGGAATCTCGCCATTAGCGGACACCAGCAGATCAGAAGCAAACTTCAACAATAGATCACTCTTCTGCTCTGTGTAAAAGTCTCACAGCAAACACCAAGGTCAGCTGTAGAATTCTGTTCTCCCAGAAAACACAACCTCTTTTCGATCTAAGCAGCGCAGCTTTCAACTTTTATTTAAGGACGACTTTTAACTAAGTCAGGGTCACTAAAACTGAAACATTGGGTTTTATAACCCCCTTGCTTGTTTAATCTAGCAACACCTGTGATGACTTATTGGGATTGCCACCATCCACTCCAAGGTCCTAGTGACCTAAAGTAACAGGAGTGGATCTACACTTCATCACAATACGAACAGCCTGCATGTGTCTGCATGTGTTTGTGTCTGTGTCAGTCAGTCAGTCGCTGACTTTCCTATTGAGAGGGGCCAGAAATAGTGTGGCTACAAGAGATCTACTTGGAATATGGACCAGCAAAAGGCAGGTGAAGATGACTCAGAGTGGATGCATAGCATACCATGGTACACCCCACTTCCATCTTTGCCATTTGGTCCATGACACATGCAAGGCAACCTAGAGTGCGCCATACCTGCGGGAAAACAGTTGCAAGTATTAAAACGTGCGCAGTGGTTACAAGATCTACATGATGTGTTTCAACCATGGTCTACCTGGCCACGATCAAGGCCAACTTGCTGTTTCTGCAGGACTACCCGCAATGGTCTACGTGTATAGACCGCTAGTACACCAAGGGGGAAGAACTTCCATACAGCGAGTTGCAACGCTGTTGCGCAAATGGGACAATATGAGCTGAGTCTGCCAATGGTCTGGAGAGTTATTCACGAGAATTCCCTGCGTGAGCTCATTTACATATCCACTGGAATAGTGATCGGCACACACCAGTGTAAAATAGGAGTAATGTGCAGGGGTGCGTGGAAATTAAAGTGCAGCCTCTAAAAAGCCAGTTCTGACTGAAGAGGGAGGTGGCACTAACATTGAGTGCTAGCTCACCCCCAGAATTTGCAGGGCTATGGGGAACAAGCAGGGGAGTGGGACTAATTGGATAGCTCCTTCTCAAGGGCAACTAGGGATGGGCAATAAATGCTGGCACTGCCAGCGATGCCCAGATCCCATAAGCGAATTTTAAAAAAGCTCTTTCAAAGAGCCGGCACAGACGCAATAGGTCGAATGGCCTTCTTCTGTGTTTTATTATTCTATGACTGCAAAAAATTTAATGACTTGACTTTTGCAGAATGTAGGGAACATCAAGCCCAGGAACCTGCTCCAGCAGCAGTTCTCTGCCAGGAGACACTGGCGACTCCCCCCATTCTTCAGTGGACACCAGTACACACTTCACCCTCTAAAATAACAGATGTACAACTAACCCTGCACAACACTGGTTAAAGGGGGCATTATCGCGGGTTTGGCAGCGTAGTGGTTATGTTACTGGACTAGTAATCTAGAGGCCTGGACTAATGATCCAGAGATGTGAGTTCAGAATCTCACCAGGGCAGCTGGTGAAGTTAAATTCAGTTAATTAAATATATCTCAGATAAAAAGCTAGTATCAGTAATGGTGACCATGAAATTATTGGATTGTCATAAAAACCCATCTGGTTCACTAATGTCCTTTAGGGAAGGAAATCTGCCGTCTTTAGCTGGTCTGGCCTATATGTGTCTCCAGACCCACAATAATGTGGTTGACTCTTAACTTCCCTCTGAAATGGCCTAGCAAGCCATTCAGTTATCAAGAACATGGCTCACCACCAGCTTCTTAAGGGCAATTAGGGATGGGCAATAAATGCTGGCCTTGCCAGCGACACCAACAACCCAGGAACAAATAAAAATAACTTTGGATCTTACAGTATTGTTACCCAACAGCAAATTCTTGCATGCACACCCCTAAAGTGTGGCCATTCTATTTAAAAATGGAGGAAGTGGTTTCAACCTGCATTCCCTGACAGAACACCAGATAAGTAGAATGTAGGCAACATCAAGCTGCCCGGGAACATGTTCCAGCAGCAGTTCCCTGTCAGGAGCAAGCTGCAACAAGTGGAGACATTGGCGCATGAACGCACCACCACGGAAAGGATGGCAACCTCCGTGGAAAGGATGGCTACGGTAGAGGAGAGGATGGCTACGGCCATGGAGGAGCTAAGTCGCCAGTGTGTTAAAAACATGGTCATTGTTCAGAACAGACTGGCATCTCTTGAGGAGCGATGGTCAGCTATTGAGCATAGAAACCAGACCTTCATGGAAGTCCTCTGGAGTAGGACTTCCAGTGCAGAAATGGGTCCTCATGGCCCCCCTGAAGTGTAGCAAGGTGCTGTCAAGCCACTTGCTAGCTCTAAAGTGGGGCTGACCCATGAGAGGGATGTTGGTGGCAGACAACAAGGAAGTGGGGGCTCCTCTCCAAGTGCTCACATGACCTAGCCACTGCAAAGCCCTCGGTCAGAGCCCCACCAGACTCCTCACTCAACTGAGATGGGCATCTCATCCCCTGCACAGCCGCAGGAGCAGCAGACTGTTGCCGAGCCCTCACAGGTTTGCAACCCCAGAGGACGGCCGCCAAAGGTATCGAGACAGGAGCAGCAAGAAAGTGAGTAAGGGGCCTCCACATCTGCTGAAGCCACAGGGGAAGCACCATGTAGGAGCACGCATAAGAGGAAGATAATGCACAAGTAGTCACAAGGGTAGTCACTTGGGTGTTATGTTGTGTTTATTTTTGAAATGCCATCAGTTGCTTGTTGTGATAAAAAATTCTGATGGCAAACTGTTGAAGTTGTGGCCTGTGTCATTTCCCAAATGGGACTTCCACATTGAGGGCTTAGAGCAACTTGCAATTGTCAGTATGGTGGTCAGAGTGATAGGTTCTTGTCCATTGTCGATGCTCTGGTAAGAAGGTGCGAGGCAAAAGTGTTTGATTGTGCAGGCTAAGCAAATCTGGCCCCTTGCATCCCGGGCAGCAATGTTGTCGCGCGCTGGTGCCTTCTGGCCTGTGCAGCTTCAGGTGAGTGAGCAGCAGCTTGGCGCTCCTGTTGTTGCTGCTGCTGTTGGTGCTGCTGTTGTTCATGGTTCTGCTGCTGCCATGGCTGGTCTTCATCCAAATCTGATGTCCAGGAGGAAAGGAAATAAATGGTTCCCATGCTTCTGGTATATGCCTCAGTTGAGGAAGCGCTCAGTCAAGGTGGGGAGAGGGGTTTCCCAGGAGGTCACATTGGAGATGGGTGTCAGGCTCCAAACTTCCACAACAATGAGTAGGTCTGCTAAAAGTTCCCCCAGACCTGAGACAACAAAGTTCTGCCACCTGCAAATGATCATTGGTGAAAACTCCTTTTTAATGGTGGAGCTGCAGCTGTTAGTAAGCAATCCACTTGTGAGGCCACCAGGATTCACTGGCATGTTCCAGAGGAGACGTGCAGGACGGGAGAAATGTGTTAAAATCAGAAAGGCCTCTCAAAATGGCATTATAGAGGCAATTAACTGGTTGTTAAGGGCCTTAAGGGCCTATCCTGCCTCTTGGAGGCGGGATGGAAACGGAGTCTGAAACCCTGATTCTGGGAAAATTGCTCGGAGGCGGGCTGGAGGCGGGATCGGAGCCGCCCGCCATTTTTTGCGATTTTTAACACCTCACACGCCTCCAATCCCGCCTCCTCGGGCCTGGCAAAATCGAGCCAAATGAGTAGACAAAGAAACAGAAATATAGAAAGCAGTGGGGAGAACTAGGGCTAGAGATTGGGAGTTAAATTATAGAGCATGTGTTACTGAGTTTGCAGATAAATTCCCTCTTACTGCTTGGGACGGAGAGAAAGACATTAACCAGTGCACTTCGACTGGCTAGTGATCTGGGACAGTGGGTTGAGCACTGGAGCAGGAAGTGGCAATGACCAGGCAGGGTTATTCTATTCCCCTCCCCAGGTGGGCCTACTCGAGTTCAGTGGTAGGAGACTGCAGCTGCTGGATTCTTTGCCCCTTCCCCCAAAACAAAACAAAACCATTCCGGCAGGTTTGACTCTACTCTGTCAGACACTACATTGTTTCTAAGCGCCATCACCTTCTAATACACAGTGATATGGGTTACTTGGTGGTAATTGCGGCTTCTGTATTTCACATCAAATGAATAAACATTAAAGCAAGACATTTCAAAAGGGAGCAAAAGCATCTGGAAACAAAGTCAGATTTCCCTCTTCCTGGCCATACAGGGTCAGGGCGGGACTTCCACCCACTGCCTCCATCCCAGTGAATCTGTTGTCACATGATTTCATTTTGGTAGGTGGAAAAATATGTGTTCTATCAGACTACAGCTCACGCATTGGAGTGGGACAGGTGACGTAGTGAGGCTGCAGACATGACATCATGATGTCTTAAAAGCATTATAAAGGGAGGTTGTTTCTTAACTAAATTTTCCCAGCAAGCATTTCCTGGTACGGGTTCACTCCAACAACAACACTTGTATTAACGTAGTGAAACGTCCCAAGAGTGTTATCAATAAAAACAATTTTTGACACCGAGCCACAGAAGGAGATATCAGGACAGATGATGAAAAGCTTGTTCAAGTCTAAGTAAAGGAGGTAGAGAGGCAGAGAGGTTTAGGGAGGGAATTCCAGAGCTCAGGGCCAAGGCAGCTGAAAGTACGGCCACCAATGGTGGCGCGATTAAAATCGGGGATGCGAAACAAGCCAGAATTGGAGGAGTGCAGACATCCCGAAGGCTTGTAGGGGTGGAGGAGGTGACAGAGATAGGGAGGGGCGAGGCCATGGAGCGATTTGAAAACAAGGATGAAGATTTTAAAATGGAGGCATTGCTGGACTGGGAGCCAGTGTAGGTCAGCAAGCACAGGGGTGATGGGCAATGTTCCAGGGGTCCCGCGCAGCCGGTGAGCTGGCTTTTAAATTGAAAAAACCGCGCATGCTTGCAATTTTGAATGGGCCGTGCAGTCTGTTAAAGGGGCCACGCGACCCCCAAAAAATTACAGGGAACATTGGTGATGAGTGAATGAGACTTGGTGCGAGTCAAGATATTGGCAGCAGAGTATTGGATCAGCGCAAGTTTATGGAGGGTGGAAGATGGGAGGCCAGCCAGGAGAGCATTGGAATAGTCAAGTCTAGAGGTAACAAAGGCATGGATGAGGGTTTCATCAGCAGATGAGCTGAGGCAGGGGTGGAGTCGGGCGATGTTACAGAGGTGGAAGTAGGCAGTCTTGGTGATGGAGCAGATTTGTGGTCGGAAGCTCATCTCAGGGTCAAACACAACACCAAGGTTGTGAACGGTCTGGCTCAGCTTCAGACAGTAGCCAGGGATGGAAACGGTGGTCGGGGAACGGAGTTTGTGGCTGGACCAAAGGCAATGGCTCCAGCAGGGTGCAGACGTAGGTGAATGTTGCTTTCATATTTTTCTGAATAAAATTAGCTTGATCCATGTAAGGCTTTCATATAAAGAAACAGTCCATCCATTTGAATGAAGTGTAAATAGTTAGTGGATTGATTTAAAAATGAGGAAGTTAGGGGTAAGATGAGAAATCAGCCCCAACTATTTTACTCACAGTGCAGTAGAGCTGTGCAGTGAGTTGCCAGAGAAGGCATTTAAAGTGGACAGTGTTAATCAACATGTTTCTAGAAAGAGGTCAGGTAAGGTCATTCTCTACAGTGACAGCACATTGGTTAAAAGTTTACCTGGAAAGTGACAGAAGGTAGAAATAGTTCTATTTTATGTCAACCTTACTATAAAGCAGTTTTATCCAATTGTGATATGCAGTAACACAAAGGCTGACATTTCTTGACGTGTGAACCCCGAACCTGATAAACACTATTGATCCTTTGAGCTATTCTGCCACTCCCCAATAACACAGATTGAATTGTTTTTCTGTTTAATTTCCTGCAACAGGAGTCAGCTAAACTGAGCCCATATTGAGCAATGTTCACCGAGTTTGGCTGCTGGGCAGTGCTACATCAATGATGTCATAGAGTAGTGACATTTCCTATGATATCATAATCCTTAGTCAGTGATCAGGAAATGTCACTGATAAATGCAGTACAAGCTAATCAGGGTTCACATTTGAGCCTGGCACTAATGCAGTGGAGATCAGAGACAACAATGTGAGTGCCTAACTCAGGAGAGCATTGGAATAGGCATGTCTGGAGGTGACCAAGGCATGGATAGAGGTTTCAGCAGCAGATGGGCTGAGGCCGGGGCAGGGGTGGGAGTAGGCAGTCTTTCTGACTGAGAGGATATACATTTTCCAGCTTAGTTCAGGGTCGAATAGGATGGCGCGGTTACAACAGTTTGAGGGAGTGGCTGGGGAGGTGGGTGGAATTGGTGGCGAAGGAATGGAGTTTGTGGTGGCGGCCAAAGATGAGGACTTTGATCTTCCTAATATTTAACTGGACGAAATTGTAACTCAGCCAGGACTGGTTGCCAGACAGGCAGTCCAACAATACAGAGGCAGTGGAAAGATCAAGAGAGGTGGTGGAGAGGTAGAGCTGAGTGGTGGAGAGGTAGAGCTGAGTGGTGGAGAGGTAGAGCTGAGTGGTGGAGAGGTAGAGCTGGGTGGTGGAGAGGTAGAGCTGGGTTTTATTTGTATTTGTTCCTGGGATGTGGGCATCGCTGGCAAGGCCAGCATTTATTACCCATCCCTAATTGCCCTTGAGAAGGTGGTGGTGAGCCGCCTTCTTGAACCGTTGCAGTGCTGGTGGTGAAGGTACTCCCACAGTGCTGTTAGGGAGGGTGTTACAGGATTTTGACCCAGCGACTATGAAGGAACGGTGATATATTTCTAGGTCAGGATGGTGTGTAATTTGGGAGAGGAACTTCCAGGTGACGGCGATCCCATGAGTCTGCTGACCTTGTCCTTCTAGGTGGTAGAGGTCGCAGGTTTGGGAGGTGCTGCTGAAGAAGCCATGGCAAATTGCTGCAGTGCATCTTGTAGATGGTACACACTGCAGCCACGGAGGGAGTGAATGTTTAAGGTGGTGGATGGGGTGCCAATCAAGCGGGCTGCTTTGTCCTGGATGGTGTCGAGCTTCTTGAGTGTTGTTGGAGCTGCACTCTCCAGGCAAGTGGAGAGTATTCCATCACATTCCTGACTTGTGCCTTGTAGATGGTGGAAAGGCTTTGGGGAGTCAGGAAGTGAGACACTCACCGCAGAATACGCAGCCTTTGATCCTCTCTTGTTGCTGGTCCAGTTAAGTTTCTGGTCAATGGTGACTCCCAGGATGTTGATAGTGGGGAATTGGCGATGGTAATGCCATTGAATGTCAAGGGGTGGTGGTTAGACTCTCGCTTGTTGCAGATAGTCATTGTTTGGCATTTGTGTTACGCGAATGTTACCTGCCACTTATCAGCCCAAGCCTGAATGTAGTCCAGGTCTTGCTGCATGCAGACATGGACTGCTTCATTATCTGAGGAGTTGTGAATGGAACTGAACACTGTGCAATCATCACTGCAGCGAACATCCCCACTTCTGACCATATGATGGAGGGAAGGTAATTGATGAAGCAGCTGAAGATAGTTGGGCCTAGGACACTGCCCTGAGGAACTCCTCCTGCGATATCCTGGGGCTGAAGTGATTGACCTCCAACAACCACAATCATCTTCCTTTGTGCTAGTTATGACTCTAGCCAGTGGAGAGTTTTCCCCGATTCCCATTGACTTCAATTTTACTGGGGCTCCTTGATGCCACACTCAGTTAAATGCTGCCTTGATGTCAAGAGCAGTCACTCTCTCACCTCACCTCTGGAATTCAGCTCTTTTGTCCATGTTTGAATCATAGAATGGTTACAGCACAGAGGGAGGCCATTCGGTCTGTTGAGCCCATGCTGGCTCTCTGCAAGAGCACTTCAGCTAGTCCCACTCCCCCGCCCTTTCCCTGTAGCCCTGCAAATATTTTTCCTTCAGGTACTTACCCAATTCCCTTTTGAAAGCCACGATTGAGTCTGTCTCCACCACCCTTTCAGGCAGTGTATTCCAGATTCTAATCACTCGCTGCGATTTTGAACACCTCTATCAAATCTCCTCTCAACCTTCTCTGCTCTGAGGAGAACAACCCCAGCTTCTCTCGTCTATCTATGTAACTGAACTCCCTCATCCCTGGAACCATTCTCGTAAATCTTTTCTGCACCCTCTCTCAGGCTTTCACATCCTTCCTAAAGTGCGGTGCCCAGAATTAGACGCAATACTCCAGTTGAGGCTGAACCAGTGTTTTATAAAGGTTCATCATAAATTCCTTGCTGTTGTACTCTAAGGGCTGGATTTTCTAAACCCCGAGGAGGCGGGCATGGAGGCGGGACTGCCGGTAAAGTAGCAGAAAGCGGGGGCGGATGGCAAACCCGCCCCCACCCCGCCTCTGTGCCCTTTTGCCAGGAGGCGGGAAGATGTGCTGCTTCGGGTCCCGTCTCCTGGAGGCGGGAAAGGGATTAAATCCTTTTAACTGCCTGTTAAATCCTTTTAACAGGCAGTTAACAGGCAAAAAAAAGGATTAGTGCCATTTTACCTTCACAGGTGACGGCTTCCCGACCTCGGAGAACCCCGCTGGGTTGAAGGAGACGTGGAGGAGGTCTGTGGGGGTCAGAGGCACCTGGAAGTAAGATGTAGAGGTGAGTGATGGGTGCAAGTGTGGAGTGATAAGTATGTAAGGTGAGTGATAAGTGCTAAAAAATGTTCACTTACCTTGTTTTCTTCCTACAGCCTTCATCCACCCTGGATCAGGAGACCCGACATCCTCCTTGTCGATTTCACAGACTGGCTGTTGGATCCTCCGAACCAACAGCCATCTGAAATCGACAAAGTTGAAAGGTTTGATGAGTCTTGAACACAAGGCCTCATCAAACTACAGAGAATGTCAGTGTTTGACAGCTTCACAGAGCTGTCAAACGCTGACATTTCTTCTTTCAAGAAGTCTTGACAGATAGCTCGTCTGACGTTGACGTGCTCTGTCAGTGACTTCCTCTCTATTTGGCCTGCTAAGCCCGCAGGGCGGGCTTAACAAGGTCAATCAGGGGAAAATCCCTCTGGTTGGTCAGACGATGATGGAGGCAGGACATTGACACGACAAGCAGCAGTCCCGCCTCCAACTCGTCTCCATTGAGAAAATCCAGCCCTATGGCTCTATTTATGAAGCCCAGGATCTCGTATACTTTTTTAACTGATTTCTCAACTGGCCACCTTCAACGATTTGTGCACGTATACCACCAAGTCTATCTGTTCATGCACCCCCTTTAGAATTGTACCCTTTAGTTTATATTGCCTCTCCTCTGTGTCAGCTGTGGCTCAGTGGGTAGCACTCTCCCCAGAAGATTGTGGGTTCAAGTCCCACATCAGGGACTTAGCACAAAAATCTAGGCTGACACTCCAGTGCAGTGCTGAGGGAGTGCTGCACTGCCGAAGGTGCTGTCTTTCGGATGAGACATTAAACCGAGGCCCCGTCTGCTCTCTCAGGTGGACGTAAAAGATCCCATGGCACTATTTCGAAGAAGAGCAGGGGAGTTATCCCCGGTGTCCTGGCCAATATTTATCCCTCTATCAACATAACAAAAAGAGATTATCTGGTCATTATCACATTGTTTGTGGGACCATGCTGTGCGCAAATTGGCTGCCGCATTTCCTACATTACAACAGTGACTACATTCCAAAAGTACTTCACTGGCTGTAAAGTGCTTTGAGACGTCCAGTGGTCGTGAAAGGCGCTATATAAATGCAAGTATTTCTTTTTTCTTTTCCTCGTTCTTCCTACCAAAATGTATCACTTCGCACTTTTCTGCGTTAAATTTCATCTGCCACCTGTTCGCCCATTCCACCAGCCTGTCTATCACTAACCTCTTCACTGTTCACTATACTTCCAAGCTTTGTCATCTGCAAATTTTGAAATTGTGCCCTGTACACCCAAGTCCAAGTCATTAACATATATATCAAGAAAAGCAATGGTCCTAGCACCGAACCCTGGGGAACACCACTGTTTATCTTACTCCAGTCTGAAAAACAACTGTTCACCACTACTCTCTGTTTCCTGTCACTTAGCCAACTTCGTATCCATGCTGCCACTGTCCCTTTTATTCCATGGGCTTCAACTTTGCTGCAAGCCTATTATGTGGCACGTTATCAAACACCTTTTGGAAGTCCATGTACATCACATCAACCGCATTGCCCTCATCAACCCTCTCTGTTACCTTATTAAAAAAAATCGATCAAGTTAGTTAAACACAATTTGCCTTTTACAAATTTGCGCTGGTTTTCCTTAATTAATCCACACTTGTCAAACTGATTCTTAATTTTGTCCCGGATTATCGTTTCTAAAAGCTTCCCCACTACCTTTTTTGAACAAGGGTGTAACATTATCCACTTTAAGTACAGCCAGCTTTTCTAGTACCTCCTCTTTATCAATTTTTATCCCATCCAATATCTCCATTACCTCCTCTTTCACTACAGCTTCTTCCTTGGTAAAGACAGATGCAAAATATTCATTTCGTACCTCAGCCTTGCCCTCTGCCTCCATGCGTAGGTCTCCTTTTTGGTCCCTAATCAGCCCCACCCCTCCTCTTACTACCCATTTACTATTTATATGCCTATGGAAGACTTTTGAATTCCCTTTTATGTTAGCTGTCAATCTATTCTCATACTCTCTCTTTGTCCCTCTTATTTTCTTTTTCACTTCCCCTCTGAACTTTCTATATTCAGCCTGATTCTCACTTGTATTCTCAACCTGACATCTGTCATACGTGCTCTTTTTCTGTTTCATCTTACTCTCTATCTCTTTCGTCATCCAGGGAGCTCTGACTTTAGTTGCCCTACCTTTCCCCCTCATGGGAATGTACGTCGCCTGTACCTGAACCATCTCCTCTTTAAAGGCAGCCCATTGTTCGATTACAGTTTTGCCTGCCAATCTTTGATTACAATTTACCTGGGCCAGATCCGTTCTCAACCCACTGAAATTGGTCTTCCTCCAATTAAGTATTTTTACTCTAGATTGCTCCCTGTCCTTTTCCAGAACTAATCTAAACCTTACGATACTATGATCACTGTTCCCTAAATATTCCCCTACTGACACTTGCTCAACTTGACCCACCTCATTCCCCAGAACCAGATCCAGCAATGCCTCCTTCCTCATTGGGCCAGAAATGCTGGAATCTATTATAAAGGATGCAATAACTGGGCACTTAGAAACTAATAGTAAGATTGGGCAGAGTCAACAAGTTCTTTGAAGATGTATCTAGTGGAGTAGACAAAGGGGAACCAGTAGACGTGGTGTATTTGGATTTTCAGAAGGCCTTCGATAAGGTCCCATACAAGAGGTTGGTGAACAAAATTAGAGCACATGGAATTGGGGGTAATATACTAGCATGGATTGAGAATTGGTTAATAGACAGAAAACAAAGAGTAGGGATAAACGGGTCTTTTTCAGGATGGCAGGCTGTGACTAGTGGGGTACCGCAAGGATCGGTGCTTGGGCCCCAGCTATTCACAATCTATATCAATGATTTGGATGAGGGGACTAAATGTAACATTTCCAAATTTGCTGGTGATACAAAGCTAGGTGGCAGTGTCAGTTGCGAAGAGGATGTGAAGAGGCTTCAAGGGGATCTCGACAGGCTCAGTGAGTGGGCGAGAACATGGCAGATGGAATATAATGTGGATAATTGTGAAGTTATCCACTTTGGTAGAAAAAACAGAAAGGCAGAGTATTTCCGAAATGGTGAAAGATTGGGAAATGCAGATGTTCAAAGGGACCTGGGTGTCCTTGTACATGAGTCACTGAAAGTGAATATGCAGGTGCAGCAAGCCATTAGGAAGGCAAATGGTATGCTGGCCTTCATTACAAGAGGATTTGAGTACAGGAGTAAAGAAGTCTTATTCTGAATTATATAGGGCCTTGATGAGACCACACCTGGAGTACTGTGTACAATTTTGGTCTCCTTACCTAAGGAAGGATATACTTGCCATAGAGAGAGTGCAACGAAGGTTCACGAGATTGATTCCTAGTATGGCGGGACTATGGTATGAGAAGAGATTGAGTAAACTAGGCCTGTATTCTCTTGAATTCAGAAGAATGAGAAGGGATCTCATTGAATCATACAAAATTATTACAGGGCTTGATAGGGTGGGAGAATGTTTCCCTTGACTGGGGAGTCTAGAACCAGGGGCCACAGCCTCAGGATAAAGGGTAGGCCATTCAGGACTGAGATGAGAAGAAATTTCTTCACACAGAGGGTGGTGAATCTTTGGAATTCTCTACCCCAGAGGGTTGTGGAGGCTCAGTCATTGGGTATATTCAAAACAGAAGTCGATAGATTTTTGACTAGTAAGGGCATCAAGGGATATGGCGATAGGGCCGGTGAATGGAGTTGAGCCAGAAGATCAGCCATGATCTCATTGAATGGCGGAGCAGGCTCGAAGGGCCGAATGGCCGACTCCTGCTCCTATTTCTTATGTTCTTAAGCGTACTAATCAAGAAATTTCTCCTGAACACACTTCAGAAATTCTTACCCCTCTCTGCCCTTTACACTATTACTATCCTAGTCTATATTAGGATATGATGTGGAGATGCCGGCGTTGGACTGGGGTGGACAAAAATGAGAAGTCGCACAACACCAGGTTATAGTCCAACAGATTTATTTAATTTTACAAGCTTTCGGAGCTGTCGCTCCTTCGTCAGGTAAGTTAGCAATGAGAGAATCTCCCAGAATTCACAATTTAAACCCAGACAAAATCTATTCACATTATTCGCTACAACAAAGAGCACAGCCAAGACAATGAGATGTGTCCCAGGGGGTCCAACGTGTCAAACCACCTGCTGGCTGCATATCCTGTCAATTTGTGTTCTTGTGTTAGCCTTTTTAAAAAAAAAACACCTGGGAAGACCGGCCATGATGTCAAGTCACGTTCTGTATCGTGACATGAACCCGATATCGCGATTGAGGCCATCCTCATGAGTGCGGAACTTGGCTATCAGTTTCTGCTCTATGATTTTGCGCTGTCATGTATCTCGAAGGCCGCCTTGGAGAACGCTTACCCGCAGATCCGAGGCTGAATGCCCCTGGCTGCTGAAGTGTTCCCCGACTGGGAGGCAACCCTCCTGCCTGGCGATTGTTGCGCGGTGTCCGTTCATACGTTGTCTCAGTGTCTGCATGGTCTCGCCGATGTACCATGCTCTGGAGCATCCTTTACTGCAACGTATCAGGTAGACAACGTTGGCCGAGTCACATGAGTATGTACCGTGTACCTGGTGGGTAGTGTCCTCACGTATTAGGATAGTTGAAGTCCCGCATTATAACTACTTAGTTCTTGCACCTCACTGTAATTTCCCTGCAAATTTGCTCCTCTGTATCCTTCCCACTAGTTGGTGGCCGATAGAATACACCTAGTAGTGTAATGGCACCTGTATTATTTCTTAACTCTAACCAAATAGATTCTGTCCTTGACCCCTCCAGGACATCATCTCTGTCCAGCACTGTAACATTCTCCTTAACCAATACTGCCACCCCACCTCCTTCCATTGGACCAAGGCTGTAATGAGGTCTGGGGCCCAGTGGTCCTAGCAGAACCCAAACTGAGCATCGTTGAGCAGGCTATTGGTGAGTAAGTGCCGCTTCATAGCAGTTCACTTCCATCACTTTGCTGATGAATGAGAGTGGACTGATGGCGCGGTAATTGGCCGGATTGGATTTGTTCTGCTTTTTGTGGACAGGACATACCTGGGCAGTTTTCCACATTGTCAGGTAGATGCCAGTGCTGTAGCTGTACTGGAACAGCTTGGCTAGAGGCGCAGCTAGTTCTTCAAGTCTTCAGCCCGACAGCCGGGATGTTGTCGGGGCCCATAGCTTTTGCTGTATCCAGTGCGCTCAGCTGTTTCTTGAAATGACGTGAATCAAATTGGCTGAAGACTGGCTTCTGTGGTGGTGGGGACCTCAGGAGTAGGCCGATATGGATCATCCACTCGGCACTTCTGGCTGAAGATTGTTGCAAACGCTTCAGGGTGCTGGGCTCTGCCATCATTGAGGACGGGGATATTCATCGAGCCTCCTCCTCCCGTTAGTTGTTTAATTCTCCACCACTATTCACGACTGGATGTGGCAGGACTGCAGAGCTTTGATCTGATCTGTTGATTTGTGGGATCACCTAGCTCTGAATATATCATGCTGTTACCGTTGTTTAGCATGCATGTAGTCCTGTGTTACAGCATTCCCAGGTTGGCACCTCACTTTTAGGTACGCCTGTTGCTGCTCCTGGCATGCTCTTCTGCACTCCTCATTGAACCAGGGTTGGTACCCTGGTTGAATAGTAATGGTAGAGTGAGGGATATGCCAGGTCCTGAGATTACAGATTGTGGTGGAATAGAATTCTGCTGCTGCTGATGGCCCTTAGTGCCTCATGGATGCTCAGTTTTGGGCTGCTAGATCTGTTCTGAATCTATCCCATTTAGCACGGTAGTAGTGCCACACAACACGATGGAGGCTGTCCTCAGTGTGAAGACGGGACTTCATCTCCATAAGGACTGTGCGGTGGACACTGCTACCAATGCTGTCATGTACAGATGCACCTGCGACAGGTAGATTGTTGAGGACGAGGTCAAGTAGGTTTTTCCCTTGTGTTGGCTTCTCTCACCACCTGCTGCAGGCCCAGTCTGGCAGCTATGTCCTTCAGGACTCAGCCAGCTCGGTCAGTAGTGGTGCTACTGAGACACTCTTGGTGATGGACATTGAAGTCCCCCACCTAAAGTACATTCTGTGCCCTTGCTACCCTCAGTGCTTCTTCCAAGTGGTGACAACCTGAAGGAGTACTGATTCATCAGTTGAGGGAGGGCGGTAGGTGGTAATCAGCAGGAGGTTTCCTTGCCCATGCTTGACCTGAAGCTATGAGACTTCATGGGGTCTGGAGTCAATGTTGAGCACTCCCAGAGCCACTCCCTCCCGACTATATACCACTGTGCCGCCACCCCTGGTGGGTCTGTCCTGCTGGTGGGATGGAGGAGTCTGGGACATTGGCTGAAAGGTATGATTCTGTGAGTATGACTATGTCAGGCTGTTGCTTGACTAGTCTGTGGGACAGCTCTCCCAATTTTGGCACAAGTCCCCAAATGTTAGTGTCGACTGGGCTGGGTGTGCCGTTGTCGTGTCTGAAGCCGGTGCCTTGTTCGATGCCGGGTGGTCTGTCCGGTTTTATTCTTATTATTGTTTCTCGTAGCGGTTTGTTACAACTGAGTGGCTTGCTGGGCCATTTCAGAGGGCAGTAAACCACATTGCTGTGGGTCTGGAGTCACATATAGACCAGGTAAGGATAGCAAATTTCCTTCATAACATAAGGACATAAGTGAACCAGATGGGTTTTTAACAACAATCCGATAGTTTCATGATAGTTACTAGCTTTTTATTCCAGATTTATTTAATTAATTGAATTTAAATTCCCCAGCTGCCGTGGGATTTGAACTCACTGGATCATTAGTCATAGGCCGCGATTTTACTAATGGAGGCGGCTTGAGTTGCGGGTCCGCTGCTTGGAGGCTTTCGGCTCCCGGCAGCCGCCTCCCAGAACTTACCATTTTGCGTTGATTGGCCTTGTTATGGCCGACGTGCGGGTCCCTCCAGGCAATTGCTTGGTGGCTGTCAGTTTCTCGCGTCTGATGACGCGTTGTTTGAAAGAAAATTTAAAGGGGCCATGTCCCTTTGGGAAAAATGTCAATGTGATGGTTTGGTGCTGTAACATATAGAAAGGGGAGTTGACAGCATCTGTTCTGAACAAAATTTAACGAATGAAATTGCTGGTCACATTTTTCCAGAAAGATTTTTATGATTTTTTGTATATATCAATTTATAATCTGACTATGAAATGAAAAAGAGTCCAGATTTGTTCCAATCATTGGCTTAGTGATATTAATGCTTTTTTCTCTTAAAGGTGCTGGCTGCTGCAGGAACGGCAGCCCCAATAACTAAGGCTGCACCCAGGTTCAATGAGGGCTCCCTCCATGCTCTTGTGGAGGGAGTTAGAGGACGTCAGGAGCTCCTCTTCCCTGGAAACCAAGGCAGCTTGGCTGCAAATTGCTGAGGAGATGAGCTCGAGGTCTGTGTGCAGACGCACATGGGTTCAGTGTGGAAAAAGGTTTAATGATCTGCTGAGATCACCCAAAGTGTGGCCTCTGTGTTCTGGGAAATGGAAGTTCAAGAGTGAGGGCTCAGGGTAATTTCCATCTAGAATGTTGGTGGTGACACTGAGCGCAAACCACCGTTTATTGGACAGATGATGCCTGGGGTTTTGAGAATGTCGGACTTATATTCATCTCCATGTGCCAGCCACCTGTGGTTGAAGCATAAGATTACGTGAATCTGGCATGGATGAGTGCATCCCTTGCCTGACGGCCAGCAATGTGGTCGTCTGCTGCTGGATTGGCCACATCCGACCCCGGAAGGTGTCGCTCCACGTCCTCCTCCTCATCCTCTTCCTCGTTCTCTTCATCTTCATCTTCCTCTTCATCTTCCTCCAAGGAGGCTGTGCGCTGAGCCACTTGTTCATCCGGCAGCACTAAGCCGCGCTGCTCTTCCTCCGAATCTGGCGACCAGGATCCCATCCCGTTGTTATAGATTTCAGTTGAGGCAAGAAGCTTGCAAGCGCACACTCAAAGTGGCCTGAAATTATTCCAATCAGTTCAAACAGCAGATGTGTGTCATCTTGACCAGTCACAAGATCAGTAGATTTGCAAAATCTTATCCCAAACCTCCAACAACAAAGTTGTTGCATTTGAATGGCAGCCAAGTTACAGGAGTGCTTTTAAAGTTCTGCACCAATAATGACTACAGATCATGTCCTCCACCAACTCGTCTCCTTGCAACAGGACTGTTTCTGACAAGACGGGAAAAAGGAGCCAGAGGCAGGAAAATGGGAAACCTCTGTCAAAATAGGATTATCAAGGCAGTTAACAGGCTCTTAACTGCCTTAACTACCTGTCCTACCGGTTGGAGTCGGGTCTGTTTGGGAGCAGCTGAACAGACACTCAGGAAAATCGAGCCCTCTGGATTTTGCCGTTGGGGGTGGGTCAGGTGGTCGGCGGGTCCCGCTCCTGCCTTCGCTGTCAGGCGGGATAATTTAGCTATTTTGCCCTAATTGGGCAATTGATTCCCAGCGTGTGCGCACCCCTGGCCCAATTAGTTTTTGGGCCTGAAACTCGCCTCTGATGACGTCATTTCTCCAGCTGTATTTAAGGGCTCCAAGCAGCCTTGGTTCATTTTCAGCCTCTACACTTGTCCTTGCTTCTCTTCAAAGTGTTTGAAGCTCGTGGAATGTCTACTTCAAGGCCCAAGGCCTCACCACGGTTTGATGATGACTCCCTCCATGCTCTGGTGAAGGAAGCCAGAGCACAAAAGGAGGTGCTGTTTCCTTCCTCTGGGAGGAAAAAACCACCCCAGCAGACCAAAGCTGTGTGGCTGCAACTTGCTCAGGAGGTCAGTTCCACATCAATGTGCAGCAGAACCTGGCTGTAGTGCTGAAAGAGGTTCAATGACCTTGTCCGCACAGGAAAAGTGAGTATAGCATCACCTTTACCCTCATTCTGCTCCCCATCTCCTCTCAGCACCAGCACTCTGCATTGTCAACCTACTCCTACACATCCCACCTTACCCTTACATCCCTTGCACCCTTAACCATTCCCTCTCTCTATGTACACAGAGGGCTGGATTTTGTCATTGGAGGCGGGTTGGGGCGGGTCAGGTGGTCGGCGGGTCCGGCCCCCGCCTCCGATGTGAGGCGGGACAATTGAGCAATTTTGCCCTAATTGGGCACTTGATTTCCAGCATGTGGGAACCCCTGGCCCAATGAGTCTTTTGGTCCTGAAACTCGCTTCTGATGACGTCATCTATGCAGCTGCATTTAAGGCCTGCAAGCAGCCTTGGTTCATTTTCTGTCTTACAACTTGTTTGCTGAGACTTCTGAGGGATTAGTGGTGCAAACATGGCAAGCTCAAGGCCCAAGTGCGCACCCCGCTTTGATGAGGACTCCCTCCAAGCTCTGGTGGAGGGAGCAAGAGCTCAGAAGGAAGCGCTGTTTCCTTCATCTGGGAGGAAAAAGCCTCCCTAACAGACCAAAGTTGTGTGGCTGCAAGTGGCACAGGAGGTCAGTACCACCTCAATGTGCAGCAGAACCTGGCTGCAGTGCAGAAAGAGGTTTCATGACCTTCTCCGCACAGGAAAAGTGAGTATTACATCACCATGACCCTCAATCTGCTCCCCATCGCCTCTCATCACCAGCACTCTTCATTGTCAACCACCTCCTCCACATCCCACTTGACCCTTACATCCCTGCACCCATAACCATTCCCTCTCTCTGTATGTTCACATTCACTTAACTATTCGACTATGCAGCCCTCGCACTCCCTATCACTGTTATGCTGTGACAACAACTTACAGCACACAGGGAGGGCTCTTGGCCTTGGGACCTCACTCCATCTTTGTGTCCTTCTAAGCATCTATGCTATGGATTCTCTACACACACTCCTTCATTCTTACTCAAACTCCACTTGTGTCCCTCATTGCAGTAAAAGAGAGCCCACAATAAGAGGGAAAGGGCGAAGACAGGAGGAGGGCCACCCTCAATAGCCCAGCTCACCAGCGCAGAGGAGGCGGCCCTCGAGATCATGGGAGTCGAGGAGGATGCGCAAGTGGGGGACGGACAGACGGGCACATCAGAGCAAGCTGGTGACAGAATAGTTTTTCATCTCTCTCATTGACGTTGCATGCATGACTGATATTGATTCTGATGCTCTAACAGATTGACTTATGATCATCTGCACAATTCAATGTGCATGCAACGTTTATCTCACATGTCTAACTCTTTCCTTTACTCCCCCACAGGACCATCGACAGCCCCCCTCCCCACTGTCCAGGAGGAACAGCCTGAGCCACAAGACTCCTCAGAGGAAGCTGCAACCTCTGAGGGCACAGCGTCACCAGAATTAAGCACACCCAGCACCAGCGCAGACACTCACACCTCGGTGGGACCTTCGCGAGATAGAGTAGTGTTGTCACCTGGTGTATCACAGCTCACAAGTGAGCATCAGCAGATGGTGGAGACAGGGACAGCAGTGGAGACTCCTCGCCGGAGGGCGCAGGGTGCTCCCAGCTCTGCTCAGCTGCATGCCGACCCTGTGCCTCCGGGTCCATCCAGAAGGAGAGCGGTGCTGGAACTCCAGGAACAGGTGCAGGAGTCTCTGGCAGTTTTTGTCTCCAGGGTCACTGCGAGTGTGGAGAGGATGGAGGAGTCCATCGCGAACATGAGCAGAGCCTTTGTGGAGGCATTGGCGCATGAACGCATCACCACGGAAAGGATGGCAACCTCTGTGGAAAGGATGGCTACCTCCGTGGAAAGGTTGGCTACGGTAGAGGAGAGGATGGCTACAGACATGGAGGAGCTAAGTCGCCAGAGTGTTGAAAACATGGTCATTGTCCAGAATAGATTGACATCTCTGGAGGAGCGATGGACAGCTATTGAGCAGAGAATACAGAGCTTCATGGAAGTCCTCTGGAGTAGGACTGCCAGTTCAGAAACGGGTCCTCATGGCCCCCCTGAAGTGCAGCAAGGTGCTGTCAAGCCACTTGCTAGCTCTGAAGTGGGCCTGACCCATGAGAGGGATGTTGGTGGCAGACAACAAGGAAGTGGGGCTCCTCTCCAAGCGCTCACACTTCCATGCCACTGCAGAGCCAGAGCCCTCACCCAACTGAGATGGGTGTCTCATCCCCTGCGCAGCCGCAGGAGCACCAGACTGTTGGCGAGCCCTCACAGGCTCGCAACCCCAGAGGACGCCCGCCAAAGGTGTCGAGGCAGGAGCAGCATGAAAGTGAGCAAGGGGCCTCCACATCTGCTGAAGCCACAGGGGAAGCACCACGTAGGAGCACGCGTAAGAGGAGGATAAAGCACAAGTAGTCACAAGGGTAGTCACTTGGGTGTTCTGTTGTGTTTAATTGTGAAATGCCATCTGTGAATTAATGTTATAAAATGACTTGATGGCAAACTGTTGAAGTTGTGGGCTGTGTCATTTCGCAAATGGGACTTCCACATTGAGGGCTCAGGGTGACTTGGAATTGTCAGTATGGTGGTCAGAGTGATAGGAAGCTGCAGGTTCTTGGCCATTGTCGATGGTGTGGTAATAAGGTGTGAGCCAAATGTGTTTGATTGGGCAGCCTAAGCAAATCTGGCCAAGATCAGTGCATCCCTTGCATTCCAGGCAGCAATGTTTTCGCATGCTGCTGCCGCTGGTTGATGCGTCTCTGCAAGCTGTTCCTTGTCACTCTCCTCCTCCTCCTCCTCCTCCTCATCCTCTTCATCCTCATCTGAGGAGGCTATGCGATGAGCCACTTGTACCTCAGGCAGCTGCAAGCCACGATGCTGTGCCATGTTGTGAAGTGCACAGCAGACCACGATGATTCTGGAGACCCTGGCTGCTGAGTACTGCAGGGCTCCACCTGATCTATCAAGGCATCTGAATCGCATCTTCAGCAAGCCAATGGAGTACTGTGAGCAGTTCTGGGCACCACACTTTAGGAAGGATATATTGACCTTGGAGGGGTTGCAGTGTAGATTTACAGAATGATACCCGGATTTCAAGGGTTATGTTATGAGGAGAGATTGCACAAATTAGGGTTGTATTCCCTAGAATTTCGACGGTTAAGGGGTGATCTGATCGAAGTTTTCAAGATATTAAGGGGAACAGATAGGGTAGAGAGAGAGAAAGGGGGAAAAATTTAGCACCCCCGTGCCCAAAATTCACTGGTAGTACCCCAAGAGGGAGGCGGGGCGCTGTGAGTGAATATCACGGCGCTACGTGCCACAGCGCACCGTGGTACTGCAGGCCTTCCTCCCCTTATTAAAGGGGAGAGGCCTTGTGCAGCTCAACCCAGGGCCCAGCTGGGCCACCAGGGATCGGAGTGGCAGCAAAAGAGCAGGGGGGGCTGCACAGAAGGCCGGGGGCAGGTAATGGCAGGCGGCCAGCAACAAAAATGGCCGCCCGGCACCTCCCCTTTAATTTGCGCCGCTCCGGCCGCAGGTAGGCCCTCCTGACCCTGTCGGACATAGCGTCTGGCGGTAAGTCAGGGGCACTACCGAAGATCGCAGCTGGGGCACAAGCGGGGTGCTGCGCATGGCCATGACGTCATCGCCAGAGGTGCAGCGCCATGGGGCGTTAACGGTTACCACTGCTGCTAATCTCCCGCTGAATTTCGCAGGAGGTGTTGCCGGCGCCGCGCCCAGGCGCTAGTTGCTTTGCACCCCATTAATGCCCACTTAGGGCGCTAATGGGAGGCGCAAATCAACCGAATTTTTCCCCCCAAACTATTTCCGCTGGTTGGGGATTCTAGGACTAGGGGGCATAGTCTAAAAATTATAGCCAGACCTTTCAGGAGTGAAATTAGGAAACTCTTCTACACACAAACGGTGGTAGAAGTTTGGAACTCTCTTCCGCATATGACAATTGGTGCTAGATCAATTGTTAATTTTGAGATTGATAAGCTTTTTGTTCACCAAAGATATTAAGGTGTATGGGCCAAAGGTGGGTATATGGAGTTAGGTCGCAGATCAGCCATGATCTCATTGAATGGCGGAACAGGCACGAGGGGCTGAATGGCCGACTCATTTGTCACAATTTATATTAACGATTTAGACTTTGGAATCAAAAACATAATTTGTAAATTTGCGGATGGTACCAAACTGGGGGGGATAGTTAATACTGAGGAGGACTGCAGCAAATTACAGGGAGACATTAATAAACTTGCAGAATGGGCATATAATTGGCAAATGAAATTCAGCACAGATAAATGTAAGGTATTACATTTTGGTAGGAAGAATAGGGAGGTCACTTATCACTTGGAGTGTGCGAGTCTAGGTGGGGTAGAGGAGCAAAGTGATCTCTGAGTACAAATACACAAATTACTAAAAGTAGCGACACAGGTTAGCAAGGCCATAAGAAGGCAAACCAGGCACTAGGGTTTATTTCTAAAGGGATAGAATTGAAAAGTAGTGAAGTTATGCTAAACTTGTATCGAACCTTGGTTAGACCACACTTGGAGTACTGCGTACAATTTTGGTCGCCATATTATATAAAGGATATAGAGGGCCTGGAGAGGGTGCAGAGGAGATTTACATGGATGGTACCAGAAATGCGAGGGTATACCTATCAGAAATGAATGAACAGGCTGGGTCGCTTTTTGCTTGAAAAGAGAAGGCTGGGGGTGACCTAATTGAGGTCTTTAAAATTATGAAAGGTTTTGATAGAGTAGATACAGAGAGAGTGTTTCCACTTGTGGGGAAGAGCATAACTAGAGGCCATCAATATAAACTAGAGGCCATCAATATAAGATAGTTACCAAGAAATCAAATAGGAAATTCAGAAGAAACTTCTTTACCCAGAGAGTGGTGAGAATGTGGAGCTGGCTACCATAGAGAGTAGTTGAGGCAAATAGTATAGATGCATTAAGGGGAATCTAGATAAGCACATGAGGGATAAGGGAATAGTGGGCTATGCTGATAGAGTGAGATGAGGAAGGTTGGGAGGAGGCTCGAGTGAAGCATAAACACCGGTATCGACTGGTTGACCTGAATGGCCTGTTTCTGTGCTGTATATTCTATGCAATTCATTGGGCCGGAATTTACGGTGGATAATAACGGCGAACTAAAAGTATCTGCCGTTATTACCCCTTTGAAACTGACCGCAGCTTCAGGATGTAGCACTTGCGCATCTAAACGCAGAAATTCTGAAATTGCAGTCAGTCATTCGCTGCGCTGTGGACCCCCCACCACCCTTAGCCGGCAATCGGTGTATTCAGTGAAACTGACAAAAACCTGGGCTTTTCCATGGTAATATCGCTGTTAAATACCCCATTAAATGTTAGGTCTTGTTGGATTAGAGGTTTTAACAGTGTATTGACTGCTAAAGAAACATTACGGCCCTGAAAAACGAATCTTAATTTTGTGGCGTGTCAAATTTCTCCATTATGATAAAAATTACAATTTTTAAACAACTTTTATAAAAGAAAGTTTATATATTTTTAAAAAGTTTGTTCATGATTATTTCAGGTTATACCTTATCCCCATGTGAGAACCCCAGTCTTTGTTTTGCTCACTGTAACATTTTTAGTACCCTGGAACATTTAGTTCCCAACCTTGGTCACCTTGCAACCACGTCTCCGTAATCATAAAATCATAGAAATTTACAGCACAGAAGGAGGCCATTCAGCCCATCTTGTCCGCGCTGGCCGACAAAGAGCTATCCACCCTAATCCCACTTTCCAGCACTTGGTCCGTAGCCTTCTAGGTTATGGCACTTCAAGTGCATATCCAAGTACTTTTTAAATATGATGAGGGTCTCTGCCTCTACCACCCTTTCAGGCAGTGAGTTCCAGACCCCCACCACCCTCTGGGTGAAAACATTTCTCCTCAACTCCCCTCTAATCCTTCGACCAATTACTTTAAATCTATGCCCCCTGGTTATTGACCTCTCTGCTAAGGGAAATAGGTCCTTCCTATCCACTCCATCTAGGCCCCTCATAATGTTATACACCTCAATAAGGTCTCCCCTCAGCCTCCTCTGTTCCAAAGAAAACAACCCCAGCCTATCCAATCTTTCCTCATAGCTAAAATTCCCCAGCCCAGGCAACATCCTCATAAGTCTCCTCTGCACCCCCTCTAGTGCAATCACATCCTTCCTGTAATGTGGTGACCAGAACTGCACGCAGTATTCTAGCTGCGGCCTAACTAGTGATTTATACAGTTCAAGCATAACCTCCTTGCTCTTATATTCTATGCCTCGGCTACTAAAGGCAAGTATCCCGTATGCCTTCTTAACCACCTTATCTACCTGTCCTGCCACCTTCAGGGATCTGTGGACATGCACTCCAAGGTCCCTCTGATCTTCTGCACTTCTCAGTATCCTACCATTTATTGTGTATTCCCTCGCCTTGTTAGCCCTCCTCAAATGCATTACCTCACACTTCTCCAAATTGAATTCCATTTGCCACTGCTCTGCCCACCTGACCAGTCCATTGATATCTTCCTGCAGTCTACAGCTTTCTTCTTCATTATCAACCACACAGCCAATTTTTGTATCATCTGCAAACTTCTTAATCATACTTGCTACATTCAAGTCCAAATCATTGATATATACCACAGAAAGCAGAGGACCCAGTACAGAGCCCTGCGGAACCCCACTGGAAACAGCCTTCCAGTCACAAAAACACCCTTCGACCATTACCCTTTGTTTCCTGCCTCTGAGCCACTTTTGGATCCAACTTGCCACCTTGCCTTGGATCCCATGGGCTTTTACTTTCATGACCAGTCTGCCATGCAGGACCTTATCAAAAGCCTTGCTAAAATCCATATAGACTACATCAAATGCACTACCCTCATCGACCCTCCTTGTTGCCGCCTCAAAAAATTCAATCAAGTTAGTCAGACACGACCTTCCCTTAACAAATCCATGTTGACTGTCCCTGATTAATCCGTGTCTTTCTAAATGAAGATTTATCCTGTCCCTCAGAATTTTTTCCAATAATTTCCCCTCCACTGAGGTTAGGCTGACTGGCCTGTAATTACTTGGTCTATCCCTTTCTCCATTTTTAAACAACGATACCACATTAGCAGTCCTCCAGTCCTCCGGCACCACACCTGTAGCCAGAGAGGATTGGAAAATGATGGTCAGAGCCTGTTATTTCCTCTCTTACTTCTCTTAACAGTCTGGGATACATTTCACCCGGGCCTGGGGATTTATGACTATTAGATCCAACCCATTTATCTCTATTTGTGCCACTAGTTTGTCTATTTTGTTACGAATGCTTCGTGCATTCAGATAAAGAGCCTTTAATTTAAATTGTTTACCATTATTTCCTGCTTTGACCTTATTCTCTGCTGCACTGCTACCATTAAACTCTCTGTCCCTTCCTGTCACACTCTGCTTATTTTTACCCAAATTGCTACACTGCTCTATTGCCTTGACCTTTCTCTTTAGATTTCTAAATTTCCCCTCACCTGACCCCTCCCCCCCTCCCCTTTTTTAGTTTAAAGCCCTGTCTACAGCCCGAGGTTATTCGATTCACCAGGACGCTGGTCCCAGCCCGGTTTAAGTGGAGCCCGTCCTGACAGAACAGCTCCCTCTTTCCCCAGTACTGGTGCCAGTGCCCCATGAATTGAAACCCCTTTTTCCCACACCACTCTTTGAGCCACGCATTTAACTCTCTGATCTGCTTGACCCTATGTCAATTTGCACGTGGCTCAGGTAGTAATCCAGAGATTATTACCCTTGAAGTTCTGCTTATTAATTTGGACCCTAGCTCCTCAAACTCCCTCAGCAGAACCTCATTCTTAGTTCTATCTATGTCATTGGTTCCTACATGGACCACGACAACTGGATCCTCCCCCTCCCACTCCAAGTTCTTCTCAAGGGTTAAGGAGATATCCTTAACCCTGCTACTGGGCAGGCAGCACAGCCTTCAGGGCTCTCTTTCACGGCTGCAGAGAACAGTATCTATACCCCTGACTATACTGTCCCCGACTGCTACCACATTCCTTCCTTCTCCTCCCACTTGGATGGCCCCCTGTACCACGGTGCCGTGGTCAGTTTGCCCATCCTCCCTGCAGTCCTTTTCCTCATCCACATAGGTAGCAAGTACCTCGTACCTGTTGGACAAGGTCCAGGGCTGAGGCGCCTGCATCACCACATCCTGGGTCCCCATACCTTCCTGACTCGGGGTCACACCCTCCTGTCCCTGACTACTGACGAACTCTAAAGTACTTAACCTAAAGGGTGTGACTGCCTCCTGGAACAAAGTGTCCAGGTAACTCTCCCTCTCTCTGATGCATCGCAATGTCTGCAGCTCGTACTCCAGCTCAACAATTCTGAGCCGAAGTTCCTCGAGTTCCAGACACGTACTGCAGATGTGGTTGCTCGGGATCGAGATGCTCTCCACAAACTCCCACATGCTGCAGTTACGACACACCGCCTGCCCTGCCATCTCTAACCTTGTTTTATTTATTAATTAATTAGTTAAAGCTTTTATTCAATCGATATTTTAGTTTTATTGTTTGATTATTTTACCTAGTTTAAGTTATTAAATTAATAGGTACTAGCAAGTTACAGTTTCTCAGCTCTTAATTTAACCCCCTTCCCTAACTTAGAGAGCAAAAAACAGCTGTAATACTCACCAACCAATCACCTACCTGCTCTCCTGTGACGTCACTCTGATTTTTTTGTTGTTTTTGAATTGGAGCCTCACCGCTGCTTTAATTCAGGTCTGCTCTCGGGCCGCTCCTTATCCTCTCGTTGCTGCCGCTGCAGAATAAGCTGCAGACACTCATACCCTCTATCCCTTTTGCGATCACAAGCATTCACAGGTGTCTGATACTCAAAAGATACTGCGCTAGGTTCTCTGATTGTAACGCAAACACTAGCCCATTTGTTTTACTAGGTTACTGCTGTTGTTACGATTGGAAAACCCAAGCCAATGTATTTGGCAATTATTATATTCTGTACTTACTGTACTTTAGCTTTTTTGTCTTCAGGTAGCACAGTATTTTGACCATGAGGAGAACATAATAAGGACGCTTGAAGTCATTTTATTTGATGAGAATCAAGTTCCAAAATGGCTGTTTGAGGGGAATATAAAATGACAATTGTTATAAAAAGATTGCAGTAACTAATGTAACTAACAGAGCCGGGACCAATGTTCTCTCGGGGAGGTTTGTTAGTGCTGTTGGGAAGGGTTTAAACTAGCTTGGCAGGCGGAGTAGAAAAGAGGAATAAGGTGCATAAAAGAGTGAGTGTGTTGGATAGTACTAGAGAAGATAGTACTAGAGGCGGTGGTAGTACCATATTAGATAGGAGCAGACTAAGAAAGACTACGAAAAATTCAAAAATGTGTTTAGAATGCATGTACGTTCACGCATAAAGTGTGGTGAATAAGGTGTGGCAATATGATGTGGCAATAACGGAAACGTGGCTTAAAAATGGTGAGGACAGGGCACTTAATATTCAAGGGTACAAGGTGTTCAGAAAAGATAGGGAAGGAAAAAAGGGAGGTGGGATGGCAGTGCTGATTAAGGAGACATTGTAGTGTTGGAAAAGGAGGATGTTCTTGAGGGGACATTTGGTTAGAGTTGAGGAGCAAAAAAGATATGATCACGCTATTGGGGTTATTCTATAGGCCTCCAAATAGTGAGAGGGAGGCAGAGGGGCAAATCTGCAGGGAAATCGCAGAGAAATGCAAGAGCTATAGAGTGATGATATTGGGGGACTTTAATTACCCAAATATGCTAGGGTAAAGGGAAAGGAGGAGGAGGAATTTCTGAAATGTGTTCAGGAGAATTTCCTTGACCAATATGTTCTTGGCCCAACTTGGAAGGAGGTATTGCTGGATCTGATGCTGGGGAATGAGGTGGGCCAGGTCAACCAAGTGTCTGTGGGAGAACACTTGGGTACGAGTGAGCATCGTATCATAAGATTTAGATTAGCAATGGAGAGAAGCAAGGAACAATCTAGAGTGGAACTTCTAAACTGGAATAGGGCTAACTTCAATGGGATGCTAAAGAATCTAGCCAGGGTAAAATGGAACCAAAGACTGACAGGAAAAACTGTAACGGAACAATGGGTGATCTTAAGGAGGAGATGTTCCAAGTACAGGCTAGGTACATTCCAACAACAGGGAAGGGTAAGGGAACCAAAGCAAGGGCTCCTTGGATAACGAGGGAGATAGAGAAGATGATGAAATGAAAAAAGAGGGTGTATGATGCATGTTAGGTGAATTCTTCAAGGGAGAACCAGACCAAATACAATAAGTTGAGAGGGGATGTGAAGATGAAAATAAGATTGGCAAAGAGAGAATATGAGAGTAGAATGGCGGTTAACATAAAAGGGAACCCAAAAATCTTCTACCGGCATGTAAACAGTAAGCGGGTAGTAAGAGGTGGGGTGGGGCCTATTAGGGACAAAGAAGGTGATATATGCTTAGAGGCGCAGGGCAAGGCTAGAATACTTAATGAGTACTTTGTATCGGTGTTTACTAAGGAGGTGGATGCTGACAAAATATCGGGAGAAGTGGACAAGGTAGAAGCAATGGACGGGGTGAAAATTGAAAGACAGGATGTACTAGAAAGGCTGGATATGCTTAGAGTGGACAAGTCACCTGGTCCAGATGGCTTGCATCCCAGGTTGCGAAGGGAATTGGGGAAGGAGATAGTGGAAGGGTTTGCCATAATTTTCCAATCTTCCCTAGATGTGGGGAAGGTGCCTGAGGATTGGAAAGTGGCAAATGTGACACCATTGTTCAAGAAAGGGTGTAGGATAATCCTAGTAACTACAGGCCGGTCAGTTTAACATCAGTGGTGGGTAAAGTTTTAGAAACAATAATCAAGAAAAAAATTAACGGGCACTTGGAGAGGTTTAAGCTAATTAAGGAGAGCCAACACGGATTTGTAAAAGGCAGATCGTGTTGACTAATCTAACAGAATTTTTTGACGAAGTAACAGGGAGGATTGATGAAGGGAATGCAATGCATGTTGTCTGCATGGATTTTAGGAAGGCGTTTGACAAAGTACCACATAGAAGGCTGGTTATCAAAATTGAGGCTCATGGAATAGGTGGGTCAGTGGCAGCTTGGATAGGAATTGGCTTAAGGACAGAAAACAGCGAGTTGTGGTAAATGGCTGTTTTTCAGACTGGAGGATGGTAGACAGTGGTGTTCCCCAAGGGTCAGTGCTGGGGCCATTGCTTTTTTTGATATATATATAAATGACCTGGATATTGGAATACAGAGTAGAATTTCTAATTATGCCGATGACACCAAACTTGGGGGTGTGGCAAACAGTGAGGATGATACCAATCGACTGCAACAGGACATAGAAAGGCTAACAGAATGGGCAGACAAGTGGCAGATGGCATTTCATACAGAGAAGTGTGAGGTGATGCATTTTGGCAGAAGGAACAGGGAGGGGCAATATACACTTGATGGCACAGTTTTAAAGAGTGTGCAGGGACAGAGGGACCTGGGAGTTAATGTGCATAGGTCCCTGAAGGTGGCGGGGCATATTGAGAGAGCGGTTAGCAAAGCATATGGCATCTTGGGCTTCATAAATAGAGGTATTGAGTACAAAAGTAGAGAAGTTATGCTGAACTTTTATGAAGCGCTGGTTAGGCCACAACTGGAGTATTGCGTCCAGTTCTGGTCACCACACTTTAGGAAGGATGTGAAGGCTCTTGACAGGGTGCAGAGGAGATTTACCAGAATGGTTCTGGGGATGGGGGATCAGAATGGTTCCGGGGATGAGGGATCTTAGCTACAAGGACAGGTTGGAGATGCTGGAATAACAACAGAAAATGCTGGAAAAACTCAGCAGGCCAGGCAACATCCGTGGAGAGAGAAACAGAGTTAACGTTTCAGGTCGAAACCCTTCGTCGGAACTGAGAGAAAAGCAGGAAATTAAACAGATAAAAATGCAAGGGGGAGGCTGGGGGGAGGAATAAAAGAAAAAAAGGGGTGGTCTATGGTAAGTAGAGACATTAAGAGATGCTCAAGGCAAGACGAGATGGTAATGGGACAGGTTAAGAAACAAAAGCTGAGGTGTGAAAAGCTGGCAGAATGAGAGACAGCTGCCGTAGGGGGAGAGAGAGAAAGAAAAAAAAGGAAAAAGGCACGGACCAAAAGGGGCGGATAAAATGTAGATATATGTGGGAGGGGCCGGGGTTATGATCTGAAATTGTTGAACTCGATATTGAGTCCGGAAGGCTGTAAAGTGCCTAAACGAAAGATGAGGTGCTGTTCCTCGAGCTTACGCTGAGCTTCCGTGGAACAATGCATGAGGCCGAGGACGGTGAGGTCTGAGTGGGCGTGGAGGGGTGAATTAAAGTGACAAGCGACCGGAAGCTCGGGGTCCCCCTTACGGACTGAACGGAGGTGTTCCGCAAAGCGGTCACCCAATCTGCGTTTGGTCTCCCCAATGTAGAGGAGACCACATCGTGAGCAGCGAATACAGTATACTAGATTGCAAGAAGTACAAGTAAATCGCTGTTTCACCTGGAAGGGGTGTTTGGGGCCCTGGACAGTGGGAAGAGGGGAGGTATAAGGGCAGGTGTTGCATCTCCTGCGCTTGCACGGGAAGGTGCCGGGTGAAGGGGTGCTGGGGGTGATAGAGGAGTGGACTAGGGTGTCTCGGAGGGAGCGGTCCCTACGGAATGCTGAAAGGGGAGGTGAGGGGAAGATACGTTTGGTGGTGGGATCACGTCCTCAATATCGAGTTCAATAATTTTAGATCATAACCCCGGCCCCTCCCACATATATCTACATTTTATCCACCCCTTTTGTTCCGTGCCTTTTTCCTTTTTTTTCTTTCTCTCTCCTCCTACGGCAGCTGTCTCATTCTGCCAGCTTTTCACACCTCAGCTTTTGTTTCTTAACCTGTCCCATTACCATCTCGTCTTGCCTTGAGCATCTCTTAATGTCTCTACGTACCATAGACCACCCCTTTTGTTCTTTTATTCCTCCCCCCAGCCTCCCCCTTGCATTTTTATCTGTTTAATTTCTTGCTTTTCTCTCAGTTCCGACGAAGGGTTTCGACCTGAAACGTTAACTCTGTTTCTCTCTCCACGGATGTTGCCTGGCCTGCTGAGTTTTTCCAGCATTTTCTGTTGTTATTTCGGATTTCCAGCATCCGCAGTATTTTGCTATCATATTGGAGATGCTGGATTTGTTTTCATTGGAGCAAAGGAGGTCGAGGGGTGATTTGATAGAGGTGTACAAGATTATGGCAGGTTTGGATAGGCTAGATGGGGAAAGGCTGTTCCCACTAGTTGATGGTACAAGGACTAGGGGACACAGATTTAAGGTTTTGGGCAAGAGATACAGGGGGGATGTGAGGAAAAACTTTTTTACGCAGCGAGTGGTGATGACCTGGAATTCGCTGCCGACGGAAGTGGTGGAAGCGGAGACACTCAATGTTTTCAAGGGGAGACTGGATAGGCACTTGAGGGAAATAAACTTGCAGGGCTACGGGGATAGAGCGGGGGAATGGGACTGACTGGATTGCTCTACAGAGAGCCGGCACGGATTCGATGGGCTGAATGGCCTCCTTCTGCGCCGTTATGACTCTATGACTCCAACAAGGTAATCATTTAGAATATTTACTATCTTGTGCTCATTCTGTGCATCTTCTATTGCATTCTGTGCATCACCTCTTCTCTGATTGGCTGTTTAGTGTTGAAATAATTTCTTATTGTTATGTTTTACGTCACCAGTCATTTTTTTATTTCACCAATGTGAGTCCACAAATTAGGTTGTTTGGCAGTTGTTAAGTGAATAATTGGAGAAGCATTTGTCGTGAATCTTACCACAATGCAAATTCAGCACAAAGGCGATGAGGACAAAGTGGAACTGCAAGATGCACTTACTCATGAGTGTGATGAGGACATCTGTTGGTTCAAAGTGGAATTGCAAGGTGTACTTACCAATGAAACAACATCCGCAGTATGAGTTCCGACGAAGGGTTTCGACCTGAAACGTTAACTCTCTTTCTCTCTCCACGGATGTTGCCTGGCCTGCTGAGTTTTTCCAGCGTTTTCTGTTGTTATTTCCGCAGTATTTTGCTATCGTACTTACCAATGAGTCTGATGAGGACATCTGTTGGTTCAAACTGGAACTGCACGGTGTACTTACTGGTGAGGCGATGAGGACATCTGTTGGGACAATGTGGAATTGCAAGGTGTACTTACTGGTGAGGTGATGGGGACATCTGTTGGTTAAAATGGAACTGCAAGGTTCACTTTCTGGTGAGGTGAGGGGGACATCTGAAATAAAAATAGAAAATGCTGGAAATACTCAGCAGGTCAGGCAGCATCTGTAGAGAGAGAAACAGAGTTAACGTTTCAGGTCGATGACCCTTCGTCAGAACTGGAAAAAGTTGGAGATGTAACAGGTTTTTAAGCAAGTGTAGGGGCAGGGAAAGGGGGGAGGGAAGGAAAGAACAAAAGGGAAGGTCTGTAATAGGATAGAAGGCAAGAGAGATGAAGAGACAAAAGGGATGATGGTGCAAGGCAAAAGGAGATGGTAATGGGACAAGTTAAGAAACAAAAGATGACTCTAGATGAAGTGTAAATGGCAATGGCAGGATGATCAACAGCTGCCATGTGAGAGAGAGAAAAAAAATGATAGGGTCAGAGGTTATGGTCTGAAATTACTGAACTCGATGTTGAGTCCAGAAGGCTGCAAAGTGCCTAATCGAAAGATGAGGTGCTGTTCCTCGAGCTTACGTTGAGCTTCATTGGAACAGTGTAAGAGGCCGAGGACGGAGAGGTCAGAGTGGGAGTGGAGTGATGGGGACATCTGTTGGCTCTAAGTGGAATTGCAAGGGGCACTTACTGATGAGCTGATGGGGACATCTGTTGGGACAATGCGGAACTGCAGCATACACTAAAACAGAACCAAAATACTGCGGATGCTGGAAGTCTGAAATAAAAACAAAAATTGCTAGAAATACTCAGTAGGCGAGGCAGCATCTGTGGACAATGAAACAGAGTTAATGTTTCAGGGCAATGAACTTTCGTCAGAAGTGGAACTGCAAGATGCACTGACTAATGAGGTGAAGAGGACAGAATCAATGCACCATTGAGGTATTATAACATCTGCTGGTTAAAAAGTGGAACTGGATGTTCTCCCAGTTAGCTTAACACCAGTGGCAGGAAAGATAATAGAATCATAGAATGGTTACAGCATGGAAGAAGGCCATTCGGCCCATCGAGCCTTTGCTGGCTCTCTGCAAGAGCACTTCAGCCAGTCCCACTCCCCCGCCCTTTCCCCCTAGCAATTTTTTTTCCTTCAGATATTATCCAACTCCTTTTGAAAGCTCTGGTTGAATCTGCCTCCACCACCCTCTCAGGCAGTGCATTCCAGATCTTAACCACTTGCTGCGTAAAAAAACTTTTTTCTTGCATCACCTTTGGTTCTTTTGCCAATCACCTTAAATCTGTGTCCTCTGGTTCTCGACCCTTCTGCCAATGGGAACAGTTTCCCTCTATCTACTCTGTCCAGACCCCTCATGATTTTAAACACCTCTTATCAAATCTCCTCTCAATCTTCTCTGCTCCAAGGAGAACAACCCCAGTATCAACATAACTGAAGTCCCTCATTCCTGGAATCATTCTCGTAAATCTTTTCTGCACCCTGTCTAAGGCCTTCACATCCTTCCTAAAGTGTGGTGCCCAGAATTGGACACAGTACTCCAGTTGAGGCCGAACCAGTGTTTTATACAGGTTCAGTATAATTTCCGCACTTTTGTACTCTATACCTCTATTTATGAAGCCCAGGATCCCATAAGCCTTTTTAACTGTTTTCTTAACCTGCCCTGCCACCTTCAACGATTTGTGCACACATACCCCCAGGTCTCTCTGTTCGTGCACCCCCTTCAGGATTGTATCATTTAGTTTATATTTCCTCTCCTCATTCTTTCTACCAAAATGTATCACTTCACACTTTTCTGTGTTAAATTTCATTTGTCATGTGTCCGCCCATTTCACCAGCCTGTCTATGTTTTCCTGAAGTCTATCACTCTCCTCCTCACTGTTCACTATACTTCCAAGTTTTGTGTCATCTGCAAATTTTGAAATTGTGCCCTGTACACCCACATCCAAGTCATTAATATATAGCAGTGGTCCTAGTACCGACCCCTGGGAACACCACTGTACACCTTCCTCCGGTCCGAAAAACAACTGTTCACCACTACTCTCTGTTTCCTGTCACTTAGCCAATTCCGTATCCGTGCTACCACTGTCCCTTTTATTCCATAGGCTTCAACTTTGCTGGCAAGCTTATTATATAGAAACATAGAACATAGAAACATAGAAGCAGGAGTCGGCCATTCGCCCTTCAAGCCTGCTCCGCCATTCAATATGATAATGGCTGATCCTCTATCTCAATACCATATTCCCGCTCTCTCCCCATACCCCTTGATGCCTTTTGTGTCTAGAAATCTATCTATCTCCTTCTTAAATATATTCAGTGACTTGGCCTCCACAGCCTTCTGCGGTAGAGAATTCCACAGGTTCACCACCCTCTGAGTGAAGAAATTTCTCCTCATCTCAGTCCTAAATGTCCTCTCCCATATCCTGAGACTGTGACCCCTCGTTCTAGACCCCCCAGCCAAGGGAAACATCCTCCCTGCATCCAGTCTGTCTAGCCCTGTCAGAATTTTATATGTTTCAATGAGATCCCCTCTCATTCTTCTAAACTCTAGTGAATACAGGCCTAGTCGACCAAATCTCTCCTCATACGACAGTCCTGCCATCCCAGGAATCAGTCTGGTGAACCTTCGCTGCACTCCCTCTATGGTAAGTATATCCTTTCTTAGGTAAGGAGACCAAAACTGCACACAGTACTCCAGGTGTGGTCTCACCAAGGCCCTGTATAACTGTAGTAAGATATCCTTGCTCCTGTACTCAAATCCTCTTGCAATGAAGGCCAACATACCATTTGCCTTCCTAACTGCTTGCTGCACCTGCGTGTTTGCTTTCAGTGACTGGTGTACAAGGACACCCAGGCCCCTTTGTACATCAACATTTCCCAATCTATCACCATTTAAATAATACTCTGCCTTTCTGTTTTTCCTACCGAAGTGGATAACTTCACATTTATCCACGTTATACTGCATCTGCAATGTATTTGCCCACTCACTCAACTTGTCTAAATCGCCATGAAGCCTCTTTGCATCCTCCTCACAACACACAATCCCACCTAGTTTCGTGTCGTCAGCAAACTTGGAAATATTACATTTGGTTCCCTCATCCAAATCATTGATATATATTGTGAATAGCTGGGGCCCAAGCACTGATCCTTGCGGTACCCCACTAGTCACTGTCTGCCACCCTGAAAAAGACCCATTTATTCCTACTCTCTGTTTCCTGTCTGTTAACTGATTTTCAGTCCATGCCAGTATATTACCCCCAATCCCATGTACTTTAATTTTGCACACTAACCTCTTATGTGGGACTTTATCAAAGGCCTTCTGAAAATCCAAATACACCACATCCACCGGTTCTCCCTTATCTATTCTACCAGTTACATCCTCAAAAAACTCCAGTAGGTTTGTCAAACACGATTTCCCTTTCATAAATCCATGTTGACTTTGTCTAATCCCGTTGATATTTTCTAAGTGTCCTGGTATCACATCCTTTATAATAGACTCTAGCATTTTCCCTACTACTGATGTTAGGCTAACCGATCTGTAGTTCCCTGTTTTCTCTCCCCCTCCTTTTTTAAATAGTGGGGTTACATTTGCCACCCTCCAATCTACAGGAACTGGTCCATAATCCATAGAATTTTGGAAGATGACAACCAATGCATCCACTATTTCCATGGCTACCTCGTTTAGTACTCTGGGATGCAGATTATCAGGCCCTGGGGATTTATTGGCTTTCAGTCACATTAATTTCTCCAGCACTATTTTTTTATGAATACTAATTTCCTTTAATTCCTCCTTCTCACTAGACCCTTGGTTCCCTAGCATTTCTGGGAAGTTATTTGTGTCCTCTTCCGTGAAGACAGAACCAAAGTATTTGTCTAATTGCTTTGCCATTTCCTTGTTCCCCAGTATAAATTCTCCCGTTTCTGACTGTAAGGGACCTACATTTATCTTCACTAATCTTTTTCTTTTTACATATTTGTAGAAGCTTTTACAATCTGCTTTTATGTTCCTGGCAAGTTTACTCTCATACTCTATTTTTCCTCTCTTAATCAATCTCTTGGTCCTTTGTTGCTGAACTCTGAACTGCTCCCAATCCTCAGGCTTGCAACTTTTTCTGGCAACTTTATATGATTCCTCTTTGGATCTAATACTATCCTTAATTTCTTTTGTTAGCCATGGTTGGGCCGCTTTTCCTTTTGTGTTTTTGCGCCAGAAAGGAATGTATAACTGTTGCAATTCATGCATTCGTTCCTTAAATGTTAGCCATTGCCAATCCACCGTCATGCCTTTTAATGAAGCTCCCAAATCTATCATAGCCAACTCACTCCTCATACCTTCGTAGTTTCCTTTGTTTAGATTTAGGACCCTAGTTTCGGATTGGACTACTTCACTTTCCATCTTAATGAAGAATTCTATCATGTTATGGTCACTCTTCCCTAAAGGACCCCACACAACAAGATTATTAATTAACCCCTTCTCATTGTACAATACCCAATCTAGGATAGCCTGTTCCCTAGTTGGCTCCTCAAAGTACTGGTCTAAAAAACCATCTCATACACACTCCAGGAATTCATCCTCCACAGTATTATTGCTAATTTGGTTTGGACAGTCTATATGTAGATTAAAGTCACCCATGATTACTGTAGTACCCTTGTTACATGCATCTCTGATTTCCTGTTTGATGCCATCCCCTACATCACCACTACTGTTTGGAGGCCTACAGACAACTCCCACCATTGTTTTCTGCCCCTTGGTGCACTTTGTCGAATGCCTTTTGGAAATCCATGTACACTATGTCAACTGCATTACCCTCATCAACCCTCCCTGTTACCTCATCAAAGAATTCAATCAAGTTAGTTAAACACGATTTGCCTTTAACAAATCCGTGCTGGCTTTCCTTTATATATCCACACTTGTCCAAGTGACTGTTAATTTTGTCCCTGATTACTGTTTCTAAAAGCTTCCCCACTACCAAATATTTTCTGAAAGATCATATAACAAAACATCCAGGGGGAAAAATTCGGTATCGCCCATTTTGGGCCGCTAATATCGGCCTGGGCGCAAAGTTTAGCGCCCGGCGCTAATTATCGCCTCTATCGCCCCTGGAGGTGATTTGAGCGCTAAATCAGGCGCTACACACTTCTCTTAAGGCGCAAACGTCAGGGAGCGAGGCGCTACCTCAGAACGCTACCGAAGCTCAGGCGATGTCCGTTACCATGGAAGCCAGACAGACTGGAGCCGTCCAGTTCTTAAAGGGGAGGGGCCATCTGCTGGCCAGCCACACCCTGCTCATTGCAGCCTTGAATCTCGGCCTGGAGAGACCTCGAAAGCAATTGTGTTGGAAGCACTAATGGATAGGCCCAGGGAAAGAGCTCGGCGCTTAGGAACCTCAAAAGTGGTGCTGAGGGCCAAAACTCCTTAGGACAGCGTTAAAACCAAAAATTTTGCCGACAAGAACAGGCAGGAAGTGCCCGGCTTTAAATAGCGCTCCCCCAGCCCCTTCCCGACTTGAAAACGTCCCCTCTACCTGTCGTTCTTAGCGGCAGGCGCTAAGGCAGGGGGCGCGACTCAATATCCGGTCCGGGGCGCTACCGGGGCGTTGCACGCTTGACTGACATCGCGATCTGCGGGCGCAGGAGATCGTGGCGGCAGTGTTTAGCACCGCCGCAAAACGACTGGTCAATTTCGCCAGCGGCGCTAAAATCGGCGAGCTCGGGCGCTTAGTTCCCAGCGCCCCGTTAGCGCCCACCGGAGGCACTAACGGGAGGAGCTAACCAACCGAATTTCTCCCCCCTAGAGTCAGAGAATATAATAAAAAACAGCATGTCATTCTAAAAGGATGATCATGCTTAACCGGCATTATTGAATCCTTTGAAGAAATAACAGAAAGATCTATGCAGTGGATGTGGAATACACGGACTTTCAGAAGGGCTTTGATAAGGTGCCACACAAGAGACATGAGAAAGGTCAGGACGTCAGGGGTCAAGGGTCAGGTAGCAGAAAGGGTTGAAAGATGGGAACAAAACAGAAAACAAAAGGTAGGAATTAAGGGAAGTTTCTCGGACTGGCAGAAAGTGGGCAGTGATATTTCGCAGGGATCTGTGCTGGTCCACTTGGTCCCCATATACAAAAATGAGTTTGACTCAGAAATTGGATGTATGGTATCGAAATTTGTAGATCATACCAAATTGGGGGTAGAGCTAATAATGTGGAGGACAAGACATGAACCGACTTGCAGTGCTGGTGGATAAATGACAAATCAAATTTAACATAGTGAAGTGTTTAAAACTCATTTGTATATTATATAATATTAGGGACCATTGTGGAGGCAGAGGGTATGACTGAGGAAGTGAAAGAGTACTTTGCATCTATCTTCACAAAAGAAGAGGGTGAGGTTAATGTTGCAGTAGAGGAGGGGGAGTAGAGATTTTGGATAGGATAAAAATAGATAGAAAGGAGGTGCTAAATAGGTTGGCATCGCTCAAAGTTAATAAGTCACCCGGTCCAGATGGGATGCATCCTAAGTTGCTGAGAAAACTAGGGTGGAGATAGCAGCAGCTCTGACCACAATCTTTCAATCGTCCTTGGATATGGGAGTGGAGCCAGAGGACAGGAGGTTCTCGAATGTTACACTCCTGTTCAAAAAGGGGGAGAGGGATAAACCTGGTAACTATAGGCCAATCAGTCTAACATCAGTGGTGGAAAGGCTATTAGAGAACATTGTCAAGGACAACATTAATTCTCACTTGGAGAAGCATGGGTTAATAAGGGTAAGCGTTCTCCAAGGCAACCTTAGAAACACACGACAATGCAAAATCATCGAGCAGAAACTGATAGCCAAGTTCCGCACTCATGAAGACGGTCTCAATCGGGATCTTGGGTTTATGTCACGATACATGACGTGATCCGGACTCGAGTCGTCGTTAGCTTGTTCACAGATGTGATTCCCAGTAAAAAAGTAAAAATTTTCCCAGTAAAAAAGTAAAAAAATGTTAAAGCTTTTCGTTTTACATACAGACGGCAGCTTTTGACACGTTAGAACCCCTGCGACTACACCTCATTGTCTCAGTTGTATCTTGCTATGTCTTTGATGTGGTACCTTCCTGGCTGACTTAATTAACTTTATCACACCTCGGCAGATAGTCAGGATGATTTAATTTATTGGTCTGCAATTGTAAAGTACACATGCTTTGTTTTCCATCTATATATGCTTTGGAGATTCTGTATCTAATTTACTTCACCTGAGGAAGGAGCAAATCGATAGCTCCGAAAGCTTGTGATTTCAAATAAAACTGTTGGACTATAACCTGGTGTTGTGCGACCTCTCAATTTAATAAGGAACTGCCAGCTGATTTGTTAAAGGCAAATTGTGTCTGACTAACCTGATTGAGTTCTTTGATGAAGTAACAGAGAGGGTTGCAAAAACTTGTTTCTTTATCTCCTTCCATTTTTGTATTGTATATTTGCATATTGCCAGCGATTCACCAATCACCTGGAGGTTTGCATCTGTCCATCCCTCACTCATCAGAGGACAAGCCCTGTGAATACACAGGATCTGCTCAGGCGAGGAGGAACGCGATGGACACCTACGGACACTGAAAGACGCCCTCGTAAGAACGGGATATGACGCTCGACTCGTCGATCGACAGTTCCGACGGGTCACAGCGAAAAATCGCATAGACCTCCTCAGTAAGGCCTGGATTTCAGTAAGGCTTTCGATAAAGTCCCGCACAGGAGACTGGTCAAGAAGGTAAGAGCCCATGGAATCCAGGGTGCCTTGGCACATTGGATACAAAACTGGCTCAGTGGCAGAAGGCAGAGGGTGATGGTCGAAGGTTGTTTTTGTGACTGGAAGCCTGTGGCCAGTGGGGTACCACAGGGATCGGTGCTGGGTCCCTTGCTGTTTGTGGTCCTACATTAACGACTTGGATATGAATGTAAAAGGTATGATCAGTAAGTTCGCGGATGATACAAAAATTGGTAGGGTGGTAAATAGCGAGGAGGGTAGCCTCAGTCTGCAGGACGATATAGATGGGTTAGTCAGATGGGCGGAACAGTGGCAAATGGAATTTAATCCGGAAAAGTGCGAGGTGATGCACTTTGGAGGGACTAACAAGGCAAGGGAATACACAATGAATGGTAAGACCCTAGGCAAGACGGAGGGTCAGAGGGATCTTGGTGTGCAAGTACACAGATCCCTGAAGGCGGCGGAACAGGTGGATAAGGTGGTAAAAAAGGCATATGGGATACTTGCATTCATTAGCCCAGGCATAGAATATAAGAGCAAGGAGGTTATGATGGAGCTGTATAAAACACTGGTTAGGCCACATCTGGAATACTGTGTGCAGTTCTGGTCGCCACACTACAGGAAGGATGTGATCGCTTTGGAGAGGGTGCAGAGGAGAGTCACCAGAATGTTATCCGGGCTGGAGTGCTTCAGCTATGACGAGAGACTGGGCAGATTGGGTTTGTTTTCCTTGGAGCAGAGGAGGCTGAGGGGGGACATGATTGAAGTGTACAAAATTATGAGGGGCATAGATAGGATGGATACTAAGGAGCTTTTTCCCTTAGTAGAGGGGTCTATAACAAGGGGGCATAGATTCAAGGTAAAGGGCGGGAGGTTTAGAAGGGATTTGAGAAAGAACTTTTTCACCCAGAGGGTGGTTGGAGTCTGGAACTCACTGCCTGAAAGGGTTGTGGAGGCAGGAACCCTCACAACATTCAAGAAGCATTTGGATGAGCACTTGAAATGCCATAGCATACAAGGCTACGGACCAAATGCTGGAATATGGGATTAGATTAGACAGGGCTTGATGGCCGGCGCGGACACGATGGGCCGAAGGGCCTCTATCCGTGCTGTATAACTCTATGACTCTATGACTCTAAGGCAAACACGGGACACAACCAACAGAGTACCCTATGTCGTCCAGTACTTCCCCGGAGCGGAGAAACTATGCCATGTTCTTCGCAGCCTTCAACATGTCATCGATGATGATGAACACCTTGCTAAGGCCATCCCCACGCCTCCACTACTCGCCTTCAAGCAGCCGCCTAACCTCAAAAGTACCATCGTTCGCAGCAAATTACCCAGCTGTCAGGAGAACAGCGACCACGACACCACACAACCCTGCCACGGCAACCTCTGCAAGACATGCCAGATCATGAACACAGATACCATCATCACACATGAGGACACTACCCACCAGGTACATGGTACATACTCATGTGACTCGGCCAACGTTGTCTACCTGATACGTTGCAGGAAAGGATGCCCCAGAGCATGGTACATCGGCGAGACCATGCAGACACTGAGACAACGTATGAACGGACACCGCGCAACAATGGCCAGGCAGGATTGTTGCCTCCCAGTCGGGGAACACTTCAGCAGTCAAGGACATTCAGCCTCGGATCTGCGGGTTAGCATTCTCCAAGGCGGCCTTCCAGACACACGACAATGCAAAATCATTGAGCAGAAACTGATAGCCAAGTTCCGCACTCATGAGGACGGCCTCAATAGGGATATCGGGTTCATGTCACGCTACAGAACGTGACTCGACATCGTTGTCTGTCTTTCCAGTTTTTAAAAAACAAACAAAAAACAACAAACCCAAAAAACAAACCCAAAAAACCCCCCACTGCAGACAGCAGGATTTGACACGTTGGACCCCCTGGGACACATCTCATTGTCCTGGCTGTGCTGGACCCCCTGGGACACATCTCATTGTCTTGGCTGTGCTCTTAGTGTGTCTTTGATGTAAGGACACCTTCCCTGAAAGATTGTATCTCTGCAGTTTCTGTGTTTATATTCTGTGAACTTTTGTAGATTCACTCATTGTAACTCTACCTGAGGAAGGGGCGATAGCTCCGAAAGCTTGTAATTTTAAATAAATCTGTTGGACTATAACCTGGTGTTGTGCGACTTCTCATTTTTGTCCACCCCAGTCCAACACCTGGCATCTCCGCATCATCATCAGAGGTTGTGCGGGAAGTTTAAATCGAAGTTGCTGATTGGCTAATAAGGTGACAATGACATTGGCCGTGTAACTGATTGGGATTGTCCAGCTAACCGGGTCTCCCCTCTGTTGATTGGTGCAATGTCTGAAACTCTGCAAGGGGCAAGTGGCAGGAAGGTGTAATGTTCTACCCAGTGTGCAGATCATTTCATCCAGTAATTGCAAACAACACTATGGTTATAGCTGGTTATTTACACTGATGTTGCTGAATTTTAATTTTTTAATGAATTCAGTTCAGGGCTCTTACAGGCAGCTTCATTCTCCTCTGATACTGGCAAGTCGATCGATGCCTCTGTGGAGCCGCAGGCAGTCCAGCAGCACACACGGCGATCTGTTGAAGGGAGCTGCAATTTCACAATGTGAGCAGTGATCTGAAAGTTCCCTCATTTCTTTGGAGAAAGTCAACATTTTAAAATTTACTTACAATTATTATTTTAAAAATAACAGATACATGTAAGTGTAGTGGTTATATTACTGGACTGGTAATCCAGAGAATGCAAGTTACAATCCCACCTTAGCACTTTGACAATTTGAATTTTTAAACAATCTGGAAATAAGGAAATGTTGCAATCCCCACCACTTACACCCTTCACGTTTAGCACGGGTAGCTGCCTATATCGGGCAAATAATGGCAGTCATTTCCACAGGAGTCAATTACAAAGGCTTAGAATGTATTAAGCGCACCGACTATTTCGCGCAGTTCAATAAATACTTACCCATTTAAAAATCTCTGCTGATTTCAGGCAAGGTCGGGTCTTCATGCAGTTTCTAACAATTGGGAGAGGTCATTGCTCAGTGAGATTTCCTGTTTAAAAAAAATTGTTGGTTGCTTACCTTTTTTGGTTTTACCATCTACCGCGTAGAGCAGGCAAATCGCGTTAACATCAACACACCCGCTATAAGCGGTGGGGACTGTATCAGTAAAAGTGACCATGAAGCTGTCGATTGTCGTAAAAACCCAACTGGTTCACTAATGTCCTTTGGGGAAGGAAACCTACCGCCCCTACCCGGTCTGGGCCTATATGTGACTCCAGTCCCACACCAACATGGTTGATTCTTAAATAACAACAGAAAATGCTGGAAACACTCAGCAGGCCAGGCAGCATCTGTGGAGGGTGAAACAGAGTTAACGTTTCAGGTCTGGGACCCTTCATCAGAACTGGAAAAAGCTGGAGATGTAACATATTAAGCAGGTGCAAGAGACAGGGAGGCGGGGTGGGTGGGGGGCGGGGGGAGGAAGGAATTGAAGGAATATACTGGGGTAAGGTAAGAGGCAGGAAAGATAAAATGTTGCAAAGGGGGTGGCAAAATCATACAGCATGAAAAATGGGAGCAGGGGTTATAGTTTGAAATTGTTGAACTCAATGTTGAGTCCAGAAGGCTGTAAAGTGCCTAATCGAAAGATGCGGTGCTGTTCCTCGAGCTTACGTTGAGCTTCATTGGAACAATGTAAGAGGCCGAGGACAGTGAGGTCAGAGTGGGAGTGAAGCGGAGAATTAAAGTGACAGGCGACCGGAAGCTCGGGGCCCCCCTTACAGACTGAACGGAGGTGTTCCGCAAAGCGGTCACCCAATCTGCGTTTGGTCTCCCCAATGTAGAGGAGACCGCATCGCGAGCAGCGAATACAGCATACTAAATTGCAAGAAGTACAAGTAAATCACTGTTTCACCTGGAAGGGGTGTTTGGGGCCCTGGACAGTGGGAAGGGAAGAGGTAAAAGGGTAGGTGTTGCATCTCCTGCGCTTGTACGGGAAGGTGCCGGGCGAAGGGGAAGGGGTGCTGGGGGTGATAGAGGAGTGGACCAGGGTGTCGTGGAGGGAGCGGTCCCTTTGGAATGCTGAAAGGGGAGCTGAGGGGAAGATGCGTTTGGTGGTGGGATCACGCTGGAGGTGGCGGAAATGGCGGAGGATGATCCGTTGAATGTGGAGGCTGGTGGGGTGAAAGGTGAGGACAAGGGGAACCCTATCGTGGTTCTGGGAGGGAGGGGAAGGGGTGAGAGCAGAAGTGCGGGAAATGGAACGGACACGGTCAAGGGCTGTGTCAACCACAGTCGAGGGGAATCCTCGGTTGAGGAAAAAGGAAGACATGTCGGAAGCACTGGTATGGAAGGTGGCATCGTCAGAACAGACGCGGCGGAGACGGAGAAACTGGGAGAATGGAATAGAGTCCTTACAGGAAGCGGGGTGGGAGGAAGTGTAGTCCAGGTAGCTGTGGGAGTCAGTGGGCTTGTAGTGGATGTTTGTCGATAGCCGATCGCCAGAAATGGAGACAGAGAAGTCAAGGAAGGGAAGAGAAGAGTCGGAGATGGACCATGTGAAGGTGAGGGAAGGGTGGAAATTGGAAGTAAAGTGAATGAACTTTTCTAGTTCAGGGCGAGAGCAGGAAACGGCACCGATAGTCATCAATGTACCGGAAGAAGAGGTGAGGGAGGGGACCTGAGTAGGACTGGAACAAAGAATGTTCCACATATCCCATGAAAAGGCAGGCATAGCTAGGGCCCATGCGGGTTCCCATAGCAACACCTTTAATTTGGAGGAAGTGAGTGGAGTCAGAGGAGAAGTTGTTCAATGTGAGAACAAGTTCAGCCAGGCGGAGGAGGGTGGTGGTGGATGGGGACTGGTTGGGCCTCTGTTCAAGGAAGAAGCGGAGCGCCCTCAGGCCATCCTGGTGGGGGATGGAGGTGTAGAGGGATTGGATGTCCATAGTGAAAAGGAGACGGTTGGGGCCGGGAAACTGGAAACTGTTAAAGTGGTGGAGGGCATCGGAAGAGTCGCGAATGTAGGTGGGAAGAGATTGGACAAGGGGAGAAAAAAGAGTCGAGATAGGAAGAGATAAGTTCCGTGGGGTAAGAACAGGCTGAAACGATGGGTCTACCAGGGCAGTCCTGTTTGTGGATCTTGGGAAGGAGGTAGAAGCGGGCTGTGTGGGGTTGGGGGACTTTGAGGTTGGTGGCCATGGAGGGAAGATCTCCAGAGGAGATGAGGTCAGTGACAGTCTTGGAAACAATGGCTTGATGTTTGCTAGTGGGGTCATGGTCCAGGCGGAGGTAGGAGGAGATGTTGGAGAGTTGGCATTCAGCTTCCGCACGGTAGAGGTCGGTTCGCCAAACAACAACAGCATCACCCTTGTCAGCAGGTTTAATGACAATGTTAGGGTTGGATCGGAGAGAATGGAGTGCTGCAAGTTCAGAGGGAGGTAGGTTGGAGTGAGTGAGGGGAGCAGAGAAATTGAGACGGCCAATGTCCCGCCGGCTTGTAACAATGAAAAGATCTAGAGAGGGTAAGAGGCCAGAGGAAGGGGTCCAGGTAGAACGAGAATTCTGAAAGCGGGAGAAAGGGTCAGCCGTGCGGGGGGAAGACTCCTGGCCAAAGAAGTGGGCACGGAGACGAGGCGATGGAAAAAGAGCTCAGCATCGTGCCGAGCTCGAAATTCATTGAGATGGGGGCGTAAAGGGATGAAGCTCAGGCCTTTGCTGAGGACTTAACTGCCCTCTGAAGTGGCCCAGCAAGCCACTCAGTTAAGGGCAACTAGGGAGGGGCAATAAACGTCAGCCTTGCCAGCGACGCCCACATCCCGAGAATTCATGAAAAGAAATGTGAAAACTCCAAGCATGAGGCATTTGGAAAAGGATGGGCGAATAAATAAAAGCCAGCGCGGATTGGTCAAAGGCAGATTGTGTTTGACTAGCTTCATTGAGTTCTTTGATGAAGTAACAGAGAGGGTTGATGAGGGTAGTGCAGTTGATGTTGTGTATATGGACTTTCAAAAGGCTCTTGACACGGTACCACATAATAGACTTATTAGCAAAATTAAAGCCCATGGGATTAAAGGGACAGTGGCAGCATGGATACAAAATTGGCTAAGGGACAGAAAGCAGAGAGTAGTGGTGAACAGTTGTTTTCAGAGTGGAAGGAAGTTTACAGTGGTGTTCCCCAGGGGTCGGGATTAGGATGACTGCTCTTTTTGATATATTTAGGACTTGGGTATACAGGGCATAATTTCAAAGTTTGCAGATGACACGAAACTCAAAATATAGTAAATAATGAGGAGGATAGTAACAGACATCAGGAGGACATAAAAAGACTGGTGAAATGGGCAGACACATGGCAGATGAAATTTAACACAGAGAAGTGTGAGGTGATACATTTTGGTAACATTTTGGTCGAAGAATGAGGAGAGGCAATATGAACGAAATGGTACAATTTTAAGGGGGATGATGGAACAGAGAGACCTGGGGGTGTAGGTACACAAATCTTTGAAGGTGGCAGGACAAGTTGAGAAGGCTGTTAAAAAAGCCATAATTCAAACTGTAAAACTGGTTTCTCAACAACTGCTGTAAGATTTACATGTGACTCCAGTCCCATTCTATGTTATTGACTTTTAATGCCCTCACGTCAACTAGGAATGGGCAGTAAATGTTTTATCCGTGTTGCTCACATTCCAAGAACAAATTAAAAAAAAAAATTCAATTGTCAAATTCAAAAGTCAGGACATAACATTTTGAACCCAAAGCGAGAGTATGAGAATAGATTAGTGGCTAACGTAAAAGGGAACCCAAAAGTCTTTTATAAACATATAAATAGTAAAAGGGTAGTCAAAGGAAGGGTGGGGCCAATGAGGGACCAAAAAGGAGATATTCTTGTGGAGGGAGAGGGCATGGCTGAGGTACTAAATGAGTACATTGCATCTGTCTTCACTGGAGAAGAGGATGCTGCCAATGTAACAGTAAGGGAGGAGACGGTAGCAATATTGGATTAGATAAGAGAGAATGTACAGTTCTCCAAGTAGAAAAGTCATCCGGTCCGGATGGGATGCATCCTAGGTTACTGAGGGAAGGTGGAAATTGTGGAGTCTCTGGCCACAATCTTCCAATCCTCCTTAGATATGGGGGTGGTGCCAGAGAACTGGAGGATTGCAAATGTTACAACCCTGTTTAAAAAAGTGGGGAGGATACAAGTCAGTCAGCCTAATGTCAGTGGTGGGGAAACTTTTAGAGGCATAGGGCTAGAAATTCGTTATAGCAAAGGAATGGGCGGTGTCAGTAGAAAAGTTGGAGAATTAGTGCCAAAATTCGTCCTCACTGCTCAATGAAATGATTGGAGTCCTAAATCAAGTCTTAAAACCCAAGCTCATTGGCGTTAGACTTAAAGGGTGGACCAATATCGGGTGCAGTCTAATCGCAACGCATCATTGCCACAGGCTTTTTTCACTACTTAAAGGGGAGGTTCATTGATGCTGCAGCACCTCATTCTCAGCATTGCTGGCTGTGCAGCTGCCTCAGCAAGCAGAAGCAGAACAAGGAGAAGGAGCCAGAGGACTGAATCAGGTGTGCTCATGGCAGGTCCCTGCCCCAGGGAGAGAGCCCGCAGATTCACTGATGAAGCATTGGAAGCATTGGTTTACGCTGTGGAGAGATGGAGGGCGGTGCTCTACCCGGCAAGTGGCAGGAGGGCCTCACCATAAGTCTTCCACACCATGTGGAGGGAGATCGCGCAGCATGTCTCGGGCAGCACTGTGGTCCCCAGGACCCACACACAGTGCAGAAGAAATTTAACGACCTCACTCGGGTGGTCAGGGTGAGTGAATGCTTCAACAAATGCTACATACCACCATCTGTACCACAGCCTGTGCACACTGCCCAAAGCACCACACCCCCAGCACTCACCCACCAACAATCTCTACCTAGCAACACTCACACCCACATCTCACACCTTGTTACACAATGACAGCTATTCAACTATGGCAGGCACAAGGGTCATTAGTTATTAGAATTCATGTGATTATGTGTGATATGTTTATGGATAAATTTATTAATGGTCTTTGGAATATTTTGTGGTCTCTCTCATTTCACCTTTGCGCCCTGGCGGACGCTGTGATATGTCATGAGACAGGGATTGTATGATGGGGATGTGGTGAACTACAGGGATCTGGGGTTTCATTCATGTGAATCGGAGTCTGATGAGCCAGTCACGGACAGCCCATCCAGAAGGCCGATTGTCTTGCTGCCTCCTTCCACCCTTCTGTCCCTCGTCCTCCTCCTCATCCTCCTCTGCCTTGTCTTCCCCCTGAGGTGGTCCCACAATCCCTGCTGGCAAGGGCTGCGGCCTCATGATGGCCAAGTTGTGGAGCATGCAGCAGACCACCATGAAATGGGACACCCGCTCTGGCGAGTACTGGAGGGCTCCTCCCGAGCGGTCAAGGCAGCGGAACCATTGCTTCAGTAGGCCGATGGTCTGCTCGATGGTGTTCCTGGTGGCAGCATGGCTCTGATTATATGAGTGCTGGGCACGAGTGTTGGGGTTGCAGAGGGGAGTCATGAGCCAGGTGGAGAGTGGATAGCCCTTGACCAAGAGCAGCCACCCTTGAGCTTGATGTGGTGGCTGGAAGAGTGCTGGCACATCGGTCTGGCGCAGGATGAAGGCATCGTGGCTGCTGCTAGGATAGTGAGCATTAACATTAAGGTTTTGCTGTCTGTGGTCGGACATCAATTGCGCATTAAGTGAGTGGTAGCCTTTGCAATTATGGAAGATTTCAGGATTGTTATGCGGTGCCCGCAAAGCCATGTAGGTGCAGTCGATGGCGCCTTGCACCATGGGGAAGCCAGCTATCCTGGCAAAGCCACATGCACGCTCATCCTGCTTCTCTCTGGTGATCAGGACACCAATATAGTCCCTTCTCTGCTGTAGAGAGCCTCAGTGACCTCCAGTGATCGACGGCGAACTGTGAGATGTTAACTATGTCTCCTGTTGCAGACAAGAAGGATCCACTGGCGAAGAAATTGAGGGCCACGGTGACCTTCACTGCCACTGGGAGAGCCGTGGTCGCCCTGGTCTGAGGCTCGAGGTCTGGTTGCAGGAGGTGGCAGAGTTCTGTGACCACCTCCTTGGTAAAGTGAAGCCTTCCAATACACTGCTCATCGCTTAATTGAAGGTAGGAGAAGTGCTCTCGAATACCCTTGGAGGGTAAGGCCTCCTGGTGAGAGCCCTGATGGCCCTCCTCCTCCCTCTGCACACAGTCCCCGTATTTCTCGCTGCCTATGCTCCCTCTGCCGTAGATCCTGGAGGGCGAGGTCGACTGTCAGTACAGCCCCCATTAATGTTACTAAATGTAGCAGTTTGAATCTTTGAAGAATAAATGTAGCTACTTATTAATTGCCAGAAGACTCCTGATACAAAAGAACCTTGAAATTCCTGAATGAAACTGTTGCAGTGGCTGAAACTAACAAAAAAACACTGAAACTGCACTAACCTGACAGCTGCGAGTGATTACTGATGATCCCTTTAAATAACGTCCCTAGAGCCAGCTTCCTGGTGCTGCATGCCAGCTCTCCCTGTCGGTGTTTACTCCAGGCGGTGAGGTAAGTGGCGAAAATCAATTTTGCAAATCAGGCGGTCAGTGAGCATTCCACACTCACCGACGTCATGATCTACCTGGTGTTGACGTTCCCGGCGATACCTCTTACCGGCGGCGCTACGGGGCGGGGGGGCGGGTCCCGGATTTGGTGTGCTGGCGCTGGATTCGCCTCGACTCGGCGATACTGGTCTCATGCCCTATTAGCGCCAGCTACTGGTGCTAATGGGAGGCGCTAAGGGGACGAATTTTCCCCCATAATTTCAAAGTTTGCAGATGGCAGGAAACGCTGAAATGTAGTAAACAACATGATACAACAAGTAATCACATTCGTTAGCATGTTGATAAATGTTATTTTTATTAAGTGTGGAAACGACATAAAGGGTTCTTTATACAATAAATACCATAACAATTTTAATAGTAGCTGTTGTTAAAACAATTAATTTTATGTGTGCGGCCCTCAACAGCTCACCAAAACTTATTAAGTGTCCCTCCAGCTGAAATAATTGTCCACCCCTGGTTTACATAGTAGCAAATATACCAGTTAACTCAATTTGTATTGAAAGTCTTGCACTAAGCACCTCATGTTTATACAATGTTTAGCAACAACTACCTCAAAAGTCTTGCAATGAGTATTTGCTGCTACAATAAAAGTTCACTGTTTGACTTTCAATCTTGCCTGTTCTTTTGTGTGCCTTCCTGGGGGAGGGAGGAGGCATCTTGCCACTCTCATCAGTGTCGAAATATATCAGGCACCAGCTGCTCCCTTGCCGCACTGCCCGCTGCAGCCGTGGCTTCCTCAGGTGGCCCATGAAGCATGGACCCAGTGACATCCATGTTGGGATCCTCCATGTCACCATTTCACGGGGATCTTGTCTACAGGGTTTAGGGTCAGTCCTTCCCGCAGGGCAAAGTTGTGCAAAGCGCAACAGGCCACCACAATCCTTGACACTTTCAGAGGAGAGTACTGCAAAGTCCCCCCCCCCGATCTGTCCAGGCACCGGAAGCGTGATTTTAGAACTCGGATTGTCCTCTCCACCACTTGGTGTATGGACACGTGTGCACGGTTATATCTCTCCTGTGCTTCATTATTGGTCCTGCGGTATGGTGTCATCAGCCACGGTTTTCACGGGTAGCCCTTGTCGCCCAATATCCATGCAGATCCTGGACGCGGTGTACTGAGGGCATCATGTAAGTCTGAGTGTGGGAGGATGAAGGCGCCATGAGCACTTCCCCGGTGATCTGCATTCACATTAAGGATCCGCAGTTGGGCATCACAGACGATCATTACATTTAAGGAATGAAACCCCTTCCTGTTGATAAATGTAACAGGTGCATCAATTGGTGCCTTCAATGCAATATGGGTTCCATCAACAGCCCCAATCACTTTAGGGAAGCCAGCAATCCTGTAGAATGAAAGGGACCACTCCCTTTGCTCTCGAGGGGACAAGTCAAAGTCGATGAAGTCAGAAGCCCTACGGAATATGGCATCTGTGGCCTGGTGAATGCTCCGGGTGATATTGGAAATGTCACTGGTGCCTGACTGAAATGACCCACATGCATAAAATGTGAGTGCCGTGGTTACCTTCACGACCACTGACAAGGCAGTGTGGGACTTAGAACATGGCTGAAGGGCCTCCTTTAACATCAGAGGCGGCCAATTGCCTCTTTACTGAAGCGTAGTCTCCTCACACACAACTCCTCCGACATCATCTCGAAAGATACACTCACTGGGCTGGGTAAAAGTACCTCCTGATCAGCCTGAAGGGCATGGTGCCTAACTCCCCTTCATTGTTCCCTCCTGCGTCGGACTATCATTACACACAAAGCATAAACATTGAGGCCAAAGAGTGGAAAAGGCTTCCTCGTTAAGCAGTTGCAACACATGTGAAAAAAATTTGTAAAAGTCATATGGATGTGAACAAGATTTTAAAAAGTCATAAATGTGAAATAAAATTGAAAATATCTGATACCTGTGTCTCACAGCCATTTCGGGTAGGTTTATTCCATGTAAGAATCTCCTTCCGGTATAGTCGTTCCTTCATTAAGTATTCGCGAACAATGCTCCCCCTAATTTTTCTTTAGTGTGTGGTTCCTTTAACAGGGTGCGCGTTCCATTCAAGTTTTGGCGCATGTGCAGTTTCTTCCCTGTAGAAGCCGGTGAGTGGGCTGCGCGGGACCTCCAGACCGCTGTGCGGCCATGTGTCGGCACTACTTAGCGGGAACGTTGTTCGCGAATGCCAAACAGGCTCCTTGCGCCTACTCACACATTCCCTAACATTTTCTAACGCTATTAGTTCATTAGAAGTGGGCAATTAGCCCTAGTTCTCACCAGTACCTTGTTTTCTATGTTAAGTTCAACGTCGGAGACTTCAACAGCTATGGAGAAGCGTAGAATGACTGTCCCCCATTTTCATTTATCTTCGTATGCGCCAAATCCTGATTGCTGTCAGTTTCAGAGGGGTAATGACGGTGAATGCTAACAGTTTTGCTATCATTACCACCGCAAAATCTAGGCTTTATAATTCGTCCCTAGGTAGGGGACGTAACAGATAATACTTTGTTAAGAATGTTATACGGGATCTTAACTAAAAGCCAAGAAATTATAATTTGTAAATGTCCTCATTCTCTTGTGGTCCATTGTGAAGCCAGATTCAGTTCTCTGGCCACTTATTTCTGCTTAGACGACCTGCTGTCTGTTGTGTAATGGGCAGGAGTTGGGGGAGGGGTCACGGTCCTCATCTCTGTACCTGAGTGAACACAAGCCAATATACTCTTTCCTACATGCCCCTTTCTTTCATCTATTTTAGTGCTTCTCGGTGAAACCTGAGGGCTTGTACAGAAAGAGGTAGATGGCTGCACATGGTCTACAAAAAGATCATTTTGACTGAAGTGGCGCTCATCTCATGGCAGCTTGACCCTAGTAGGGAACCACTGCTGGCTGCATCTCTGGAGCATGTCCCTGGGCAGCTTGGTATCACCTCGTATGTTCTACCTATCAAACTCTTTGAAGAAGTAACCGAAAGGGTAGACAAGGGTAATGCAGTGGATATAATATAATTGTGTTTTCAAAAAGCCTTCGCTAAGGTACTGCATAGTAGACTCAGAAATGGACAAGTAGCAGAATGGATCATAAGTTAATAAGGCCTGACCTGCTGAATATTTCCAGCATTTTCTGTTGTTATCAGAGAGAGAGAGAGGAGCCCCCCCCCCCCTCAGTAAGACAATAAAAATAGAGACGAGGACTTAAAATGGGGTCAAGAAAGACCACAGATTCTAACTAAACCTCACATGAGGATTGAACTTACTCCCGAAGAAAGAAAATAAGGAATGGGTGAATAAAGAGATAAGCGTACAATTGAAACTAAAGAAAAAGGCAGACACTGAGTACACAGACAACAAAGGAGAGGATTGCACAAGGGAATACGAAGAGGTTAGGAAAGAAGTCAAAAAAACAATTAGGAAGGCAACGAGAAACTATAACATTCCCTTAAAGGGAAGGGCCATCGCTGCAGGCTCTACAATATAAAAAGGTACCTACCTGGACCACCAAGGCAGCTCAAGCAGGGTGCCGGGCTGATTACTCGCGGGCAGAAACCCGCGAAAAAAACTAGAACAGGAAAGGTAAGTTTCGTTTTTACTTACCTCGGCCACCTGGCCTTGAATCATCGCCCCTGAAGCGACCGGCCGCCCCATGCACGCCTCCTGCAGCTGTTGGTGTTTGCGACCGGCGCTGCTGCAGGGGGCGGAAGTCAATTTCGGGTCTCTGGGCGAAGGAGATCGGGGCACAACGCTGTAGCGCCGCCGCAAAACTCACGCCGAATATGGCGGGCGTCAATATCAGTCGCAAAGCCATTTGTGTCCCCGGGGTCGTTAACGGGAGGCACAAAGGCCCCCAATTTTGCCCCCATGACTTTAAATTGGGGACTGAACTACATCAGGCCAAGAAAGACCACAGATTCAAACTAAACTTCACATGAGAATTGAATTTATCCCCCAAGGAAACACACATAAGGAATGAGTGAATATAATCATTGACTTTTATTCTCTTTCGATTTCCACCAGGGCTCCCACTGAAACAGCAGGAACCTTCTAGACAAATACAGAAACAGCTGTAACTGCTCCAGTCTCAGCCCGCCCTCGATCCAGGGTCAGTCGCTCCCACTTACAGTCATGGTGACTTTTATTGTTCACTCGTTTTCTTGTCCCAACACACGGAATGTTCGGTTTAGGAAGGTAATTCAGCTTTAAGAGCTGAAAAATCACATTTGGAACTTCTTTTAAATATTGAATATTTGTAAAAAGACAGAAAGGGCTGAAAAATGTATTGATTCCGTGCATTTTATTTTGTCTTGCTTCAATGTGCATGGCCCCTTTAAATTTCAGAGTCTGAGGTTAGCGCTGCGCCACCTACCTCCATGCCCCCCACACCAATTTAGGCCGTTAGCGCTGCGGCCATTTCGGGCGGTCGTTAACGGCAGTTGGCGGTGACAGCGACTGTTTTGCTGGCGATTACCAATTTTTCCCCCTTGGTCTCCTTATCTGAGGAAGGATATACTTGCCTCAGAGGGGTGTAACGAAGGTTCACTAGATTGATTCCTGGGATGAGAGGGTTGTCCTATGAGGAGAGATTGAGTAGAATGGGCCGATACTCTCTGGAGTTTAGAAGAATGAGAGGTGATCACATTGAAACATACAAGATTCTGAGGGGAATTGACAGGGTAGATGCTGAGTGGCTGTTTCCCCCTTGGCTGGAGTGTCTAGAACTAGTGGGAATAGTCTCAGGATAAGGGGTCGGCCATTTAGGACTTAGATGAGGAGAAATTTCTTCACTCAGAGGGTGGTGAATCTTTGGAATTCTCTACCCCAGAGGGCTGTATTTATATAGCACCTTTAACATAATAAAACATCCCAAGGCGCGTCACAGGAGCATTATAAAATAAATTGGACACCAAGATATTGGGGCAGATGACCAAAAGGGTGATCAAAGAGGTAGGTTTTAAGGAGCGTCTAAATGGAGGAAAGAGAGGTAGAGAGGTTTAGGGAGGGAATTCCAGAGCTTAGGGCCCAGGCAACAGAAGGCACGGCCGCCAGTGGTGGAGCGATTAAAATCAGGGATGCTCAAGAGGCCAGAATTAGAGGAGCGCAGATATCTCAAAGGGTTTTGGGGCTGGAGGAGATTACAGAGATAGGGAGGAGCGAGGCCATGGAAGGATTTGAAAACAAGGAAGAGAATGTTGCTTAACCAGGAGCCAATGTAGGTCAGCGAGCACAGGGGTGATGGGCGAACGGGACTTGGTGCGAGTTAGGACACGGGCAGCCGAGTTTTGGATGACCTCAAGTTTATGGAGTGTGGAATGTGAGAGGCCAGCCAGGAGTGTGTTGGAATAGTCAAGTCTAGAGGTAACAAAGGCATGGATGAGGGTTTCAGCAGCAGATGAGCTGAGGCAAGGGCGGAGATGGGCGATGTTAACGGAGGTGGAAATAGGTGGATGTGTGCTGCGGATAGGTGGTCGGAAGCTCATTTCAGAGTCAAATATGACACCAAGGTTGCAAACAGTGTGGTTCAGCCTCACAGATGTTAGGGAGAGGGATGGAGTCAGTGGCTAGGGAACAGAGTTTGTGGCGGGGAGCGAAACAATGGCTTCGGTCTTCCCAATATTTATTTGGAGGAAATTTCTGCTCATCCAGAACTGGATGTCGGACAAGCAGTCTGACAATTTGGAGACCGTGGAGGGGTCGAGAGAGATGGTGGTGAGGTAGGGCTGGGTGTCATCAGCGTACATGTGGAACCTGATGCTATGTTTTCGGATGATGTCGCCGAGGGGCATGTAGATGAGAAATAGGAGGGGGCCAAGGATAGATCCTTGAGGGACACCAGAGGTAACAATGCGGGAGCAGGAAGAGAAGCCATTGCAGGAATTCTCTGGCTACAATTAGATAGATAAGGATGGAACCAGATGAGTGCAGTCCCACCCAGCTGGACGATGGTGGAGAGGCGTTGGAGGAGGATGGAGTCAAAGCCTGCAGACAGGTCGAGAAGACAAGGAGGGATAGTTTACCTTTGTCTCAATCACATAGGATGTCATTTGTGATTTTGATAAGAACCGTTTTGGTCCTGTGGCAGGGGCGGAAACCTGATTGGGGGGATTCAAACCTGTAGTTCCGGGAAAGATGGGCACCGATTTGAGAGGCGACAACACGTTCAAGGACCTTGGAGAGAAAAGGGAGGTTGGAGATGGGGCGGTAGTTTTGGGTGCTTTTTTGAGGAGAGGGGTGATGACGGCAGATTTGAAGGAGAGGGGCACAGTATCTGAGGTGAGAGAACCGTTAACAATATCAGCTAACACGGGAGCCAGGAAGGGAAGTTGGGTGGTCAGCAGTTTGGTGGAAATAGGATCGAGGGAGCAGGAAGTGGGTCCATGGACAAGATGAGCTCGGAGAGGGCATGACAGGAGATAGAAGAGAAACTGGAGAAAGATGTGAGTTCAGGGTTAGGGCAAGTGGGGAACCTTAGAGGAGGTTTGGCCCAGTGGGCTAGGGGAAGGGAGCGTGGCGGCAGAGAGAGTTGATTGGATGGTCTCAATCTTAGTGACAAAGAAGTCCATGAGCTCCTCGCAGTTGTTGTTGGAGGTGAGGGTGGAGGAGACAGGGGAGAGGGGTTTAAAAAGACGGTTTGCAGTAGAGAAAAAAAGCCGGGGGTTTTCATTGCATTCCAGAATGATTCTGGAATAGTGAGCAGTTTTGGCAGAGGAGAGCAGGATCCGATCGTGCTTTATGTGGTCCATCCAGGTCTGGCGGTGAATGGCTAAACCAGTTGTCCGCCATATCTGTTCAAGTTTGCGTCCCTTAGACTTAAGGGAGCGAACATGAGGGCCGTACCAGGGGAACGGCCAGGGTGAGAGAGAGTAATGGTTTTAATGGGGTCTAGGGTATCAAAGGTGGAGGTGAGGGTGTGGTTGAGCAGATCGGTAGCTGCAGAAATGTCGTGGTGAATGGAGGGCCAAAAGCTAGACAGTTGGGGGGAAAAATTCAGTTGGTTTGCGCCTCCCGTTAGCGCCTTAAGAGGGCGCTAATGGGGCGCAAAGCAACTAGCGCCCGTGGGCGGCGATGTTTGTGCTGCTCACGAAATTAACTAGACATTTTGCGGCGGCGCTAAACACTACCACCACGATCTCCTGCGCCGGCAGATCGTGACGTCAGTCGAGTGTGCAGCGCCCCGGTAGCGCCCCGGACCGGATGTTGAGTGGCGCATAGAAGCATAGAAGATGGGAGCAGGAGTAGGCCATTCGGCCCCTCGAGCCTGCTCCGCCATTTAATGCGATCATGGCTGATCATCCAAATTCAGTACCCTGTCCCTGCTTTCTCCCCATATCCCTTGATCCCTGCCTTACCGCCTGCCGCTAGCAACAACAGGTTGAGGGGAGCGTTTTGCAGTCAGGAAGGGACTGGGGGAGCACTGTTTAAAGGCGACCGCTTCCTGCCTTTAATTTGTTGGTGACATTTTTGCACCACGCATTCTGAGAGAGCGAGAGAGAGACTTCTGGAGAGATTCAACGCTGTGTGAAGGAGTTTTGGGTACTGAGCAGCACTTTGCAGGTTCATTTTGATTTGCCCTTCCTTGTATCGATTTAGAAGAGACTATGGGGGCTGCACTCTGAGCTCTTTCCCATGGCCTCTCCATTGTTCTTTCCAGCAGATTTGATGTACAGGTCTCTCCAGGCCGAGATTCAAGGCTGCAATGAGCAGGATGTGGATGGAGAGCAAGATCAACCCTCCCCTTTAAGAACTGGCCGGCGCCATTGTGTCTGTGTTCCATTGCTGACTGACATTACATGAGCTTCGCCAGCGCTCTGAGGTAGCGCCTCGCTCCTCGGCCTTTGCGCCTTAAGACAGGTGTGTAGCGCCTGATTTAGCGCTCCAATCACCTCCAGGGGCGATAAAAGTCAAGTTTGCAGTTGGAGGCGATAATTAGCGCCAGGCGCTAATCTTTGCACCCGGCCGATAATTGCACCCCAAATGGGGCGATACTGAATTTCTCCCCCTTGGGATTTGGAAATTGCAGTTGTAAGTGAATTGGGAGAGAAATTTTTCCAGGGTGGACACAGCAGGAAGTAGGGTAAGGAAGTCAAGACTGAGATCAATAGAATTTTGGGCACAAAGGAAATCAAGGGATATGGGGATAGGGCAGATAAATGGAATTGATGTAGAAGTTCAGCCATGAGTTTATTGAATGGCGGAGCAGGCTCGAGTGGTTGTGTGGCCTACTCCTGCTCCTATTTCTTATGTTCTTAGAAGGAGGCCATTTGGCCCATTATGCCTGTGCCGACTCTTTGAAAGAGCTCTCCAATTATGGGTACCAGTTGCCTAGTGGTTATCTTACTGAACTAGTAATCCAGAGGCCTGGACTAATAATCCAGAGACATGATTTCAAATCCTATCATGGGAGTTGGGGAATTTAAATTCAGTTAATTAAATAAATCTGGAATTAAAAAAGCTAGCATCGGTACTGGTGACCATGTAACTGTCATATTGTCGTAAAACTGTTCACCAATGTCCTTTAGAGTAGGAAACCTGTCGTCCTTACCCGGTCAGGTCTATACGTGACTCCAGACCCAGAGCAATGTGTTTGACTCTTAACTGCGCTCTGAAATGGCCTAGCAAGCCACTCAGTTTTACCAAACCACTACGAAAAATCATAAGAATAAAACCAGATGGACCACCCAGCATCGACCTAGGCATTGGATTCGAACACGAAAAAGGCACACCCAGCCCAGTCGACCCTGCAAAGTCCTCCTCACTAACATCTGGGGACTTGTGCCAAAATTGGGAGAGCTGTCAAACAGACTAGCCAAGCACCAGCCTGACATTGTCATACTCACAGAATCATACCTTTCAGCCAATGTCCCAAACTCCTCCATCACCATCCCTGGGTATGTCCTGTCCCACAGGCAGGACAGACCCACCAGAGGTGGCGGCACAGTGGTATACAGTCGGGAGGGAGTGGCCCTGGGAGTCCTCAACATTGAATCTGGACCCCATGAAGTCTCATGGCTTCAGGTCAAGCATGGGCAAGGAAACCTCCTGCTGATTACCACCTAACGCCCTCTGCTGATGAATCAGTGCTCCTCCATGTTGAACACCACTTGGAAGAAGCACCGAGTGTAGCAAGGGCACAGAATGTACTCTGGGTGGGAGACTTCAATGTCCATCACCAAGAGTGGCTCAGTAGCACCACTCCTGACCGAGTTGGCCGAGTCCTGAAGGACATAACTGCCAGTCTGGGCCTGCGACAGGTGGTGAGAGAACCAACACGAGGGAAAAACCTACTTGCCCTCGTCCTCACCAATCTACCTGTCGCAGATGCATCTGTCCATGACAGTATTGGTAGCAGTGACCACCGCACAGTTCTTGTGGAGACGAAGTCCCGTCTTCACACTGAGGACACCCTCCATCGTGTTGTGTGGCACTACCACCGTGCTAAATGGGATAGATTCAGAACAGATCTAGCAGCTCAAAACTGGGCATCCATGAGGCGCTGTGGGACATCAGCAGCAGCAGAATTGTATTCCAGCACAATCTGTAACCTCATGGCCGGCATATCCCTCACTCTACCATTACCATTAAACCAGGGGTCCCACCCTGGTTCAATGAGGAGAGTAGAAGAGCATGCCAGGAGCAGCACCAGGCGTACCTAAAAATAAGGTGCCAACTTGGTTTAGCTATAACACAGGACTACATGCATGCTAAACAACGGAAACAACATGCTATGGACAGAGCTAAGCGATCCCACAATCAACGGATCAGATCAAAGCTCTGCAGTCCTGCCACATCGAGTCGTCAATGGTGGTGGACAATTAAACAACTAACGGGAGGAGGAGGCTGCACGAATATCCCCATCCTCAATGATGGCAGAGCCCAGCATGCGAGTGCAAAATACAAGGCTGAAGCGTTTGCAACCATCTTCAGCCAGAAGTGCCGAGTGGATGATCTATATCGGCCTACTCCTGAGGTCCCCACCATCACAGAAGCCAGTCTTCAGCCAATTCGATTCACTCCACGTGATATCAAGAAATGGCTGAGCCCACTGGATACAGCAAAGGCTATGGGCCCCGACAACATCCCGGCTATCGTACTGAAGACTTGTGCTCCAGAACTAGCCGCGCCTCTAGCCAAGCTGTTCCAGTACAGCTACAACACTGGCATCTATTCGACAATGTGGAAAATTGCCCAGGTATGTCCTGACACAAAACGCAGGACAAATCCAACCCGGCCAATTACCACCCCGTCAGTCTACTCTCAATCATCAGCAAAGTAATGGAAGGTGTCATCGACACTTACTCACCAATAACCTGCTCACGGACGCCCAGTTTGGGTTCCGCCAGGACCACTCGGCTCCCGGCCTCATTACAGCCTTGGTCCAAACATGGACAATGGAGCTGAATTCCAGAGGCGAGGTGAGAGTGACTGCCCTTGACATTAAGGCAGCATTTGACCGAGTGTGGCATCAAGGAGCCCAAGTAAAACTGAAGTCGATGGGAATCGGGGGGGGGAAAACTCTCCACTGGCTGGAGTCTTCCTAGCACAAAGGAAGATGCTTGTGGTGGTTGGAGGCCGAGTGATCAAGAGGTTGGTCTCTTGGAGAAAATAAGGACTGAATTAATATAATTGATGACCTCTGCTCTCTTTCTATTTCCGGACACACCGGGGCTCCCACTGAATAAAGAAAGACTTTTATTTATATAGCGCCTTTCACGACCACCGGACATCTCAAAGTGCTTTACAGCCAATGAAGTACTTTTTGAAGTGGAGTCACTGTTGTAATGTGAACTGAAACAGCAAATACAAATAGTCCAATCGAATTTACCCCCATGGTTGCAGCACTGAGGGGAGATGAGGAGAACATTTTTTGATGCAGCTAATTGTTGTGATCTGGAATGTGCTGCGTGAAAGGGCGGTGGAGGCAGATTCAGGAGTAACTTTCAAAAGGGAATTGGGTAAATACTTGAAGGAGAGAAACTTACAGGGCCATGGGGATAGAGCGGGAGAGTGGGACTGATTGGATAGCTTTTTCAAAGACCCAGGACAGGCACGATGGGCCGAATGGCCTCCTTCTGTGTTGTATGAATTTATCATTCTAACTTTTACCCAAGTGTTTTCAGTGAAAATAATGTGGCAGGTGCTCCTCCTGCCGGCGGAGGGCGCTGCGGTTCACTCCTCCTGCAGGCGGAGGCGCTACTGTTCACTCCTCCCGCCGGCGGGGGCGCTACTGTTCACTCCTCCTGTCGGCGGGGGCGCTGCGGTTTCATCCTCCTGACGGCGTGAGGCGCTACTGTTCACTCCTCCTGACGGCGTGGGGCGCTGCGGTTCACTCCTCCTGCCGGCGGGGGCGCTGCGGTTCACTCCTCCTGCCGGCGGGGGCGCTGCGGTTTACTCCTCCTGCCGGCGGGGGCGCTGCGGTTCACTCCTCCTGTCGGCGTGGGGCGCTGCGGTTCACTCCTCCTGCCGGCGGGGGCGCTGCGGTTCACTCCTCCTGTCGGCGTGGGGCGCTGTGGTTCACTCCTCCTGACGGCGGGGGGCGCTGCGGCTGGGTCCTCCGGGCGGGGTGCGCAGGCGCGGCCGGGCCTAGTGTAGTGCGGCGGGCGATGGCGGAGGAGCAGAGCGTGGAGCGGCGGAGCGAGGTCGAGGAGGAAATCGAGGACGATGATGAGGTGAGCGGCTTGACCCCCGGGGGTTGCCCGATGCTTGTGTGCGGTCCCGGCCCGGGCTCTGACTGTGTCCAAAGCCCGAATCCGGGCAGCGGGAGGTCGCGCTGTGAGCTCCCGGGAGAGGCCCTCACTCATCACCCGGCGGGATGGTGACCCGGGGGCGGGGGTGAGGGTGATGCTTCTTCAGGCCCGCCACAAACTCCGTTCCCTAGCCACCGAATCCATCCCTCTGTCTGAGGCTCAACCACACTTCGCAACCTTGTTGTCATATTTGACCCTGAGTTGAGCTTTGGACCACACATCTGCACCATAACTGAGATCCCCTGTTTCCACCTTCTGAACATCGCCCGTCTCTGCCCCTGCCTCAGCTCATCTGCTGCTGAAACCCTCATTAATGCCTTTGTTACCTCTAGACTGGAGTATTCGAACGCACTCCTGGCCGGCCTCCCACATTCTACCCTACGTAAACTTGAGGTCATCCAAAACTCGGCTGCCCCGTGTCCTAACTCTCTCCAAGTCCCGTTCGCCCATCGCTGACCTACATTGGCTCCCGATTAAGCAATGCCTCGATTTCAAAATTCTCATCCTTGTTTTCAAATCCCTCCATGGCCTCGCCCCTTCCTATCTCTAATCTCCAGCTGCACGACCCCCCCCCGGAGATATCTGCGCTCCTCTAATTCTGCCCTCTTGAGCAGCCCCAACTTCCTTCTCTCTGCCATTGATGGTCGTGCCTTTAGCTCCCTGAGCTCTGGAATTCCCTCCCTAAGCCTCTCAACCTCTCTCTCCTCCTTTAAGACACTCCTTAAAATGAACTGTTTGGTCCCCTGTCCTACATAGGATTACATAGGATGTATGACACAGAAACAGGCCATTTGGCCCAACCAGTCCATAGAAAAATAGGAGCAGGAGTTGCCCTTCAAGCCTGCTCCGCCGTTCAGTATGATCATGGCTGATCCTCTATCTCAATACCATATTCCCGCTCTCTCCCCCATACCCCTTGATGCCTTTTGTGTCTAGAAATCTATCTATCTCCTTCTTAGATATATTCAGTGACTTGGCCTCCACAGCCTTCTGTGGTAGAGAATTCCACAGGTTCACCACCCTCTGAGTGAAGAAATTTCTCCTCATCTCAGTCCTAAATGTCTTACCCCGTATCCTGAGATTATGATCCCTCGTTCTCGACCCCCAGCCAGGGGAAACATCCTCCCTGCATCCAGTCTGTCTAGCCCTGTCAGAATTTTATGCGTTTCAATGAGATCCCCCTTCATTCTTCTAAACTCGTGAATACAGGCCGAGTCGACCCAATCTCTCCTCCTACAACAGTCCTGCCATCCCAGGAATCAGTCTGGTGAACCTTCGCTGCACTCCCTCTATGGCAAGTATATCCTTTCTTAGGTAAGGAGACCGAAACTGCACACAGTACTCCAGGTATGGTCTCACCAAGGCCCTGTATAACTGTAGTAAGACATCCTTGCTCCTGTACTCAAATCCTCTTCCAGTGAAGGCCAACATACCATTTGCCTTCCTAACTGCTTGCTGCACCTGCATGTTTGCTTTCAGTGACTGGTGTACAAGGATACCCAGGTCCCTTTGTACATCAACATTTCCCAATCTATCACCATTTAAATAATACTCTGCCATTCTGTTTTTCCTACCGAAGTGGATAACTTCACATTTATCCACGTTATACTGCATCTGCAATGTATTTGCCCACTCACTGAACTTGTCTAAATCTCCTTGAAACCTCTTTGCATCCTCCTCACAACCCCACCTACTTTCGTGTCATCGGCAAACTTGGAAATATTACATTTGGTTCCCTCATCCAAATCATTGATATATATTGTGAATAGCTGGGGCCCGAGCACTGATCCCTGCGGTACCCCACTAGTCACCGCCTGCCACCCTGAAAAAGACCCATTTATTCCTACTGTCTGTTAACCAATTTTCAATCCATGCCAGTATATTACCCCCAATCCCATGTGCTTTAATTTTGCACACTAACCTCTTATGTGGGACTTTATCAAAGGCCTTCTGAAAATCCAAATACACCACATCCACTGGTTCTCCCTTATCTATTCTACCAGTTACATCCTCAAAAAACTCCAGTAGGTTTGTCAAACACGATTTCCCTTTCATAAATCCATGTTGATTCTGTCTAATCCCATTGATATTTTCTAAGTGTCCTGTTATCACATCTTTTATAATAGACTCTAGCTATTTCCCTACTACTGATGTTAGGCTAACTGGTCTGTAGTTCCCTGTTTTCTCTCTCCCTCCTTTTTTAAATAGTGGGGTTACATTTGCCACCCTCCAATCTGCAGGAGCTGTTCCATAATCTATAGAATTTTGGAAGATGACAACCAATGCATCCACTATTTCCATGGCTACCTCTTTTAGTATTCTGGGATGCAGATTATCAGGCCCTGGGGATTTATTGGCTTTCAGTCCCATGAATTTCTCCAGCACTTTTTTTACTAATACTAATTTCCTTTAATTCCTCCTTCTCACTAGACCCTTGGTTCCCTAGCATTTCTGGGAAGTTATTTGTGTCCTCTTCCGTGAAGACAGAACCAAAGTTGTTGTTCTTAGGCAGTCCCTCGGAACTGAGGATGACTTGTTTCCGCATTAAAAAATGAGTTTGCAGGTGACTGATGAGTCCAATGCGGGACCTACAGTCTCTGTCACAGGTGGGGCAGACGGTGGTTGAAGGGGCAGGTGGGTGGGGTGCTTGGGTTGACGTGCGCTCCTTGCGCTGCCTGCGCTTGTGTTCTTGCTTAGGCCAACATCCCCAGCATCGAAGCTTTGACCACGCTCGATCAGCTCCGATGGACGGGTCACATTGTCCGCATGCCCGATACGAGACTCCCAAAACAAGCGCTCTACTCAGAGCTCCGGCACGGCAAGAGAGCCCCAGGTGGGCAGAGGAAACGCTTCAAGGACACCCTCAAAGCCTCCTTGAAAAAGTGTAACATCCCCACTGACACCTGGGAATCCCTGGCCCAAGACCGCACAAAGTGGAGGAGAGGCATCCGGGAAGGCGCCGAACACCTTGAGTCTCTTCGCCGGGAGCAAGCGGAAGAACCAAAGTATTTGTTTAATTGCTCAACCATTTCCTTGTTCCCCATTATAAATTCTCTCGTTTCTGACTGTAAGGGACTTACATTTATCTTCACTAATCTTTTTCTATTTACATATTTGTAGAAGCTTTTACAATCTGCTTTTATGTTCCTTGCAAGTTTACACTCATACTCTATTTTTCCCCTCTTAATCAATCTCTTGGTCCTTTTTTGCTGAACTCTAAACTGTTCCCAATCCTCAGGCATGCTACTTTTTCTGGCAACTTTATATGACTCCTCTTTGGATCTAATACTATCCTTAATTTCTTTTGTTAGCCATGGTTGGGCCGCTTTTCCTTTTGTGTTTTTGCGCCATAAAGGAATGTATAACTGTTGCAATTCATGCTTTCGTTCCTTAAATGTTAGCCATTGCCTATCCACTGTCATGCCTTTTAATGAAGCTCCCCTGCCGGCATTTAAGGTCCACTCGAGCCTCCTCCCGTCTTTCCTCATCTAATTCTATCAGCATAACCCTCTATTCCCTTCTCCCTCATATGCTTATCTAACTGCCCTTTAAATGCATCTATACTATTCACTTCAACCACTCCCTGTGGTAGCGAGTTCCACATTCTCACCACTCTCTGGGTAAAGAAGTTTCTTCTGAATTCCCTATTGGATTTCTTGATAACTATCTTATATTGATGGCCTCCAGTTTGGTTTTTTAAAATTTGTTTTTATGGGATGTGGGTGTCGCTGACAAGGCCAGCATTTATTGCCCATTTCTAATTGCCCTTGAGAAGATTGTGGTGAGCCGCCGCCTTGAACCGCTGCAGTCCGTGTGGTGAAGGTACTCCCACAGTGCTGTTAGGTAGGGCGTTCCAGGATTTTGACCCAGCGACGATGAAGGACCGTCGATATATTTCTAAGTCAGGATGGTGTGTGACTTGGAGGTGGTGGTGTTCCCATGCGCCTGCTGTCCTTGTCCTTCTAGGTGGAAGAGGTCGCGGGTTTGGGAGGTGCTGCTGAAGAAGCCTTGGCGAGTTGCTGCAGTGCATCTTGTAGATGGTACACACTGCAGCCACGGTGCGCCGGTGGTGGAGGGAGTGAATGTTTAAGGTGGTGGATGGGGTGCCAATCAAGCAGACTGCTTTGTCCTGGATGGTGTCGAGCTTCTTGAGTGTTGTTGGAGCTGCACTCATCCAGGCAAGTGGAGAGTATTCCATCACACTCCTGACTTGTGCCTTGTAGATGGTGGAAAGGCTTTGGGGAGTCAGGAGGTGAGACACTTGCTGCAGAATACCTAGTTTCTGACCTGCTCTTGTTGCCACAGTATTTATGTGGCTGGTCCAGTTAAGTTTCTGGTCAATGGTGACCCCCGGGATGTTGATGGTGGGGGATTCGACGATGGTAATGCCTTTGATTGTCAAGGGGCGGTGGTTAGACTCTCACTTGTTGGAGATAGTAATTGCCTGGCACTTGTGTGGCGCGAATGTTACCTGCCACTTATCAGCCCAAGCCTGAACGTCGTCCAGGTCTTGTTGCATGTGGGCATGGACTGCTTCATTATCTGAGGAGTTGTGAATGGCACTGAACACTGCAGCCATCAGCGAACATCCCCATTTCTGACCTTATGCTCTTCCACACAAGTGGAAACACTCTGTATCTACTCTATCAAAACCTTTCATAATTTTAAAGACCTCTATTAGGTCACCCCTCACTCAGCCTTTTTTCAAGAGAAAAGAGACACAGCCTGTTCATCATTTCCTGATATGTATACCCTCGCATTTCTGGCATCATCCTAGTCAATCTCTGCACCCTCTCCAGTGCCTCTATATCCTTTTTATAATACGGCGACCAGAACTGTACGCAGTACTCCAAGTGTGGTCTAACCAAGGTTCGATACAGGTTAAGCATAACGTCCCTACTTTTCAATTCTATCCCTCTAGAAATAAACCCTGGTGCTTGGTTTGCTTTTTTTATGGCCTTGCCAACCTGTGTCGCTACTTTTAGTGATTTGTGTATTTGTACTCCGAGATCCCTTTGCTCCTCTAACCCACCTAGACTCGCACCCTCCAAGTGATAAGTGACCTCCCTATTCTTCCTACCAAAATGTAATACCTTACATTTATCTGTGTTGAACTTCATTTGCCAATTATATGCCCATTCTGCAAGTTTATTAATGTCCTCCTGTAATTTGTTGCTGTCCTCCTCAGTATTGACTATCCCCGCCCCAATTTGGTGTCATCCGCAAATTTAGAAATTGTCTTTTTGATTCCAAAGTCTAAATCGTTAATATAAATTGTGAACAACAATGGTCCCAGCACTGATCCTTGTGGAACACCACTACCCACCTTCTGCCACTGTGAATAGCTACCCTTTACTCCTACTCTCTGCTTTCTGTCTTGAAGCCAGCCAGCAATCCATTCTGCTACTTGTCCCCTGACTCCGCATTCTCTGACCTTGTTCATCAGTCTATCATGGGGTACCTTTATTGAAGGATTTTTGAAAATCTAGATAAATTACATCTACTGCATTACCCTTGTCTCTCTCTTGTTATCTCTACAAAAAATTCAATGAGGTTGGTCAAGCAAGACTTTCCCTTTTGAAATCCATGCTGACTATTCATTACTATGTTTTTGGTTTCTAGATGTTCTTCTATTTTCTCCTTTAGTAGGGATTTCATGATTTTTCCTACCACTGATAAGCTGACTGGTCTATAATTCCCTGGACGTGTTCTATCCCCCTTCTTAAATATAGGTATTATGTTAGCTATCCGCCAGTCCTCTGGCACTATACCTTTTTCTAACGAATTATTAAATATGTGTAGTAATGCCTCTGCTATCTCTTCCCTAGATTCTTTTAAAATGCGTGGATGTAATCTGTCCGGACCAGGGATTTTATCCTCTTTGAGTTTGATTAGTTTATTTAATATATCCCCTCGTTTTATTTTAAATGCACTTATCTCATCCTAATATGTCCTTATGTGGCTCGGTGTCAAATTTTGTTATTTGCTCCTGTGAAGCCCCTCGGGAGGTTTTACTACGTTCAAGGTGGTTTATAAAAGCAGCTTGTTCCGGGGGCCGAGATTACAGTTGGATTGATCTCTGAGAAAAGGACCTTGCCTGGTGGCCGTATTCCTGTCCCCAGCTTGTGCGGTTAACAGTCTGGCACTGAACAGTTCGGTGCTGGGTCATCCTGTGGAGCAGCTGGCTTTGTCTGGCACTGAGAGAACGGTCAGTAGGACTGGGGAACAGGCGGCCTCCATTCCGTGGCCTCCCAACAAGAATTTGCCTTCGCGGCTATGAGTTTCTGGCTCGTGGCATAGATTGCCCCTTACTCTCCTTCATCCTCCCTCACCACCCCTCGCTCCCGCTCGCTGCCCTTCGCTCCTCCCGCTCTCCTTCACGCTCCCTCCCTCCCTCCCTTACTCTCCCTCACTTTCCACAAGTGCTGGGTGTGCCAGTGTTGGTGTCACACTCCTGGTGCTGCAGTGTTCTGTTTATCAAAGGGTTAATTCTGCTGAACCTCCTGTGCTTGCAGCTCGATGAATCCCTCGGGGAAAGGCTATGGGGTTTGACCGAGATGTTCCCTGAGGGCATGCGAAGCGCCTCTGGGATCGCCGCAGACTGCTCTGTGACACTGGCCAAGAAATTCTACAGGTACGTGGCGGTGCGGTGAGGTATCTGGAACGGCGGTGTGGTGCGGTGAGGTATCTGGAACGGCGGTGTGGTGTGGTGAGGTATCTGGAACGGCGGTGCGGTGTGGTGAGGTATCTGGAACGGCGGTGCGGTGTGGTGAGGTATCTGGAACGGCGGTGCGGTGTGGTGAGGTATCTGGAACGGCGGTGCGGTGTGGTGAGGTATCTGGAACGGCGGTGCGGTGTGGTGAGGTATCTGGAACGGCGGTGCGGTGTGGTGAGGTATCTGGAACGGCGGTGCGGTGTGGTGAGGTATCTGGAACGGCGGTGCGGTGTGGTGAGGTATCTGGAACGGCGGTGCGGTGTGGTGAGGTATCTGGAACGGCGGTGCGGTGTGGTGAGGTATCTGGAACGGCGGTGCGGTGTGGTGAGGTATCTGGAACGGCGGTGCGGTGTGGTGAGGTATCTGGAACGGCGGTGTGGTGAGGTATCTGGAACGGCGGTGCGGTGTGGTGAGGTATCTGGAACGGCGGTGCGGTGTGGTGAGGTATCTGGAACGGCGGTGCGGTGTGGTGAGGTATCTGGAACGGCGGTGTGGTGAGGTATCTGGAACGGCGGTGCGGTGTGGTGAGGTATCTGGAACGGCGGTGTGGTGAGGTATCTGGAACGGCGGTGCGGTGTGGTGAGGTATCTGGAACGGCGGTGCGGTGTGGTGAGGTATCTGGAACGGCGGTGCGGTGTGGTGAGGTATCTGGAACGGCGGTGCGGTGTGGTGAGGTATCTGGAACGGCGGTGTGGTGAGGTATCTGGAACGGCGGTGTGGTGAGGTATCTGGAACGGCGGTGCGGTGTGGTGAGGTATCTGGAACGGCGGTGCGGTGTGGTGAGGTATCTGGAACGGCGGTGCGGTGTGGTGAGGTATCTGGAACGGCGGTGTGGTGTGGTGAGGTATCTGGAACGGCGGTGCGGTGAGGTATCTGGAACGGCGGTGCGGTGAGGTATCTGGAACGGCGGTGCGGTGTGGTGAGGTATCTGGAACGGCGGTGCGGTGAGGTATCTGGAACGGCGGTGCGGTGAGGTATCTGGAACGGCGGTGCGGTGTGGTGAGGTATCTGGAACGGCGGTGCGGTGTGGTGAGGTATCTGGAACGGTGGTGTGGTGAGGTATCTGGAACGGCGGTGCGGTGTGGTGAGGTATCTGGAACGGCGGTGCGGTGAGGTATCTGGAACGGCGGTGCGGTGAGGTATCTGGAACGGCGGTGCGGTGAGGTATCTGGAACGGCGGTGCGGTGAGGTATCTGGAACGGCGGTGCGGTGAGGTATCTGGAACGGCGGTGCGGTGAGGTATCTGGAACGGCGGTGCGGTGAGGTATCTGGAACGGCGGTGCGGTGTGGTGAGGTATCTGGAACGGCGGTGTGGTGAGGTATCTGGAACGGCGGTGCGGTGTGGTGAGGTATCTGGAACGGCGGTGTGGTGAGGTATCTGGAACGGCGGTGCGGTGAGGTATCTGGAACGGCGGTGCGGTGTGGTGAGGTATCTGGAACGGCGGTGCGGTGTGGTGAGGTATCTGGAACGGCGGTGTGGTGAGGTATCTGGAACGGCGGTGTGGTGAGGTATCTGGAACGGCGGTGCGGTGTGGTGAGGTATCTGGAACGGCGGTGTGGTGAGGTATCTGGAACGGCGGTGCGGTGTGGTGAGGTATCTGGAACGGCGGTGCGGTGTGGTGAGGTATCTGGAACGGCGGTGCGGTGTGGTGAGGTATCTGGAACGGCGGTGCGGTGTGGTGAGGTATCTGGAACGGCGGTGCGGTGAGGTATCTGGAACGGCGGTGCGGTGAGGTATCTGGAACGGCGGTGCGGTGTGGTGAGGTATCTGGAACGGCGGTGCGGTGAGGTATCTGGAACGGCGGTGCGGTGAGGTATCTGGAACGGCGGTGCGGTGAGGTATCTGGAACGGCGGTGCGGTGAGGTATCTGGAACGGCGGTGCGGTGTGGTGAGGTATCTGGAACGGCGGTGTGGTGAGGTATCTGGAACGGCGGTGCGGTGTGGTGAGGTATCTGGAACGGTGGTGTGGTGAGGTATCTGGAACGGCGGTGCGGTGTGGTGAGGTATCTGGAACGGCGGTGCGGTGTGGTGAGGTATCTGGAACGGCGGTGCGGTGAGGTATCTGGAACGGCGGTGCGGTGCGGTGAGGTATCTGGAACGGCGGTGCGGTGAGGTATCTGGAACGGCGGTGCGGTGCGGTGAGGTATCTGGAACGGCGGTGCGGTGCGGTGAGGTATCTGAACGGCGGTGCGGTGCGGTGAGGTATCTGGAACGGTGGTGTGGTGAGGTATCTGGAACGGCGGTGCGGTGTGGTGAGGTATCTGGAACGGCGGTGCGGTGTGGTGAGGTATCTGGAACGGCGGTGCGGTGAGGTATCTGGAACGGCGGTGCGGTGCGGTGAGGTATCTGGAACGGCGGTGCGGTGAGGTATCTGGAACGGCGGTGCGGTGCAGTGAGGTATCTGGAACGGCGGTGCGGTGCGGTGAGGTATCTGGAACGGCGGTGCGGTGTGGTGAGGTATCTGGAACGGCGGTGCGGTGAGGTATCTGGAACAGCGGTGTGGTGAGGTATCTGGAACGGCGGTGCGGTGTGGTGAGGTAGCTGGAACGGCGGTGCGGTGTGGTGAGGTATCTGGAACGGCGGTGCGGTGTGGTGAGGTAGCTGGAACGGCGGTGCGGTGAGGTATCTGGAACGGCGGTGCGGTGAGGTACCCGGGAATGGCAGAGCGATGGGGTGCGTAGGATTGTTTAGATCTGGAACGCACTACTTGATTTGGGCATGTACTTGAAGGGGACTAATTTGCAGGGTTACGGGGAAAAAGCTGGGGTGTGGGACTAAATTGGAGAGCTCTGTCACAGAGCCGGCACAGGTGTGACGGGCCGAATGGCCTCCTTCTGTGCTGTAAGATTCTATGAAAACTAGGGAATTAGAAGCACAAATTCAGCTTCAAGGGTATGACGTGGTGGCCATCACTGAGACCGGGCTACAAGCTGGGCGTGACTGGGAGATAGATATTGCAGGTTATAAGGTCTTTAGAAAGGACAGGGACATTGGAAAAGGAGGAGGTGTAGCAATATTGAGAAGGGACACGATTACAGCATTAGAAAGTGGGGATATCAGTAAGGGTGAGCAGGCAGTAGAAACGCTCTGGGGGGATTTGAGGAATAGAAAAGGATGCAAGACCTAAGAACATAAGAATTCGAAGCAGGAGTCGGCCATACGGCCCCTCGAGCCTGCTCCGCCATTCAGTAAGAACATGGCTGATCTTTGACCTCAACTCCACTTTCCTGCCCGATCCCCACTTTGGTGGGAGTTGTCTACAAAGCTCCAGATAGCAGTGATGAAGTAGTGAGATACATAAACATGGAGATCAGAGAAGCTTGTTGCAAAAGCAGAGTGGTTATAATGGGAGACTTTAACTTTCACACAGACTGGGGGAAGCAGAACAGCTCGAGTCTCAAAGGCAGCGAGTTTCCGGAGTGTATCCGGGACAGTTTTCTGGAACATTATGTTCTTGACCCAACACGAGGACAGGCCATACTAGATTTAATAATGAGTAATGAGCCTGATTCAGTCAAAAGTCGAATGGTAAAGGAACACCTAACTAACAGTGACCATAATAGAGGGGGAGAAAGTGAGTCACAAACCAAAGTTTTAAATTTAGGTAAGGCGAACTTTGGAGGGATTAGGCAGGAATTGACCACAATAGACAGGGCAGAAATGTTAACAGATAACACTATCGATGAACAGTGGGTACAAACAGAAAATACTGGAAATACTCAGCAGGTCAGGCAGCATCTGTGCAGAGAGAAACAGAGTTAACGTTTCAGGTCAGTTGGGTATAGGAGATTAAGGGGTGATGTCAGGAAACACTTCTTCACACAAAGGTTAGTGGAAATCTGGAACTCTTCCCCCAAAAAGCTGTTGAGGCTGGGGGTCAATTGAAAATTCTAAAACTGAGATTGATAGATTTTTATCGGGCAAGGGTATTAAGGGTTACAGAACCAAGGTGGGAAAATGGAGTTAAGATACAGATCAGCCAGGATCTAATTGAATGGCGCAACAGGCTCGAGGGGCTGAATAGAATCATAGAATCGTTACAGCACAGTAGGAGGCCATTCGGCCCGTGCCGGCTCTCTGCAAGAGCACTTCAACTAGTCCCACTCTCCCGCCTTTTCCCCGTAGCCCTGCAAATGTTTTTCCTTCAGATACTTATCCAATTCCCTTTTGAAAGCCGTGATTGAATCTGCCTCCACCACCCTCTCGGGCAGCGCATTCGCTGCGTGAAAACGTTTTTCCTCATGTCGCCTTTGGATCTTCTGCCAATCACCTTAAATCTCGACCCTTCTGCCAATGGGACAGTTTCTCTCTCTCTACTCTGTCTAGACCCCTCATGATTTTGAACACCTCTATCAAATCTCCACTCAATCTTCTCTGCTCTAAGGAGAAAACCCCAGCTTCTCTCGTCTATCCACGTAACTGAAGTCCCTCATCCCTGGAACCATTCTCGTAAATCTTTTCTGCACCCTTTCTAAAGCCTTCACATCCTTCCTAAAGCGCGGTGCCTAGAATTGGACACAATACTCCAGTTGTGGCCAAACCAGTGTTTTATAAAGGTTCATTGTAACTTTCTTGCTTTTGTACTCTATACCTCTATTTATAAAGCCCAGGATCCTGTATGCTTTTTTAATCGCTTTCTCAACCTGCCCTGCCACCTTCAACAGTTTGTGCACATATACCCCCAGGTCGCTCTGTTCCTGCACCCCCCTTTAGAATTGTACATTTAGTTTATATTGCCTCTTCTCTTTCTTCCTACCAAAATGTATCACTTTGCATTTCTCTGCCACGTGTCCGCCCATTCCACCAGCCTGTCTATGTCCTCTTGAAGTCTATCCCTATCCTCCTCACTGTTCACTATGCTTCCAAGTTTTGTGTCTTCTGCAAATTTTGAAATAGAGCCCTGTACACCTAAGTCCAAATCATTAATATATATCAAAAAAAGCAGTGGTCCTAGTACCGACCCCAGGGAACACCAGTGTCTACCTTCCTCCAGTCCGATAAACAACCGTTCACCACTACTCTCTGTTTCCTGTCACTGAGCCAATTTTGTATCCATGCTGCCACTGTCCCTTTTATTCCATGGGCTTCAACTTTGCTGGCAAGCCTATTGTGTGGCACTTTATCAAACGCCTTTTGGAAATCCATGTACACCACATCAACCGCATTGCCCTCATCAACCCTCTCTGTTACCTCATCAAACAATTCAATCAAGTTAGTTAAACATGATTTGCCTTTAACAAATCTGTGCTGGCTTCCCTCAATTAATCCACACTTTCGTTAATTTTGTCCTGGATTATCGTTTCTAAAAGCTTCCCCGCCATCAAGGTTAAGCTGACTGGCCTGTAGTTACTGGGTTTATCCTTGCACCCTTTTTGTATAAGGGTGTAACATTTGCAATTTTCCAGTCCCCTGGCACCAGTCCCGCATCCAAACAGGATTGGAAGATTATGGCCAGTACCTCCGCAATTTCCACCTTTGCTTCCCTCAGTATCTCATCCAGTCCTAGTGACTTATCCACTTTAAGTACAGCCAGCCTTCCTAATACCTCCTCTTTAACAATTTTTATCCTATCCAGTGCCTCCTCTACCTCCTCCTTCACTATGTCTATGGCAGCATCTTCTTCCTTGGTGAAGACAGATGCAAAGTACTCATTTAGCACCTCAGCCATACCCTCTGCCTCCATGCGTAGGTCTCCTTTTTGGTCCCGAATCGGCCCCACCCCTCCTCTTACTACCTGTTTACGATTTATATGCCTATAGAAGACTTTTGGATTCCCTTTTATGTTAGCTGCCAGTCTATTCTCATACTCCCTCTTTTCCCCTCTTATTTTCTTTTTCACTTCCCCTCTGAACTTTCTGTATTCAGCCTGTACCTGGCCTACTCCTGTTTCTAGCATCTTGGACACGAGCCATCCCCTCCATGACTTGGCTTTAAATCCAGGTGTGGCTGGTGGGATGAACACCTGCTCTGTCTGCTGGGTGTGAGGCCACAGCACCAACTGATCTAAGGCAGCACTAGTCCGCAACCTGAGAGAGAAAGAAGCTCGGGATCTCTGGGGTGGCAAAATTGATGCTATTGTGAGGTTGGGGCTGAAGTACAATGTTGGGACAGTGCAGAGGGAGCTTTACTCTGTATCTAACCCGTGCTGTACCTGCCCTGGGAGCGTTTGATGGGACAGTGCAGCGGGAGCTTTACTCTGTATCTAACCCGTGCTGTACCTGCCCTGGGAGTGTTTGATGGGACAGTGTAGAGGGAGCTTTACTCTGTATCTAACCCCTGCTGTACCTGCCCTGGGAGTGTTTGATGGGACAGTGTAGAGGGAGCTTTACTCTGTATCTAACCTGTGCTGTACCTGCCCTGGGAGTGTTTGATGGGGACAGTGTAGAGGGAGCTTTACTCTGTATCTAACCCGTGCTGTACCTGCCCTGGGAGTGTTTGATGGGGACAGTGTAGAGGGAGCTTTACTCTGTATCTACATAAGAACATAAGAAATAGGAGCAGGAGTAGGCCAATCGGCCCCTCGAGCCTGCTCCGCCATTCAATAAGATCATGGCTGATCTGATCCTAACCTCAAATCTAAAGAACACAAGAAGTAGGAGCAGAACCCGTCCACTCAGCCCCTGGGCCCGCTCCGCCACCCACAGGGCCCTGACCGATCCGAACTCAGCCTCATGTCCAATTTCCTTTACTTCTAGGAAACTGTCTATTTCTGTTTTAAATTTATTTAATGATGTAGCTTCCACAGCTTCCTGGGGCAGCAAATTCCACAGACCTACTACCCTCTGAGTGAAGAAGTTTCTCCTCATCTCAGTTTTGAAAGAGCAGCCCCTTATTCTAAGATTATGCCCCCTAGTTCTAGTTTCACCCATCCTTGGGAACATCCTTACCGCATCCACCCGATCCAACCCCTTCACAATCTTATATGTTTCAATGAGATCGCCTCTCATTCTTCTGAACTCCAATGAGTAGAGTCACAATCTACTCAACCTCTCCTCATATGTCCACCCCCTCATCCCCGGGATTAACTGAGTGAACCTTCTTTGTACTGCCTCGAGAGCAAGTATGTCTTTTCTTAAGTATGGACACCAAAACTGTATCTAACCCGTGCTGTACCTGCCTTGGGAGTGTTTGATGGGAGAGTGTAGAGGGAGCTTTACTCTGTATCTAACCCGTGCTGTACCTGCCCTGGGAGTGTTTGATGGGACAGTGTGGAGGGAGCTTTACTCTGTATCTAACCCGTGCTGTACCTGCCTTGGAAGTGTTTGATGGGACAGTGTAGAGGGAGCTTTACTCTGTATCTAACCCGTGCTGTACCTGCCCTGGGAGTGTTTGATGGGACAGTGTAGAGGGAGCTTTACTCTGTATTTAACCCATGGCATCACGCCCTGTACCCCAGTCCTGGGCACTCCCAGTGAGCTTGGCCCCTGGCAGCATGCCCTGTATCCCAGTCTTGGGGATTTCCATGATGTGTGTAGGGGAGACGGTGCCTGCTGTGCTCAGTGTGAGATGAGATGAGGTCTGGTGTGCTGTGGTGTTTGACTCGGTGATGTTTTCTAGGTTCACACGGGCGGCTCTGTGGGTGGGAACCACGTCCTTCATGATCCTGGTCCTGCCGGTGGTGTTTGAAACTGAGAAACTACAACTAGAACAGCAGCAAATCCAACAACAGAGACAGGTACGGAGCGGGGGGCGGGGCTGGGGATGGACAAAAGGGGGGAGGGGATGGGGCAGTAGAGGGGCTGGGGAATGGGTATGGGGGTGGGCAGGGCTGGGCGCTGCGGAGGGGGCACAAGGGGTTGGGCAGGGCTGGGCGCTGCGGAGGGGGCACAAGGGGTTGGGCAGGGCTGGACGCTGGGGAGGGGGCACAGCATACTTGAGGGGTGAGTGCAGGGGGCAGGCATAAGGGAGGTGGAAGGCAGTGGACACAGATGGGATGGTATGGGCACCTGATGAGCTGGGGAGATGGCAGGTACGCAGTGTGGGTTTAGATTGGGCGAGGAAAGGAATTTACACATGAGATGAGCGAGTGAACTGGGGTGGGGGGGTGGATGGCAGACAGGTGGAGTGTGCAGGTTGGTGGAGTTGGTAGAGGCACAGATGGTCGGTGCGGGCAAGGGACACAGAGACATGGTGTGACTCAGGAGTTTGGTGCAAGATTGGAGGACAGGAGAGTCTCCAGACAGGCGGGGAGGGGGAGGGTGGTTGGGGGGGCGAGGTGCGGGACGGGTGGGTGGGGGTTGTGTGGTGGGGTGGGGGGGGGGTGGTTGCGGGACGTGGTGTGGGACGGTTGGGGGTGGGGGCGAGGTGGTGGGTGTGGTACTGGGTGAGGGGTTTGTGGGGCAGGGATTGAGAGATGGGATGTGTGGGTTACGGGGCGGAGGTGGGACGGAAGGTCGGTGTTGTGTGGGGGGGGGGCGGGGTCAGAGTGTATGTGATTTTTTTGTGCAGTTTAATTTCTGTTCTCTTCTAATCTGATGGTTTTTTGCTCACAGATCCTGTTGGGTCCGAACACGGGAATGTCTGGCGGAATGCCGGGAATGCTGCCATCGCCAGTTCCAGGGAAAATATAATGGATCAGATGCCCCAAGCGGGAACTGCTGGTGGAAGGGGGGAGCGGCTAGGGGGTTGATGTACTTTGGGGGAGGGGATTTGACACCATGAACAGATGCTGTGTCTGCAGCCCGTCGCCAGGGAGACTCGAGTTAGTCCTCAGTGTTCACCTCTGGACCAATCGGAAAGCCGGATACACTGAACAACCCGTCTGTGAACACTGTCAGCTGGCCGGGGGAGGGAGGGGGGAATCTGGACTCAAATCTGCTGGATCAGTCATGGAAGGGGGAGGGGGCAGCTCGATGGGTTCTCTGAGCCCTGTTACTAATGAACTGCAACCCGTGTGTGTCACAGGCATCTTCCATCACCATGAGTCATTCCTTCAGGCACCGATTGTTTGCGCGTGAAGTAGTTTTCGGCAGTTTGGGGCTCAGCTGTGTCCAGTGGAGGGGTGTGGGGGACAGCTGTGTCCCAGTGGAGGGGTGTGGGGGACAGCTGTGTCCCAGTGGAGGGGTGTGGGGGACAGCTGTGTCCAGTGGAGGAGTGTGGGGGACAGCTGTGTCCCAGTGGAGGGGTGTGGAGGACAGCTGTGTCCAGTGGAGGAGTGTGGGGGACAGCTGTGTCCCAGTGGAGGGGTGTGGGGGACAGCTGTGTCCAGTGGAGGAGTGTGGGGGACAGCTGTGTCCAGTGGAGGAGTGTGGGGGACAGCTGTGTCCCAGTGGAGGGGTGTGGGGGACAGCTGTGTCCAGTGGAGGAGTGTGGGGGACAGCTGTGTCCCAGTGGAGGGGTGTGGGCGACAGCTGTGTCCAGTGGAGGGGTGTGGACGACAGCTGTGTCCCAGTGGAGGGGTGTGGGCGACAGCTGTGTCCCAGTGGAGGGGTGCGGGGTACAGCTGTGTCCCAGTGGAGGGGTGTGGACGACAGCTGTGTCCAGTGGAGGGGGGTGGACGACAGCTGTGTCCCAGTGGAGGGGTGTGGGGGACAGCTGTATCCAGTGGAGGGGTGTGGACGACAGCTGTGTCCCAGTGGAGGGGTGTGGACGACAGCTGTGTCCCAGTGGAGGGGTGTGGGGGACAGCTGTGTCCCAGTGGAGGGGTGTGGGGGACAGCTGTGTCCAGTGGAGGGGTGTGGGGGACAGCTGTGTCCAGTGGAGGGGTGTGGGGGACAGCTGTGTCCCAGTGGAGGGGTGTGGAGGACAGCTGTGTCCCAGTGGAGGGGTGTGGGGGACAGCTGTGTCCCAGTGGAGGGGTGTGGGGGACAGCTGTATCCAGTGGAGGGGTGTGGAGGACAGCTGTGACCCAGTGGAGGGGTGTGGGGGACAGCTGTATCCAGTGGAGGGGTGTGAGGGACAGCTGTATCCCAGTGGAGGGGTGTGGGGGACAGCTGTGTCCCAGTGGAGGGGTGTGGGGGACAGCTGTGTCCCAGTGGAGGGGTGTGGAGGACAGCTGTGTCCAGTGGAGGGGTGTGGGGGACAGCTGTGTCCAGTGGAGGGGTGTGGGGGACAGCTGTGTCCCAGTGGAGGGGTGTGGACGACAGCTGTGTCCAGTGGAGGGGTGTGGGGGACAGCTGTGTCCCAGTGGAGGGGTGTGGGGGACAGCTGTGTCCCAGGTCTTGGCTGCACCTGCTCACTGTGAACACCTCACCTCGGGAGCTGAGCAAACCCCGTGTCTGTCTGTGCCCCCCTCCCCTCCCCCCCACCTTGACTGACGCAGAGCGGGAGGTAATTGCAAGTACTGCGGGGATATTAATCTGCGATGGCTCTGGCACAGAGAGACAGTCTTAGTGCCTGCGGTGATACTTGGGCACGACTGTAGCTCAGGACAGGTGGGCCACGGGTGGCAAACGCTGCCCCCAGAGCCCGGGTAGAGGGCCAGTGCCTCACCACAGTAAGAGACATGCCTGCTTCCTTCAGCCTGACCTCTCCCTCCACACCTGGGAGATGGGTGGGCTGTTTCGGCTGCTTGGCACCCAGTGTCCAGTGGGTCCCAGTGTGACAGGTGAGGTGGGGACCTGGCCGGGGTGGATCACTGTCGAGTCTGCAGGGTGCAGAAGCCCGGGCGGATTGCACTTCATTGAATGCACCTGAGACTGGGGAATCCTCCACTACACTTCACACAGATGGAATCAGTTTGAACACGCTGCCTGCAGAAATGGTGTAAAGTTACTGTTGAACTGTTTGACTTGTACTTGTGGTTTAATAAACTCTTGATGCCGGATCGTGAGGGATTTAATCTTCCTAATTAAAGAGGAGCGAGCTCCGGCAGCAGTCAGGCCCAGGTTACCGGTCTGCGGTCTGCTGCACTCGGGGGTGGTGGGGAGGGGTTCAGGGTCCTTCAGGCCTTCTGAAGTGGCTGACCCAAGCCAAGTAAAGCGATTGGTATAAGGCTCACCACCTGCACAGGGCCGCGAGGGATGGGCATAAGATGCCGCCTTGCCCACTGGCAGCGCCCATGGAGCGTGGCTCACGGAGGGGCACTCGCTTGTCTGATTGGGCCTTTCACTAACGTACAATTCGATAAGCAGTAACGTGATCTTAGACACTGGGGTATTGCCTCTGAAGTTCGGATCCAAATGTAGCCCACAGTGATAGGATGAGTGTGGGCACTTTCGTTCTAGCTCTGTGGCAGGAAGCCTCTAATTTAGACCAATTGGCAATCTTGGTGGGAAATGGAATGCTATCACACTGGAGTAATAGGGTATGGTCTGATGTTGGTGCTCCTGCACCTCATTGGGGCAGTGTAGAGGGAGCTTTACTCTGTATCTAACCCGTGCTGCACCTTCCCTGGGAGTGTTTGATGGGACAGTGTAGAGGGAGCTTTACTCTGTATCTAACCCGTGCTGTACCTGCCCTGGGAGTGTTTGATGAGACAGTGTAGAGGGAGCTTTACTCTATATCTAACCTGTGCTGTACCTGCCCTGGGAGTGTTTGATGAGACAGTGTAGAGGGAGCTTTACTCTATATCTAACCTGTGCTGTACCTGCCCTGGGAGTGTTTGATGGGACAGTGTAGAGGGAGCTTTACTCTGTATCTAACCCGTGCTGTACCTGCCCTGAGAGTGAGACTGACACTGTGCCTGAAATTGAATGAGTTCCAATCCCAGCTTGATGAGCAGAAGAAAACAACAAAGATTTATATAGTGCCTTTAAATGTAGAGACTTTGAGGGGTGACTAAAAGCTTGATCAATGAGGTGGGTTACACTCCCAGTGCAGTGCTGAGGGAGTGCTGCACTGTCTGAGGTGCCGTCTTTTGGATGAGACGTTAAACCGAGGCCCGCGTGCCCTGTCAGGTGGACGTAAATGATGCCATGTGACTATTTTGTAGAAGAGCAAGGCAGTTCTCCCCAGTGTCCTTAGACCAATATTCTTCAACCAACATCACTTAAAAAACCCAGATTATCTGGTCATTGCTGTTTGTGGGAGCCTGCTGTGCGCAAATTGGTTGCCGCGGTTCCTACATTACAAACGATTATACTTCAAAAGTAATTGATTGGCTGTAAAGCACTTTGTGATGTCCTGAGGTGTGAAAGGCGCTATATAAACGCAAGTCTTTTAAAGCAGGAGAAGGGTGGAGGGGCCCAGGGAGGAAATTCCAGAGTGTGGCATCATTGCAAAGTAAGGGACACGGCAATGGGCGTAAACCTGGGCCCCAGTGTTGCCGGAGCTGGGAGATGGACGAAGCCAACGTGGAATTGAATACCTGCCTCTCCCCTTCACGTTGAATAGGAGTTTCCTGCATATCGCTGTCCTGTGCACAGAGTAACTGCACTAGCAGCGTAATGGTGACATGACAGTAACAGCAGATTAACAATCAGACAGACCTGGTAATGGCAGGAAGAGCAGCTGTGTCCTAACTCGCATCAAGTCCCGTTCACTCATCTCCCCTGTGCTCACTGACCTCCTGGCTCCCGGTAACGCCTCGATTTTCAAATTCTTATGCTTGTTTTTAAATCCCTCCATGGCCTCGCCCCTCCCTATTTCTGTAACCTCCTATAGCCCCACCACCCTCCCAGATCTCTGCACTCCTCCAATTCTGGAATCTTGCACATCCCAGACTTTCATCGCTCCACCATTAGCGGCCTTGCCTTCAGCTGCCTGGGCCCTAAGCTCTGGCATTCCCCCTTTAACCCTCTACACCTCTTTCCTCCTTTAAGATGCTCCTTAAAACCTACCTTTTTGACCAAGCTTTTGGTGATCTGCCCTAATATCACCTTATGTGGCTCGGTGTCAAATTATGTTTGATAGCACTCCATAGAAGATAGGAGCAGGAGTAGGCCATTCGGCCCCTCTAGCCTGCTCCGCCATTCAATGTGATCATGGCTGATCATCCAAATTCAGAACCCTGTCCCTGCTTTCTCCCCATATCCCTTGATCCCTTTAGCCTTAAGAAATATATCCAACTCCTTCTTGAATCTATTTAATGAATTGGCCTCTACTGCCTTCTGTGGCAGAGAATTCCACAGGTTCACCACTCTCTGGGTGAAGAAATTCCTCCTCATTTCTGTCCTAAATGGCTTACCCCTTATCCTTAGACTGTGACCCCTGGTTCTGGACTCCCCGACCATCGGGAACATCCTTCCTGCATCTAGTTTGTCCTGTCCTGTCCTGTCAGAATTTTATAAGTTTCAATGAGATCCCCTCTCATTCTTCTAAACTCCAGCGAGTATAAGCCCAATCGACCCAATCTCTCTTCATACGTCATTCCTGCCATCCCAGGTATCAGCCTTGTGAATCTTCGCTGAACTCCTTCCATGGCAAGAACATCCTTCCTCAGATAAGTCGACCAAAACTGCACACAATACTCAAGGTGTGGTCTCACCAAGGCCCTGTACAACTGCAGCAAGAGATCCTTGTTCCTGTACTCGAATCCTCTCGCTATGAAGGCCAACATACTATTTGCCTTCTTAACCGCCTGCTGTACCTGCATGCTTACCTTCAGCGACTGGTGCACAAGGACACCCAGGTCTCGTTGCACTTCCCCTTCTCCCAATCTATTGCCATTCAGATAATAATCTGCCTTTCTGTTTTTGACACCAAAGTGGATAACCTCGCATTTATCCACGTTATATTGCATCTGCCACGCTTCTGCCCACTCACCCAACCTGTCCAAATCATACTGGAGTTTCTCTGCATCCTCCTCACAGCACACACTCCCACCCAGCTTTGTGTCGTCTGCAAACTTGGAGATATTACATCTAGTTCCCTCGTCTAGATCATTAATATATATAGTGAATAGCTGGGGTCCAAGGACCGATCCCTGCGGTACCCCACTAGTCACTGCCTGGCACTCGGAAAAAGACCCGTTTATTCCAACTCTTTGCTTTCTGTCTGCCAACCAGTTCTCTATCCAAGTCAATATCTTGCCCCCAATCCCATGTGCCTTAACTTTACACGCTAATCTCTTATGCGGGACCTTATCAAAAGCCTTTTGGAAGTCCAAATACACCAGATCCACTGGTTCTCCCTTATCTATTTTACCAGTTACATCCTCAAAAAATTCCAGTAGATTAGTCAAGCATGATTTACCTTTTGTAAATCCATGTTGACTTTGTCCAATCCTATCACTGTTTTCCAAGTACTCAGCTTTTATAATGGACTCTAACATTTTCCCCACTACCGATGTCAGGCTGTAATTCCCCGTTTTCTCTCTACCACCCTTTTTGAATAGGGGCCTTGCACAACAAGATTGCTACCCTCCAATCCATGGGTACTGTTCCAGATTCCATCGAATGTTGGAAGATGATTAGCAATGCATCTACTATTTCTAGGGCCACTTCCTTAAGTACCCTAGGATGTAGATTATCAGGCCCTGGGGATTTATCGGCCTTCAATTCCTTCAATTTCCCTAACACCATTTCCCTACAAATACTGATTTCTTTCAGTTCCTCCCTTTCATCAGACCCTATGTTCCCCAACATCTCTGGGAGGTTAGTTGTGTCCTCCTTTGTGAAGACAGAACCAAAATATGTATTTAATTGGTCTGACCTTTCTTTGTTCCCCATTATAAGTTCCCCTGATTCTGACTGCAAGGGACCTATGCTTGATTTCACTAATCTTTTTCTTTTCGCGTATCTATAAAAGCTTTTACAGTCAGTTTTTATGTTCCTTGCAAGCTTACTCTCGTATTCTATTTTCCCTTTCTTAATTAATCCCTTTGTCCTCCTTTGTTGAATCTTAAACTGCTCCCAATCCTCAGAGTTACTGCTTTTTCTGGCCAATTTATATGCCCTCTCCTTGGATGTTATGCTATCTCTAATTTCCCTTGTTAGCCATGGTTGAGTCACCCTTTTTTTATTCTTATGCCAAACTGGGATGAACAAATTCTGTAGTTCGTCCATGCGGTCTTTGAATGTTTGCCATTGCCTATCCACCGTCAACCCTTTGAGTGACATTCCCCAATCAATCCTACCCAACTCGCACCTCATACCATCGTAGTTTCCTTTATTTAAATTCAGGACCCTAGTCTCTGAGTCAACTACTTCACTCTCCATCCTAATGAAGAATTCTATCATATTATGATCGCTCCGACCCAAGGGGCCTCGCACAACAAGATTGCTAATTAATCCTTTCTCATTGCATAATACCCAGTCTAAGATGGCCTGATCTCTGGTTGGTTCCTCGACATATTGGTCCAGGAAACCATCCCGTAAACACTCCATAGTATTGTTACTAATTTGGTTAGCCCAATCTATATGTAGATTAAAGTCACCCATGATGACTGCTGTGCCCTTATTGCACGCTTCTCTAATTTCCCTTTTAATGCCATCCCCAACCTCCGCATTACTGTTTGGAGGTCTATATATCACTCCCACTAACGTTTTCTGCCCCTTGTTATTTCTCAGTTCAACCCACACAGATTCCACATCATCAG